>VZTB01016402.1:526871-594906 GCA_013397245.1 Thryothorus ludovicianus | reverse complement strand
TGGTGGAAATTTCTCTAAGTTAAAGTGTGAGGATGAATTATGTTGTGTTGTTTTTTGGAGTCCAGTGTTTTTGGAGTACAGTGTTGATTTTAGTGATATACCTGTGGTACTTACTGATCTCCAGTAGGATTTTCAGTCTTTGGAGAGCACAGAAACTTTCTCATTCTCAATGAGCAATTACTCCAAATTAAAACTTCAACATGTGTATGAGTTGGCTTTTTTCTTTTTTCTTTAAAGCAACTTACAGTTCTCTGAAAATAGTTAGCAGAGATCTTAACTGCTTTGTTGTCATACTTTTTTTTGAACATCTATTCAGCAAATCTTTGTACATAATGTACAGAACCTTAGTAACTGGCTGAGTAAAACCTGTACCTGATGTAATCAAAAATTTGATCAAATTTTGCACTGATAGTTCTTAACCATAGAAGAAAGGATTGAAACACATTTGATACTAAGAGGATAAATTTTTTTTATTGTTGTTGCCTCATCTTATCTTTACTAATTAACAAAGTTCCTCTCAGTTCAGATCCTTAGAGTAGTGTATTTGCTGAAATTGAGAGGAGTAATGGTGAAATTAGTGTTTCTTTGAGGATTCAGTTTGCATCATCCAGAAGTTACTCATGCTAATTTTCACTGCTTTCAGAGTGGTGATGCTGAAACAAAATCCAAGCACTTCCCAGAATACTAATGGAAAATTAGTTTAAAATCATTGTGAAATAATTAGAAATAAAGCATTTAATAAAAAAATCACAGATGTTGAAGGCAGATTAACCAACACAAAAATGCAGGCATAGTAGGGTAATGGTCACTGGATTTGACACAGGTAGAGAGTCACAAACCCTGAAAGGCTCCTGACACAAACTGGGTTTGTTTTCAGTGCTGTACATCACAAAACGGTGTCTGTTAAACACTGCCCCATGGAATTCAAACAATGAGAACCAAAATTGGCCTAAGACAAAAAAAATCACTCTTAGGACTACAAATAAGACAATGGTAAGGAGATTTTTGTTTTTTGGTAGTGCAGTCAATTTTGGAATTCCAGTTCCAACAATGCAATAAATTTAACTTTGTACATCATGGCATTCCAGTAAAACATTCACTAAGAAACTCCTTCCAGGTTTGATCCTTAATTTTAGACTTCATAGGAGACTTCAGAGAGAAACTGTAGCAAGCAAGGAAGGACTGACATTGTGCCTCTTTTGAATAAAATATGGCTAAATTTGCCATCTTTCCCCATCTCCCCACCACCCAAAAAATGAGTTTTAGCTGCTTTCCTGGGGCAGGATGTGAGGCTTGAATTAACACTCACACTGGAGAATTGTGCAATAAGAACAATTGGCTGGAAACAGAGATAAATCATTAATAGTGTAGTCCTAAAATTGTAATTAGACATATAAATAGCTTAGAGGAGTGATCTGGTCATCAGCAATGACATTAAGACCAGATTTTATAGATTAAAAAGATATTATAGTTTAAAAGAAATATNATATGGCTAAATTTGCCATCTTTCTCCATCTCCCCTCCACCCAAAAAAAAAATTAATTTAGCTGCTTTCCTGGGGCAGGATGTGAGGCTTGAATTAACACTCACACTGGAGAATTGTGCAATAAGAACAATAGGCTGGAAACAGAGATAAATCAGTAATAGTGTATACCTAAAATTGTAATTAGACATATAAATAGCTTAGAGGAGTGATCTGGTCATCAGCAATGACATTAAGACCAGATTTTATAGATTAAAAAGATATTATAGTTTAAAAGAAATATTTTAGGTAATCATTTAGGTTTTTGTAGGTGACAGCGTAGATGATTGCAAATCTTTTTTGCTTCTAAACATCTGTGATTTAAGCAATGGAAATACAGGATTCTCTTGCCCATTGTAATGGATTTTCTCACCTAACACTGAGGGAATTTCTCAGAAGCAGTTCTTAGGAGAGGTAGAATCAGTTCTGGTCTTCAGCAAAATGTGAAGTCCGCAAGCAGGAAGTAGAATTTGGATTGTCTGTGTTCTTTTGAACACCTTTTGTGCATGAAATGAGGAGGAGTCTTAGTTTTTCCTTATTTAATGTTTTGCAGGATTAGATAAACTTCATCTATCAAACAATCCAAGAGACTCGGAGACAAAGCCTTCTGCAAATGGCCATCAGAAAACACTGTGATAACAGTCACCTGCTACCAACAGAGCTGAAAACATCAACCTCATGGCATTCCTGTCATCTCATCAGCATTTTTGTATTGCTTTTAGTTGTTAGTTTGGGTCAAGCCTTGTCTCCCTTTGATGCTGTGTGCTTCTGAGGAAGTTAGGTGTGTCAGATTCTTCTCTTTCCAGTGAACTTTTGGTCTGCTTGTTTATTTCCCAGTAGGATAATGCAGGAGGTGCCTTGAAGACTGGAAGCTGAAGAGAAAAATGCATTCCTTTTTATTTGTTGAAAATATCACATCTTTATTTTTAAACTTGCTACCATTTGAATGCACAGTACCTCCTGTGTTACACAAACACAGCTATGAAGAAGAACTTTGGGACTTGATTTAAAAAAAAACAAACAAAAAACAAACACTTGAAGGCCAATATGACCCTTACTGGAAATGTAAAGTACCTGGAGTAGGTATCTGTGACAGGATATAAGCAGCTCTGCTGAGAGTGAGTTAGAAAGGGCAGGAGAGCTCACAGTTCCCTCAGTGCTGGATGGTAAGGCTGTCACAGAGCTTTCTCAAAGGCCAGTGTTTTCAGCTCTCCTCCTGAGCTCTAAATGCCAGCTCCTTTACTGGTGGTCAAACTGTGTCTTATGGAAGTCCAAGATGAAGATGAACTTCAGTGTTAAATCTGAGCCTAGTGTGCTTTGTAGAAAGCTGTGTGGAGCCCCTGTGACAGCTCTCAGTTCTGTGAGCTGTTGTGCTGTGGAGGTCCCTTCCCCTGCCCTGTACCCCCTGTGAAATTCTTGATGAACTACTGTGTGTAAGCAGTACCTGGAATCAATGCAAGGAGCACAAGCCTAGGAGGCTGCAGTTGCAGTTTTCTACAATCTTTAATTTGAATATATATATAAATTTCTCTAAATTTATACTTCAGTTACCAGGATTTCTGTTCAGTGACATATTCCAGTTATTTGTCACTACCCTGTTTTTTAATGTATATAGGCCTATATGTGTAGATATCGTAAATTAAATTCTAAGGTTATAGAGATGACAGTAAGTGGTTTGGTAAGTAAAACTTGTGTGTTCAGTCTTGGTAGTTTGAGTTTCTGCAGTGTTACAGTTTAACTGCTCAGAGGCCTTAGATTCAAGATGGCATCAGTGAGTGATAATGCCCTTCCTTGTAGCATTTCCTCGCAGCCTTAGGAATCCTGTAAGCAGTTTATAGTAAAGAAATATACCAAGCAAGTATTCAAAATCTGGTTGCACTTTTGTCCTGCTCAGCCTCAAGTAATCTTCAAACAGACTGGAATGGGGACGCCCTCAGTGAGTGCCCATCCTGTAGGGAGCCAGAAAATCTTCCTGTTCATTTCCTCTTTCTGTAAAACAAGTCTGCCTGTCTGTAGTTTGAGGTCTTATATTAGTTGGTGACAACTTGGTTTCCATGGTTCCAAAAGAAGGTGAAGCTGTCAGAAACTCTTTGGCTGTTCTGAGATGACTGCTCTGGGCTGTAGACCTTATTGCTGTGTGTGTGAATGTCTGCTTGTCCTTTTTCCCCCTGAAGTGCTTCAAAGATCAAGCTCCAGTACACATGAGGATTTCTCATTTTTGCAGCTGCCTTTTCTAACTTGAACTGGGGCATAATGTAAATATTTCTGTAGTAAATATGATGCTAGAGATTTACTTTTTTTTGTGTGTGTATGATTAGTATAAATTCAAGGTTTATTGAACTGACTATTGATGTGTTGTATCAAGTCTTGGAAGAAATAGTAAAATTACTTGATTTCACTAAGATGTACAAGCATCTTTTCTCTTGTTTAATGCTGACACTTAAGTGAGAAATCTTTATCTGAGTCAGAGTTCTGCAACCAATAACTATAATTAAAAGTTGTTCTAAAATGAGTTTATATTTAAAGTATTGGGAGATATATTATTAGAGGCATCAGTCAGGTATTCTCAGAGCTTGTAGCCTTATGTATTGGCATCATAGTTAAAAACCAGTGAAATATGTCCACTTTTTCATGCAAGTCATTGTATGATCAAAATTGTCCTCATGTCTTAATGGGGCTGGTGAATTGTGGTATGTGAGGCCAGTTAGCTTTATAGAAATAGTTCTCTTACAATGCCAAGATAGTCAATACACTCTGAAGAAATTAACATTAGGAATAAAGCTGGGAGTATGAACCAGAATAGGTCCTGCTCTTTGTGCCTTTGGAGAGATGTTTGTCGTGGCATCAGTGACCCAGGAACACAGAAAAAGGTGGATTATAATGTGTGTGTGGCTTCTGCAAGTGAGTTGGGCAATTTCTGCAACTGAGCAGGGGCAGTTCCTGCCAAGAAGCACCCAAGCTTCAGGCAGGACTTTAAAACTTTTTAAAACAAATGTTAGAGCCTTGACTGTCCCCACCCCTTGTGCTGGATGTGTGGGTTGGGGCTGCATTAGGGAAGATTTTACACTGGACTCTGGGATGGTTGAGGTGTTGTGTGGTTTTCAAGATGGGTGAGAAATTCAGAACTACCCTGTGCAACTACTGACAGTGTTTTGTTTTAAAACCAACTGCTGATGTTGTGACACTGTCTACATTAAAATATGCCTTGAAAATGACGTGCTTATGCAAAGCTTTGTCACTGCATGCAAGACACAGGTCACTGTATACTTTTCACAGAAGCATATGGTCACTTAAGTACAAGCAACTGGTAATTCATTAATGGATATTGACAATACATTCCTAGTATTTTGACTCATGTAGAGTCAGGTGGTCTATACCTTCAAGGTATATACAGCTGATCTTAGTAACATTAACATCTGCCTCACTTCTTACGAGGCAAAAAGCACATCAATGCTTCCATCTTCCACTAGGTACCACACAAGACCAAAAAATGTAAACTGAGTGTTTTAAGTTAGCTGTTTTTTGGCTTTTTTTCCTTGTTGGTAGCACAATATTAAATGCAATTGCAGAACTGTAATATTTGTGGGGTTTCTAAGCATAAAGCACACATGCTTTACACTTTAAGCTAAAAAATAATAGTGTTGGTTACTGTACAAGTAACAGTTTTGCATTCATAGGGAGCTTTGTTTACTGTCTGTAACGTGCTGTTTATGTTTGGCCCTGTTCCTCCCATACCTTTGACCCTGTTGGCTGTTTTAGTGTCCTAGAAATTAAAAGATTTGACAAGTTGTTTTCCTTGTCTGGTTCCCAAGTACCACCTGGAGCAGCAGTGGAGGGAGGGCTGGGCTGCCCTGCAGGCAGGAGCTCCTGCAGCACGTGCTTGGCAGGATGGAGCAGATCCTGGGGACACGTCCTCCCTGTGTCACCAGGAGTGGCACATCCTCCCCTGTGTCACCAGGAGTGTCCCATCCTCCTCTGTGTCACCAGGAGTGTCACACCCTCCCTGTGTCACCAGGAGTGTCACCAGGAGTGGCCCATCCTCCCTGTGTCACCAGGAGTGTCACCAGGAGTGGCCCATCCTCCCTGTGTCACCAGGAGTGTCACACCCTCCCTGTGTCACCAGGAGGGATGGGTGCCAAGGGCTGCAGCCCCTGTCCACCCCTCATGTCTCTGCCTCTCACCTGTGAGTCTGTGCAGCAGCTGATGCCACTTGAGGTGCTCACCTGTGCCCTGTGGTGTGTTGTGAAGACATGGTGGCCCTTTCTTAAAGAATTTGCAGTCTAAATTAGAAAGGGATAAGGCAGAAACAGAAAGCAGTTGGCCCCTTCCTGCATGTGGCTTTCCCTGAGGGCTTGAGGCATGCCTGAGGTTATTTCCCATCTCTTCCTCTTCCACAAGTGGGGTGATGGAGTATGTGCAGCAGCTGAGCCTTACCCTTAGTGGACTGGCATCTAAAATTTTGAAATAACAAATATAGGAAAACAACTTAATCCTATTTAAAATATTCTCTGATCTTGAAAATAGCATTTTTTTAAACTCTAAATGAGATAATCTAATCAGAGACAAGACATTAAGGCCACATAAATAATCTCTTCAAAAAGAAATGTACTTAGTTTTGTTTAGAAAAATATTGATGTGAACTGTGAAGCTTTAATTGCTTTAATGAAATAAGATTCCCTACCTCCTATTATTAGGATTTTTGTTGTTATTTTAGTGCTGAGTTGAGACAATATTGCCTACACTGACTTCCCTCCCCAGCCCATGAACACTAAATTTGCTGTTGGTAAGCTGGCAGGTTATTCAGTCACATTGTCAGGATTTGAACTTTACAAAAATGCTGCTTTTGAATTTATCCCATTCAGCAGGAGCAAACTAAGGCCACGGCCACCAGCCACAGTGATAAAACTGCCTCCGTTTCTGCTTTGCCCCCTTGAGATGAACAAAACATGAAATAGCAGAAGGGTCCACATAGATTTGATTCCTGCACTGTAAGAAAACATACCAGAAGGCAACTTTAATGGAAGGCTTTTGAAATATTTTGCAATTGAAGCACTTTCAAAGAGAAAGAAGAAATGTTTATCATTAGTGTACAAATATCCATTGTAAGTTCTCTAAACAAGCCAGTTATTCACTGACACAAAAAAAATCATCACTTAAATCTCTTTTGTGGTTCACAGTGAAACAGTATCTTGGACTTTTGTAGAGGCTTGTGAGCTTCTGAAGGTATCTCTGTCTTGGCAACAGAAACCTGAGGATGCTTGTTAGTTCTGTGTTAATTACCATATTTTATCAGTAATTGTTTAGTTTCATTTATTGCTCATAATTTTTTTTTAAAATATACATAGCATTAAATGTTTTAACAAATATAGAAGGTGACTCCAAACAGGCAAAGACATAGTGTGAGAAATATCCTGTAAATGCTGATGTTCTTTACATACTGAATTCCAAGCTATTTAGAAACTGTATCTGTATGAGGGCCTTACATCAACATAGAAATTAGGAGATCCTAATTCTTGGAGGCTTTTAGGTATCTGAATGTTGATAAGTACCTACTTGAGCACTTTGGAATGCAGTTTTTGGGTGTTTGTTGATCACTAACCCTGAGCTTTGCTGTTGCTTTTCTCCCTGCCCCCATTACATTGTTTTATAGTTGGTATCACTGGATGAAGCTCCTTTTCTGAACAGGGCTTTGTTTTGCATTCCTCATCTATCCCTGCTTCCCTAGATACCAGCTAGTGAAGTATTGGGACACTTGCTTTCATTTTAATGTATTTCTTTTCCCACGTGGCCTGTACAGAGCGATACCCTGGTTAGAATTGTTCTACTACAAAAATGTTCACTGTTATTAACTTGTTTTTTACCACTAGTCTCCATTTAAGCAATCCTGTCACTAGAGGGTCCTCTAACAAATGGCCAAGAGCTCAAGTCAGTTTGAATCTTGAGTGAGAGGGTTTAGCCATTGAGGATATTTGTGCTTTTAGCTCCCAGTGGTACGAGGGTACAGCCCCACTTCTCAGTGAGGGAACGAGCTGGTTTGGCCACTGGGATAATTTTTTTTTGCTGTCACTGCAGGGTGGCTCCTGCTGTGGGGTGTACAGAGACACCTCAGCCCTCCTGCCTCCCCCAGTGGACACACTCTGGCTCAGCTCTCGTGTTCTCAGCAGGGTCAGGCTTTGCCAGGTGCTCTTCACCTGCTCTCTGGGGTTTTGTGTTTCACATGTGTGAGCACCTTCTGGGCCCTCTCTCCCTTGTGAATTGATCATTCAGAGAAGTGGCATGTTGGTGAAACCTGTGCAGTGCATTCAGTGCCTGTGTTTCAATTGTAAATCATTGCTTTCCCTTTTGGCCCCTAACCACGAGTGTTTTCAGTCTGCACCAAAATTCTTAAGAGTCACAAAATCTCTGAGTACTCTACTCCTCCTTGGCTTTATAGAACAAAAAAATTCAGTCACTTTTACTTTCTTAAGGGTAGGTTTCAAAGTATTTTTGCCTTATTTGATGTGATTTCTGTTGCTTTTAAGAGAAGTGGATAGAAAAAGAAGATACATTTGAGTCATGGGATTTGAAATCCTAGGGTGTGTGTATGAAACACATGTACACCAGCAAAGAGTTCATTTCCTTTCCTGTGAGGTTTGGGACCCAGCCCTGCATTACCTAAGTAGAAATCACACATTGCTCTTGTCTACACTGAATTTTGTCTTTAAAATTCCTGGTGAGGAGACTGAGGATGTTCTCAGGGTGCTGTTGGCACCCTGATCCCTGGAATTGGCTTCGTGTGTGCTTGGGTGGCATGACCATAAAAGCACAGCTCTGAGGTGGCCTTTCCAAGGCTGTTGGTGCTGCTGGCTGGGCTGTGATGATGGCAGCAGGGACCTTCACTGTGCACCTTCAGGTTCTTCACTGCAGTGTTACTGGTTACTATCACAGTTTACAAAAAAAATTATAAATTACGCACAATCTCTAAGCTGTGTGAGGCTGGGAGGTGCTGAATGGAGCTGGTGGTCCCCTCTTGGTCTGATTTGTGCTTTAGGTTTTGTAAACTCCACAGTCTTGAGCAGCTGACTTTTGTTTCACATGGATGTATCTGACCAAGGTATAACTGAGCTGAAAAATTGTGCTTTGAGTGTTCCTTTATTCACAGCAGTTCTCGGTGTAGATACCTTCTCCCCACCAAACCCTTCCTGGTTCATTTTTGATCATCCAGAATTATGATTTATAATGTTATTTGTTGTGGGTATTTTGTTGTGTTACAAAAAAAAAAAAAATATGAAAGTATCTGCTGCCTTAGCTAGGCTGATTTTTTGTTTTGTTTTGTGGAAAGCAGTGGTAATATGTTTTTTTCCTTTGTTTGAAATGTTACACTGAATGTTTTGTAGGAAAATTTTTTTTTACTGTGTTTTCAATAAAGGTAAAGTGTGATTTATAGCAGAGTTTTGTGCCTTTTTTTGTTATAAGCAATGAAAAAATAAGAATCTGTGTAATTCTAAATTATCCTGTCAATAATTGGTATGAATGGTTGTGTTCCTCTCTCCTCTTCTTCCTCCTCCCAATTTAACCTGCTTTTGAGATTGTCAAATGTTTGCATTTCTAAAATAGCTGAGGTAGGGAATGTGATGGACATTGCTCTATGTTCAGAGGCATCACAGCCCTGTGTTTTAAGACAAGTGTGCAATTAATTTGAACCCTCTGCTTTAGGCCAGTGGGGATTGTTTATAGCAAAGTAAGCTCATTATGTAATTTGTAAGTAATTTTCAATTGCTTAATAGTTTGACTGAAGGGCAATTTTTACATCTTAAACCCCTGACCACCATGCTTCCGAAACTGTAACTTAAACAGCTTCAGACTTTAAATTCCATTTCACAGGAGACTTTAGGCTGCTTTTAAAGTTCAAGAATCACGTGGCTGGAAGGGACCTGGAGATGTTTGATCCATCCAGCTGCACAGGATCAAACATTGCTGCCTCATTCCTGGTATTTAACCAGCCTGGCAGGGGCTATCTGCGATGGGATTGCTGTGCTGTCTCTAGGCACTATATTCCAGTGTTTAATTGTCCAAGATTTCATAAATGTCAAATGTGAAGAGCCCTTGCCATGCTTTAAACTTTAATTTTGTTCTCAAACATCCATAATAAAACAAGCCTTTCTGCTTGCACCAGCTTTTTCCACACCTGAAAGTTTACATTTCCCTTTATTTTCTATATGAGAAGTGACCCCAAATTCCCTCTGTGGTTTTATGGAGGCCTCTTACCATCCTTTTGCTGTCTGTGGGGATGCTTATGTATTTTTGGAAAATACAGAGCTGAAGTGGACACAGAAACCTCCAAGCTTGAGCTCTGGCACTACACCACATCTTCAGTACTTCTTTCTTTGTGTTTTTTGGTTGGTTTGGGTTGGTTTTTTTGACAGACAGTGGGCAAAGAGGCATCTCAGGTGTTGTCCTCTGTATAGACTTTTATTTCTTTTTACTGCCTTGAGTGTGTTTCTGCATTTTGCATATGGGCCTGGGCAATCTCATCTTCATATCTGAGGATGCTCCCACAGGACCTCAACAAAATAAATACCTAAAAGGATTGCTTTTCTTGAATTTAATCGTCTTGAGTGCAGTCCCAGCTCACTGTGGCCACTTCCTCCTGGTGTTCCCCTGTATCTGAAAGCTCTGCAGGGACTCACAAAAGTCTGTGTGTCTCTGCTGATAAATGTGTGCAGCAGTTTTAAGGGACATTTTGACACCTGTGTCATGACCAGGCAACGTGAGCCCTTCTCTCCATGCACTTCCTGTGAGAGAAAACCTGATAGGAAAAGAAGGAGCTGTTTTTGTCAGGGAGTGTGGGTTGGGGAGTGGGAGGTGACGTGGCAGAAGGGTTGAGCCCAAGGTCAGAGAGCCTCAGCACCTGAACACTTTCCTATTGTTTCATTTCACTTTTTTTTCTTTTGGTAGCTTTTCTCTACCAGCACATCTACTCCCTTCTAACTGAAAAAGTGACCCTTCATAGCATGAATCAGAGTATTAAAAATGAACTTTTTTAGGCCCAAAGAAATCAAGAGCCTAAATCTCACAAGAATCCCTCAGAAATGATGTGGAAAACTCACTAAGAATTTTTATAAACTTTGAATTTCCTAAATTTTCTCCTATTTCTCATATTCTTTTTATTCTATGATCTGATTCACTGCTAACTAAGAACTACTATGAATTACTGTTTCCAAATGATCCCTAACACAACTGGATGTGTGCATTTGTCAGTAGAAATCAGATTCGTTTCCTTGTTAGGAAATGCCGGTTTAGCAATGTAACATAAAAAGAAAGAAGTTCCCTGAGAGNCCAAGGTCAGAGAGCCTCAGCACCTGAACACTTTCCTATTGTTTCATTTCACTTTTTTTTCTTTTGGTAGCTTTTCTCTACCAGCACATCTACTCCCTTCTAACTGAAAAAGTGACCCTTCATAGCATGAATCAGAGTATTAAAAATGAACTTTTTTAGGCCCAAAGAAATCAAGAGCCTAAATCTCACAAGAATCCCTCAGAAATGATGTGGAAAACTCACTAAGAATTTTTATAAACTTTGAATTTCCTAAATTTTCTGTTGTGATCTCATATTTTTTTTATTTTTTGATCTGATTCACTGCTGAGAACTACTATGAATTATTGTGTTTTTCAAATCATCCCTTACACAACTGGATTTTGAAAGGATGTGTGCATTTGTCAGTAGAAATCAGATTCGTTTCCTTGATAGGAAATGCTGGTTTTGCAATGTAACATAAAAAGAAAGAAGTTCCCTGAGAGCCTTTGTGTTGTGGATGCATTTAAATCCCAAAGTGATGGGAAGAGCAGCAGCCCCTCCTGCACTCTGTGGGAGAATTCTGTGTAGCAAAGAGCAGGTGGGGATCCTGGTGCTTCCCCTCACGTGCTCAGTGTCAAGAAAGAAACACCCCGGTCTCTCCCACGGAGACGTTCACACTGACCTTCAGTGGAATGTGTAAAACAAAAAACAAATAAACAGCAGTCCCAGCACAGGCCTCCTCCAATATTTACCCTCCGTGGTCTCCAAACAGTCCTGGCTGGTGGCACCGTGTGCTCTTTGAATGACTCCTGAAACGCTGCTCGTATCTTTAATATTTCAATGTGATTATGAATTTAATCAATAACAGCCCTGGGTGAGCGTTACAGGACTGTTGGTAGCTGGGTTCTGGGACTGAATCTCTGCATTGCAATTTTAACTGCCCTTACTGACTTCATATTCAAATCTGGCTTCAGGAAGAACAAGGTAAGATTGCATCCAGCTATTCCATAATTTGGGGTTTCTGTTCGCCATCAAGTAAAGGTAGATCCAGTTGAAAACACTTCTGGCTCTGAGTTGTGCTTGGTCTTCATTTATAGTGGTATCATACTTGACCAGAACTGACCTGGTTTTGTAAGCAAGTGAGCATCCTTAAGCTGGAATTGTAAAAAAAAAAAAAAGAGGAAAACTTTTCCTGGAGGAGACAGAGATCTGTGAAGTTCCTCTGCTGCTGAGATGCTTTCTTTGAGCTACTCTTGGATTTTCTGTAGTATGACCTGACCCAACTCATATCCATCAATCAGTATATAAAATCTAAGGTTGGGAGGAAAAAGAAGTGTAACTGAAATTTAACCCAGAATTTTTGCTAACTGGTAAATCAGAGTGAACTATCAATGTGAACAGAAAGGAAATCAGCGTTTTGAATAATTTGTTATTGTCATGTTCTAGGATGTAAAAATGAAATTCTGCTGTTTTAATGCGTAATACTGAATAACTGTTTTTTGTCCTAGGATAACTGAAACAGAGCAATTGAATTTGTTTCTGAAAACACCATATCCTGCACATTTTATATCTGAGACTTCCTAAAGCTTGGGCAGAGTGGCATAAAGTGACTGTGAAATCCCCCATCGGTATGCAAAGCTGCATCAGTCATCTGTACAGCAGCACAGGACTATGATAAAATGAAATGATGAAACAAAGCACCGAGGTGAACTTTGTCCATGGGGAAGCCTTTTTAAGTGATCCAGTGTCAGCAAATTGCTTACTAATGTGTTGACTTATGGCAACCCTCAAAAGTAAAATGAAAAGGCTGGAATTTACAGCATATCAATGAATCAGTTGATAAGCCTTTACTGGTTTAATATCCTCCTGGTTTTGCTGCTTGGAGCCACTTCAGGTTAGCAACAGAATGTTTACCATCTCTGTGTGATAAAGGAAGTCAAACGACTAAACAAATTCCAGGACCATTATGCTGTTTGGTGAGATTTAAATTAAAATCGTTCAGAGAAATCATGTGGAGGGGGGAGGAAGAAACTAAAGTCGACTGCATCATTTCACAATGACTTACCTCGCTTCCTAAACAATGGCAGGGTTTTTAGCAGAGCTGGAGATAATGTGATGCATTAGAAAAGATTTAATTGCACCAATAAAAGGCTATACCACAATTAAATGACATACAGAGTGACATTTATAGGTAGGATCAAAGAAATTCACTACCTTACATGCTGAAGCAACACCCTGCTCTCTGTGTATAGGAGTGCTAAAAAGTCGCCTGCTTTGGTTTCAGTGACCTTTCTTATCTCCTTTGATCTAGATTATTAAAAATTTTAATGCCAGGTGTAATAAGGGCTACTGTAGCACCCTGAAACAAGAAATATGTGTCCTTCCTGGTACTAATATTTCAGACCTTGTTTTATTATTTTGTGATATTTATTTAAGCATATGAAACTTGACATTTAGCCTTTGTGATCCTTCCAGAGGTGGCAGGGTATTAAAAAATAGTTGATTTTTTTTTTTTGCTATTGTGATGCCATTTGATTATGCTAATGTTTAGGGAGTGACATTTTAAAAGCACAGTTCAATTTTGAGAAGCAAATTTTGTTTTAGAAAAGCTTTTTAGTGTCTGGAAATGGATAGATCCTTGTGTAAACTTTATTTAATGTTTTCATTAACCAAGACTTAAAAATGTAAGAGTGAACAGCAGGAAAACTCATCTACAGTTCTCACTTGAAAGCCACTAAGAAAAATAAGTGCAGATCCTTTATCACAACTTGCACTGAATTTATTCAAACCTGGCTAATTGTTATGAGAATGATGCCTTAGGTTTTAGCTTTCATATTTTTTAGATCCTGTGCTGTTTTAGTGGGTAGCTTTAGGTTTCACATTAAGTGCTACTGAGTTCTCTTCACAGAGCAGAGAGACAAAACAATTCCTTCTCTAGTTTGATACCAATGACAACTTCCAAGTCCAAGAACAAAAACAGCAGTGAAGTGAGAAGATAAAATTAGGAGGATGGAGCTTCATAACCTGAAGCTATGGTTGGACAATTGATTCTAATATGCTGATGGACCAGAACTTATAAAAGTGTGGGACCTTGTGTCCATTTTGTGACCATTTTGGAGCATCTTGGGTGTGGTCTGGCTGAACTCTTGTGTGGCCCGGGTGTACCCATGGAGGCCTTTTAATAAATCCCTACTTTATCCTTTCACTCTGTCTAGTCTGTTCCAGGTCAGCCTCCAGAAGGCATCAAGAAGACTTAATAAATTTATTAGTAGAAGGTGGAAAAGCAGTGCTCGTTTTGTTCCCTGTAAAGTCCTGGAGTGTTCCATGTGAGAACGAGTTCCTGCTGCTGAGGCCTCTCTGTGGGTGCTGAGTTGGAGGAAGACCTTGATAACCATGGGCTGAGATGAGGGCAGCCAGGTTCCAGAGACAGAGACCCTAAATCTAGCCCAGGGGGAGGTGGCTTGGCAGGTTGCTGCTGTAGCCATCTGAAGTGAGAGAAATGTTGACCAACAACTTTCAGCTGCAGCTTTCAGCATCTTTGGGAGCCTTCTTCAACCCCATGTTTCATGGCCTGCGTGGTGTCTTGGGCCCATGGGAAGCTGGCAGCCTGCATCTGCTTCCCCAGAGTTTGAAACTGCAGGAAAATTGGGGTGTTGCTGTGTGTTCCTGTCACACTTCTCGAGGACAGTCACAACCTGCTCACAGGTTGATTTATTCCAAACTTAAGGGCTTGAGCACCTTTGAGTGTAACATCAGCGTTCTTCAGTCACCTTCACATTCCTTTTCTCTGCTACAGGGAAGGATTTTGCATTGATTCCAAAGAGGGTGGAATGAACAGACAGAGCAGCTGAGTGGCTGCAGTGCTGCCTGCTCAGTCTGAATAAGGAATAAGTGAAAAGGGAGGGAGCTGATATTCAGCAGTTCTGGTTTAAGGAAGCTGAATCACCCCAAGGAAATAGACCAAGGAAGCAATTACAGCATAACTTTTTGTCAAATAATTGCTTTCTTAATTTTCTATCCTTAGGAGGCACTGCTTCTCTCAAGTCTTTATACTCTTTTCTGACAATATATCCCCTCCAGGAAGCTTGAATTCTCTGAGACACAATTCTGCTCAAGAAGAGGAAACTTAAATTTATATAATTNGGCAGCCTGCATCTGCTTCCCCAGAGTTTGAAACTGCAGGAAAATTGGGGTGTTGCTGTGTGTTCCTGTCACACTTCTCAAGGACAGTCACAACCTGCTCACAGGTTGATTTATTCCAAACTTAAGGGCTTGAGCACCTCTGAGTGTAACATCAGCGTTCTTCAGTCACCTTCACATTCCTTTTCTCTGCTACAGGGAAGGATTTTGCATTGATTCTAAAGAGGGTGGAATGAACAGACTGGTAAAACAGCTGAGTGGCTGCAGTGCTGCCTGTTCAGTCTGAATAAGGAAAAAGTGAAAAGGGAGGGAGCTGATATTCAGCAGTTCTGGTTTAAGGAAGCTGAATCACCCCAAGGAAATAGACCAAGGAAGCAATTACAGTATAACTTTTTGTCAAATAATTGCTTTCTTAATTTTCTATCCTTAGGAGGCACTGCTTCTCTCAAGTCTTTATACTCTTTTCTGACAATATATCCCCTCCAGGAAGCTTGAATTCTCTGAGACACAATTCTGCTCAAGAAGAGGAAACTCAAATTTATATAATTAATTATTTATATGAAACAATGATTTAATGCATTTTTTTAAACTTCAACTGTTGTAGTGCATTCATTTTGTCTAGTTTCTTACTAAAAGTGTAATGCATTTATAACATTATTAAGAAATACATCTTGTCTGGTCACACACCTGTAGCAGAGGGCTCAACTAATTTATTCACCTTAACTAAGCGTGCCCCATCATGTATTACTCTGGTCTGATACTGCTCTTTTCTACACATAGACAGCTTTTTGTCTGTAAATTTTTCAAAGATTTTCAGGCATGACTGAAAAATTAATTCTAATTACAATTATTCACAATATATTTTATCTTATTGGTACAGATGAAACAGGCTAGATTACAGAATGTAAAAAACAATTAATTAATCCATGAACACTCTGCAACATGCATATTTTTAAAATGTAAGTGTTAGGAAAATTTTCTAAGTCTCCACATATTCATGTGGAATCTCATGGGTTAAATTATTCCAGGTTAGTACACTCCTCTATAGCTCAGTTACAAACTATGTTTTCCCATATGCTTCTAACAAAGGTTATAAAAAAATAAAGTGCTTCATCATAAAATAGCTTTAAATTATATTTCTTGCCATAAAAATCTGGAATCAAAATTACTTTTCAAGATGATTACATTTAATTCATTAAGATATTCACTTAGGTAGTTTAATTAAAAGACTCGTGTATTATGTGCTTGAATAGTTTTATAAAAATGTACTCCCTTAATGGACTACATGGGAACATGAATGCAGCACCTGTTCTTTCAAAGGAAAAAAAAAACAACCCCAGAACCAAACCTGACTTTAAAGCATTCTAGCAGCTGAAAAGGAAAAAAATGCTGACAAGAAAAATTCTGAAAGGTCATCAGTTTCCTTCTGTGATTACTGCAATCTTTTGAGTGAATATAAAACTAATTTGTGAAATTGTGAATTTTGTGTTAACAACACATGGGGTGGCAGAAAGCAAGAAAGGGCAACTGCTACTGAGTGGCAGAAAAAAAATCATGAAGCAAACATTTAAAATGAAATCTGATTAATTTTTCCTCCCCTTTCCCAACAGAGACATTGCATTTCAAGAGGTGATGCACATCAAATGCAGCGTTTCTCACATACAATAAAACAAAAGAGAAAGTTGGCAGGCTACAAGAAAACTTCACCTTTCTCTGACCTAAATTCCCACCAAATGCTGATGATCTCTGCCCTGACAAATGATACAGAGTTGGACAAAATGAGCAGTTGGCCCTTGGAGGAAGGGGAAGCTGGGGAAGGAGTGAAGCCCAGCACAAGCAGTGAGCCCTGGCAAGCACAGGAGGGTCAATGGCCAGCAGCCAGCTGGAGGGAAAGCTCTCAGCTACTCGGGCTTTTTCCCTCGAGGGAGGAAAGCTGAGGGAACACCGAGGACAAAAAGAATTCCAGAGGCATTTGCCTTTTTGTGCCAAATCTAAAGTAACCTTTTTAATGAGTGCTGTCTTTTGCGCTCTCTTGTGGAGTTTCAGACTTTCAGGGTAGCCAGAAATTGGCAGATCTTTCCAGACCTCTCCCACCTGTCTGTGGACAGCTGTTCACCTCCAGCTAATGTTCATGTAAAAAGCAAAAGCTCTGTATCTAAGGTTATTCAAAGACTGATTCACAATACAGACTTAACTGTGAAAAGTCTTCTAAAAAAATTTAAAAGGGGAAGAGGCAGAAAAACTACCCTAAAATTCACTGTGGAAAGAAAGCAGTAAGCAGTTGGGATAATTCTTCCAATTACCATCATCACCTCTCTGAATCAGCTCTTGTTCCAGCAGTCACTTGTCTCTTTTTCTTTATATTTTCATAATTATAGATTACAGAATGTAACAAAGCAGGATGTATTTAGATATTACTATACACGTGCACTGAGCAAGCCATGGAGGTAAAATGCAGACATTTCATCAGATAACCTGAGGAGGGGACTGGCTGGCATTGGGTGCACACCTACTTTGTTTTCCAAATAGAAATAACTGTTTTACTAAACTGAAATCAACAAAACTTTTGAGAAGACAAAAAAATATCTTGAACTGTGCAAACAGAAGATGTTTACCTGATGAATGAAGGCCAGGATCATATCTAACAGGAATTTATTTGAAGCAGAAAACAGCCTATGCCTGCTTTGCAAGAACAGATAACAAGGCTTCTCTACTGTCATAGCTTCAGAAGTGCACAAATTCTACCAATCTTCCTCTACCATGTCATGTTCAAAGTAATATCAGTTGGCCACTGAATTGGTCCACTTATTAAAAGCTAAATGATGTCTAAAAGTAGAATCTTTCCTTCATTTCTTCCTCCAGCTGATGACTTTTAGCAAGGCCTCAGGAAAATAAAATAAAATAAATAAATACAGTTGTGAGTCCACAAATTTATTCAGTTGTTTTTGTACTCTGGGTTGAATTGCAAATTCTTTCCTGAATATTGCACAATGCTGTATGGATTTTCCATGCTGAGTGGATTTCTTTCATTTTACCCATTCTTCAGCAGGAGGTGACAAGGAAGGGTGCTCATCTACCCCTGATTTCTGAGCAACAGAGACAACAAATCACTGAATAAACCCCATTGGCCTTTACAGACAATGGATTTTCTTCATGTGAAATTCATTAATAATGCATTTGCTTAGAAATACTTTATACAAATACTTCCTATAAATCTGTCATCAGACAAAGCACCATCAGGCAATGTAATTCTTAAAATTGAGCAGCTAAAGGGGCTGCAGGAGAGCTGGAGAGGGGCTCCTGGAGGGCATGGAGAGATAGGGCAAGGGGGAAATGGCTTCAGGCTCTGAGGGTGGGTTTGGATCAGGTATTGGGAAGAAATTCTCTACTGTGAGGGTGGTGAGGCACTGGCACAGGTTGCCAGAGAAGCTGTGGCTGCCCCATCCCTGGCAGTGTTCAAGGCCAGGTTGGATGGGGCTCTGAGCAGGAAAATGTCCCTCCCCATTTCAGGGAGTTGGAACTGGATGATCATTTAGGTCCCTTCCAACCTAAACCATATTAATGGATTAGCTATTCAGTAATTATCAGAACCTCTTTTACATACAGGATTTATACAGGATTTTTTAAATGAACATTTTTATTTGTTGAGTAATTTGAATTAATTTTGATACTTTTCAGAGCCTTTGATATAGAATTAACTAAAGAATGTATCAACAACATAATTCCAAATAATAAGTATAAATAAAATCTCAGAATGATGAGGTTTTCCTCAGCATTGCATTTATGCTTTCTTAAAAATTAATCAAATAGTATAATAAAGAACTGTGGCTGCTGCTGCAAAATTCTGAAGTTTAATGAGGCTGTAACATACGAAAGAGAAACAAAGAGCATGAAGAGGCAAAGAGATGGTCACAAGAGGCCAGTGATAATGTCACTGATGTTACAGCTGAGCTTGTCCATCTCCAGCAGTGAATGTACCTGTGAAATCTCTGCTTTCTTAAAGGAATCAGTGAAAATGCTTACAGTATTCCTGCCACAAGTGGCAGGTAAAGTCCAGTGTTGGGGCCACTGCAGTAAAACCCATGTGCTAGCAGAATATTGATATTTATCATATTTGAAGACGAGAAGAAGCTGCTTGTGTTGATTGGCCAGAGTCCATGGACAGATGTCCAAGGTTTGTGTAACAAGCCTCGAGTCCATGATGGGGCCTTAATGGTATTTGACAAAAACAAGAAAGGAAGAGCAACATAAAATAATTATAATCATTACAATGCAAGCTGATGAAGCCTAGGTGAGAGTTGCAGTCGTAGATGGGAAGGAAAGGGTAAACTCTTTCATTCATAACAGAATCTTTGCATAAATCTGACATTATTGTGCAGCACATATTTGTTCTGTGTAAGCTTTCAAAACCCCCATCAGGCAGCTTGTGCATCCAAACCCATTTCTCATGAAGAAAAAAGGAATCCTAGCAAATCATGAGGTTTTGGTGATCCCCTTCCTCAAGTATCTCATTATTCTGAGGCAGGATTTGTTAATTTTTGAGGCAAAAATTCTCCTTCTGAGCTCATCCATCTACAGATGTATATCATTAATCATCTAAAATTTGCACAAACCACCTTTGATCTTTTAAAAGAACTTTTGAGAGGTACTAAAGGATCTATCAGGAATATTGTCTTCCCTTTAGTTGAACTGTCTGTCTAACCTACTTCCTTGTGAGGTCATGACATCCTTCAAACATAAATCATTTTGAATTGGTGTTTTAGAGCAACAGCTTTGAGGTTTCAGCTGGGTCAGTTTATGCTTTTGGAGCAATGTGGAGAGTGATTTCCCTACATGTGGTTTGGTTCACCTAGACCCCACCTTGTTACTTTTGTTATCCCATTTTGATAGTCCAATATTTAGAGTGATGGCCTCTGTGATGAGAAAATCTGGGCACAGGGGGAGTGAACGAGAAAGCAAAGCAAGAAAATATCCCAACCTAAAAAAATGCCTGCTCTTGATTTCTTTCCAAGCACTGTGGTCAGAGACTGTTTTAAGGAAGAAAATGAGATGGCTTTGTGGAAAGCCTTCTGTGTATCCCTGGGGTAAGAGAAAATGCTTATTTAAAGCCTTCACAAATGGATTATTTAAACTGCCAAACAAGAAGAGATTGGCAGCAAAGCTGAACTTCTAAATAATACAAACCAGATGGACACTTGTGAGAGACAGGTAGTGCAGGTGTTTGGAAGGAAAACTTTATTATAACAGAGTTTCTGAAGGAGAACTGGCAGCAGGGCACACAAGGAGGGACGTGTGGTCAAAGCAAAAGGCTCTGTGGAGATATTCTCAAAGCACCACTTTGAAAAAAATACAAGCAATGAAAACCAACATTAATCACAGCTCAAGGCATCCAAGAATTTTCATCTTTATGCATCAAGTTAAAAAGGCCAACCCATTTACTGACACACCCATTTACAACCAATTTATTTATCCTAAAGTGAACCTTATCAAAGTGTTTACATGCATTAACCTTTAAACTATTACTGCTGGATTTCAGGAATCAAACCCTTAGTGAAAAAAATGAATGACACAGACCTGTGAAACTTTGTTTGATTACCCATAAACTCAAGAAGAAAATGTTGCATTAAATTAAATTTTCAAAGTTGTTTTGCAGTTTTAATGTTTAAACCACACAATCCTTATTAAGGAAGGGAAAGTTTGACAGATGCATTTTGAAATAATATGAGAATATTGGTGAAAATACTACAAAGTAAAACCCAGGAAAAATTGAAATTTCAAAAAGTATTTTGGCACAGACTTTTGAATCCCTTGCACAAACATTTGTATGGAAAAATTCAGTCAGTGCTGTGATTTAAAGAGAAAATACTTAGTCTTTCTAATAATGGCAGAAAACATGCTCACACCTGGGCTGCATTTTTTCACCTCAGCCTTTAGCTTCCATAATCACTCATTATTGACATTCATTTTAACCCCAATACCTCTTTTCTGTTTTTCCCCCTGCTATCCTCTCTTCAAAATGAACCAAAGAAAAAACCCTCCCATCTTTAGAAATATAACCATGTGAATATAGTGCTAATTTACCTCATCTTACTGCCTTTGTCCTGCCACTGCTTACACTCACTTGTTGTGCACTATCTGAGGTCTCCCTCTGAATCTGGAGCTGATTCCAAAGGCTTGGATGGTTTAATGGGTTCCCTCTGGAGCTGGGACTGCTGTGACAGTTCCTGTGGCAAAGCCAACCTGATCTTCAGGGAAGCCAAAAGGCATTTCCATGACAAAGAACAAATAAAACAATTATTTACCACAATGAAAGTTTTTTATGCCCAAAACTGCAAATATTGAAGCCAGAAGGTTCTCTAAGTAGTGCCTGATCAAGGCAACAGAAAGGATGGGCACAAGAAGATGTTGATGGCAAAAATACTGTTGGAATCTTTAGAAAAGGGAAATACAGGGCTGAAACTGAGAGGCAAGAAGCACGTTTGGTCTCCTGGTCTGTTTAGATGCTCTCTGGCTTTGTTTTTCTAAGCAATATCATCTGTCGCTGCTCCACAACTGTATTATTATAACACTATTTAAAAGTGAGTTTTCTCACCAGGCATCATTCCAAGCCCTCACATCTGTGACTTTTATCTTGCTGCATGTTTGCTTCTAAATTTGAAAAAGGTATTTAGCTACAGGTGTTAATTCTTCCCTGGTTTAGCCCCAGGACTATTGTAAAAACAAACCTTTTTAACTTTGAGCAAAGCTGGGTATATATTAACAAAGAATACATTTCATGCAGCATTTTTAAATGTCTTTTTACAGAATAGGGAATAAACCAGACCATTTCAAATAGATTAAAAAAAGTTTTAATGCTAGAACTTTCCCCCAACTAAATACGGTAATAAAATCACTGATGTTTTCTTGAGAATAAAATGTAAAGAAAGTTAAGACATTCAGTGGACATTAAAAGTACTTGCTTCTAATGAAGAATATGTCTTCATCAAGATGTACCTTCATTGTCACAAGAATAATGTTTTAAATGCATTTCAGATATGAAAAGACACATTTAAGCCACTGATGGCACTCCCTTTTTTACCTGATGTCTTAAACTGCTGAATTTTGATAAATTTTGAAGCAAGATATCATGCTGTATCATGCAGCAATAAATCATATTTTGAACAGAAAGCTTAGCTTCCATATTTTAATTTATTTTAAATAAAAACAACAATTACAAATCAGAATGGTTTACCTAATGTCAGCTGTGGAGTGCTGGGGTCAAGAAGATACTTCCTTTTCTGCATCTTCCTTGCTTTTGTGATCTTTTTTCCTCGTCCAGTATCTACTATAATTCTGAATATTTATTTTATTAATGGGATTTGTAAAAGTTCTTGGTGTTCCTTGTCCTTGACTTAGAAGAATCTGTTAATAAAAGATCCTGCAGCTGATGACTGTATTATATAATCCTGTAGAGCAACTGCAGAAACTGCTCTCATCTCTTGTTTGGAGGAGCCTTAAAAAGCAAAAAAAGCCCCGACCAATCTTAAATAATTGTTGTTATAAATGATTTAAAACCATACATATTATAGTAAATTAAAAGAAACTCTGCACTAAGCCAATATTTTTGAATTGTTAAACGCTTTTATGCACATACAACTCCAGTAGTTGAAGCCTAACGTGCAATTACTGTAATATGAAATTTAAGATTGATGTTTCTGACACATCCTAGTTTTAACTTATAAATAGTTAAATTAAATCTTTGATTTATCATTTATATTAAATAAAATAACAGTAATTTAAAAGTTTTAATTACTGAGCTCATAATTATTATATTCAATAAACTCATTATGAACTATAAAAGTTTGGCATGCCCAAACACATTTTAATTTCATATAATTAAAAACAGTCCCACAGGCTAATTTTGCCTTCCAGAACACTGAATATAAACAAGAACGTATTATTTTTGTACAGGGAATGGGCTTATCTACCTGTTCCTCCATTTCTCCCCATGCTTATGCTTTATTTTAGCAGATATGAAAGAGTACCATGTAAGATCAGGATGTTCCATTGATAATCTTTAGCTGATTATGCTTTTTTTTAGCGGATGTGAAATGCAAAATCATGTAAATTCAGGATGATCCATTGATAATCTTTGGTTGATTTGACAAGAATAGTGCTCCTTTACAAGCAGACAAGGACTTCAATAATATTTCTCAGGAGAAGCAGCCTCATCAATTGCAGATAAGAAACCTACAATTCCTGTTGCTTTCTCCTTGAGATCCCATGGAAAAGAGCTTAACATCTGTTCCAGGCGCAGAAATTAACCTTGGATCCATAAATCACCAAGTCTGTTCCTCTTCTGTCAACCTCATTTCACCCTCAGTGGGCTGCCTGCAGCGTGCAGGGAATGGATTCAGAACGAGTGGCAGGAATCACAAATTTCAGGCAGAATGGAGGAGAAGATGTGGCGGTGGCAATAAACCCCAGAGAAGTGTTGTGCAGGATAAGCTGGCTGCAGACAGGGAAGCAGGGATGGTGTGGGCAGCCCCTCTGGGGCTGGAGCTGCTCTGCTGTGACCCCAACATCCCCACTGGTGCAGCAGGAGGACGTGGCTTGGTTCCAGAGTAGAGGCTCTGGGGGATGAAGTGACAGAGCTGTGACAAACAGGACCCCGTCTAACAGGGCTGTTCTGACTCACACTCACAGCAAGGTTTAGGTTGGAAAGGGCCTTAAGGATCACCTTGTTCTATCCCCTGCCATGGCTGGGGACCCCTTCCACTATCCCAGGGTGCTCAGAGCCCCATCCAACCTGTCCTTGGACACTTCCAGGAATGGGGCATCCACAGCTTCTCTGAGCAACCTGTGCCAGGGCCTGACCACCCTTTCAGTAAAGAATTTCTTCCCAATAACTAAACTAAATCTACCCTTTTTCAATTTAAAGCCATTCCTCCTTGTCCTACCACTCCTTTCCCTCTCCTGCTGTCCCTTAAGGCACTTGGACCTGCTCTAAAGTCTCCCTGGAGCCTCCCCTTCTCCAGCCTGAACAGCTCCAACTCTCAGCCTGTCTCCATAGCAGAGGTGCTCCAGCCTCCTGATCATCTCTGTGGCATCCTCTGGACTGCCTCCTCCTTCTCCATGTCCCTCCTGCATTGGGAGCCCAGATCTGGAAGTTTCAGGGTGGTTGTTCCTTTGCCAGTGCTGCCAACCCTGCACTTCTCCACTCACAGCTCAGGATGGAGTGACCAGAGGGGCTGTGTCTGTACTGCAAAGCAGCTGCACATGTGGCACTTGGGGACATGGTTTTGCGGTGGACCTGGCAGTGGTTAATGGGTTTATAGTTGGACTCATTGGTCTTACAGGTCTTTTACAGCCCTGATGATTCTTTTTAACCTCTTGTGCCTTTTTCCTGCACAGCCCCAGCCCCAGAGCCCTGCACAGGCTCTGAGGGAAGGGTGGCACTGGGAAGTGTTGCTCCCTTCTCCTCAGAGGGTGGAATGGAGCCTCTCCTGGATTGATACCCGTCACTGCCCATAGGGAAGCCCCTGGGAATGATTATTTTCTGATTTTTCCTGCCACTTCCTGTATCCCATTGTCCCTAGACAGTGTTTTCCCCTTTAGCTCTATGTCTGTGTGGTACTGTGGGGGTTAGTGAGCATTAGTTGAGTTCCTCCATGTGCATTTGGATTTGAAGACTTTTTTACTGTGTTTTTCAATTTTTTTATGTAGTTTTTACCTGGCAGGCAGTAAGATGAGAGGCAGGCCCTATGATTATCATAGATTTATAGAATCATTTAGGCTTGGAATAGCTGGAAAAGTGCTGCCATTAACCCAGCACTGCCAGTCCACCACTAAACTGTGTCTCTAACTCCCACATCCACACATTTTTTTAAACACTTCCAGGGATGGTGGTTCCACCACTTTGCTGGGTAGCCTGTTCCAGTGCTTGACAACCTTTCCAGTAAAGACATTTCTCCTAATTTCCAATCTAAACCTCCCTTACCCAACTGGAGGCAGTTTTCTCTCATCCATACTGCTTGTTACCTGGAAGAAGAGACTGACCCTGGCTACAGCCTCCTTTCAGGTACTTGTGGAGAGCAGTAAGGTTTTCCCTGAGCCTCCTCTTTTCCAGGCTCTCCATTCCCATCTCCCTCAGCTGCTCCTCACAGGACTTGTGCTCCAGAGCCTTCACCAGCTTCCTCACTGCCATTTTGGGTGACCTGTGTCTTTGGCAGCTCTATAATTGAGTCACCACTGAAAGAAAGAGAAATCTTTATAAAGAGGACAGATGAAGGGTATCCATGTTGATCAAAGATCTTTGTCCCTTAGTGTCCCATTTTTGTCCAAGGCAGGAAAGAAAATGTCTCTGGGATGTGGTAAGAATGTGTTTACAACATGAGCTCTTTCAGGGACTTGCCACATTTTAAACTGTGGCTTCCTGAGCCAGATGCACTGCCCATGTCTTTGATTAGCACTGATGTGTTTATTTCAGATGCAGAACTGTGCAAAAGTCCTTCTAGCAGTAGTGTAACCTTCTCCTGGCCATTTTCCTGGTTATTCTCACTCAGTGGCCCTTTGTTTTTCACAGGAGGACAGGCACAGATGGTGCCTCAAATCCAGGTGTGCAATTTCTTTGATTTTTTTGGGTTTAAATACTTGTCTGAGTCCTTCTCAGCTGCTGCTGACTTGAGAGATTTGTTTTCCTGTGGAAGTGACATTTTCTGAGCAAAAGCAGTGAGGCTGTCCCTGAGAGTAATCCTTTGAGCAGCATATAAGTGGAGTGATTAATCCACTGGATGCACTTCTCTGTAATTACAAGTAATTACTTTAAAGTCAAATCTGCAAATGAGAATACCTCTCTGTACGGTAGGGGAAGATGTAAAAAGCAGCTGAAGTGGCTATCTTTAAAATGACATTAAATCACTGATTGTTTCTGAAGGCAGGAATAAAAAGATAAAGTAGCTGTTTTTAAAGCAAACTTGCAAGTTATCCTGACACCAAATATGATGAAGGGATATTTTACAGTATAAACTTATAAAGATTTTCAGTAATTACTTTTAATTGAGAAATAAAGTAGAAAACTTGATTTTCTACTGTCTAAAATTTAAATGAAAGTGTAAATGTTGAAATGTTTTCAAAACTCAACCCATTTGTTTGTAGAAAAATCACTAAAATGTATCAATATGGAGATAAAGATACTGAAAATTACCTGTCTTGTGCTTATTTCTGTTTTAATTTTATGCTTGAACATGATTCAGCATTCTTGTGTCTTTTCAGTATTGCCTTCCATTATTTTTAGAATCTATGACTGACTTTCCTAAAGTTGCTAATAAGCTTCTTTTCAAGTAATGCTTGCCATCTCTTCTATTTCTGTCATACCTCATTAAAGTGATCCTATACACATGTATGCTTAATTAAGGCTTTTCGTTAAAATAAGCCTTTAATCCAGAGGTGCTGGGCCTTAATTGAAACTCAGAGAAGATTAGTGTCGTCTCTTATTTTGGTTTTTCACTTTTCCTGTACTTCCTACTGCTTCTAAACTAAAATGCCTCTGTTAGCCTTAGCTGATACATGGCCAGGAAGAAATTAAAATTCATACTGCAGTCTTCTGGAGAGTAACATGCCTTAGGAATTTCTTATTAAGTGCCACCTTTTACCAACAGCCTCCTCTTCATATGCAAAAGGTTGCTTTAAACACTCCAAGGACATTAACATAATAAACACACTGCCTGTTTTGAAGGTGAGTTAATAAGCGACTAATGATACCTGATTTTACCCATGTATATAATTTTTAAATATTAATTGTATGTTTAAATAGTGCTGAAATCTTGGATCTGTCTCGAATGATTGACTTTTACAGGATCCTTTCTAAGAAGACTTAGGAAAAATGAGGATTTTAAAAATGAGGTACTGTATGTTGCAGTAAGACACTGGATTTGAGGAGTAAGACATAGATTCAACAGCTTCTGGTCTTCTAGAATGAATGCATCAACCAAAGAGCCAATCTATTTTCTTTTTGCAGAGCTGCAACTGGGCATGGTACTGCTAATTAGCAGAGGCAGGTGGCCTGCTGTCATCAATGGCAGGAGAGTAACTTTTCAGGAAGAGCTGTTAAATTGTGTGGACTGAACAATCTGATACAGAAACAGCAGTGCTGGGGCAAAGGTTTGAAGCAAAACTTTTAGTATAGCAACTGTAGTGAGCTTCACTGATTTTGTGTCTTTACATCATGAAAGTTGCTGCCTGTAATATGTTTTTACGTTTAGTTGTGTCAGAAAAGTACAACAAAAATATGAATATAAGTGAAAGGAAGGCAGTGCTGTTGTGCAGGTTGGTCCAAACTGGCTGGTGGTTTCTAAAAGGATGTGCTGTAAAACTGTGTATTGACACAATAAGTACAGGCTGTGGAGACCAGTGAGCATGGTGAGGGTTCTACCTGCCCTGAGCTTTTCCCTTAAAGGGTTGTGAGGTAGGGGTGTCCCAGGGGTGCTGGGCTGTGTCACTGCCTCCCAGCCAGGCTCCAGGCATTGAATAGGATGGGTAAACTTTTGCACAGGTAAACTTACAGATTTTTTCCTCCCACTGGAAATCAGGACATTTCTGAGACTGGAAGCTTACAAGCCAGTCTTTCTTCTGAGAACCAAGTGCACTGCTGTCAAAAACAATGAGAGCCGAGTCTGAATGCATTAAAGAGGAATTCCAGCTTGAAATGCTTCTGCTGGCTGAGGAGGGCAGGTTTTGGCAAATCTGCACATGTGAGCCCTGCCTTTGACTCAGCAAGGAACACTGTGTCACAGACCTTTGTAGTTGCCCCGTTAAAGGTTGTTTTAAGAGAACTGAGTCAGACATCCTTAATTACAAAAATACAGTGTCTGCCCTTTCTTCTCAGGAGTTTGAAAATGTATTACCTCATTTGTTCTTTGTTCACAAATATTAAATACGTATTTGTTTGTACACGGGCATACTATGTATTTGTCGTTGTGTAATTTGCTTAGTGTTTGCATTTTCTGTGAATTTCTGTTAACTTTTAGGCATATGCTTCCAACTCATTAGAAAAGCTGAGTAATTTTAGTTTGTAAGGGTAGTAGAGATGTTATTAGGTCTCATTTTAAAGCCCTCACAAGTCAGTGAAAAGGTTGTCACTTGTTTTTAGTTGAATTAGAAATCTGTTCTGTTAGGTAAATATAACTTCCTGCCCAGGGAGAAAAAGCTTAATTTAAAGGTAAATTTGTATATATACTATATTGGATCAAATTAGATTCTAACCAAAATGTGATTTCACATATGACCATTGATTTTTATTGAGCATATGTCTTATTGAAAATCTTGTTACTCCAATAGCGCTCATTTATAAAGGAAATTAGGGATTAAGTAAGGATTTATAAATCTAATGTGCTTTATATTTGTGAAAATGTTAAAATATTTTATAAGAATGCTTTGGCAATTGCTTAGGTCATATTGCTGTAAAAAGAACAAAACATTTTGTTTGCAATACTTCTGATGCCTGTGCATTAACCAAGTGTGGTACAAGGCTGTGTAATGTGGTAGATGTAGGAATGTTTAGTTTTGGATCTGTTTATGAAGAGCTGAGAATGTTCTAATCTGTAATTTCTGAACAGATTAATATTTGCTTAAGGGAGGAATTTTTCACTTTGTGGGAAATCTGTTTAATTGTGTGAAAGGTGAATTTTCTCTAAATGTGTCCCGTAGAGTGCAAGCCTCGAATTCATACCATTGTCAGCATTTAATGCTCTGATATTGTTTCTTCCTTTCTGTTTATCTTTGGAGAGGTCCTCATTCCTTGGGGATGAAGTAAATCTCTGGTTCCATCACTGCAGCCTTCAGAATTAGCACTGAAAACACAGGATTCTTTCCCTGGGTTGATGAAAGTAATTTCTTGTTTGCTGTGTCAAACAAAGCATGCTATTTGTCACATTGTGGTTTGTGTATCTTTTAAGAAGCTTTCAACTTTGATCTGAGCCAAGGTACACTCAGTAGCACAGATGACAGAAGTAACAAACCAGTGATGTGCATTGTCATTCATACAAACTCTTTAAGTCAACAAATACTGAGACTTAGATGTAGAAAACCATACTGCTTGTGAGGGGGCTTGTGCATTCTTGTGAGAAGATGAAGACCTTTGCTTTTCTTGTTTCAGACAAAGGTGTGGAACAATTTATTAGTTAAGGATTCAGTTCAGTGTCTGCAATCAAAAGGTGCCTCATCTAGTCCAGATTCTGGCCCTTGCTGATATTTTCTAGGTAAACAGTTGCATTTAAAAGACATTGTGGAGATGGGCTCAGTAGCACATAAAAGCTGCATTCTTCGAACTGTCATCACAGTGGTTTTCAGAGCATGCTTTTAATACTTCCAGAGTTGGTGTTTGTGTCTTTTTCTCCCTCTTTCCCCTCTCTCTCTCTTTATGTTAAATGCTATTTGAAACAGGAGGGTTTTTTTAAATACAACTTTCACCTGCTTTTTACCTGATATGTCTGAAGGGAAATTAACCCTTTGTGTAACAAGACTGAGGGCTAGAAAACTGTTTTACAAAGTTAGCATTATAAGAAAATGAAAAAATAAAGAAAAGAAAATTATAAAACCCCAGCAGCAGTTATGAATGGTTGTGTGGTTCTGGAAGCTGCCACATATAAATACTTTCAGGTTTGAGCTGCTGTTTGATCAACCACTTTGGCCTTCTAAGATTATGAAAGGAATTTTATGCAGTTGTTTAGAACTTAAACCATTCATTTAAATCATGTATTTCAGAAAGCCATCCAGTTTTCATCTAAAAATTTCATAATTTGGAGGAGGTTGTTTGTTCAAGTGATTAATCATCGTGACTCTTTATTATATCTCATTTGAATTTGTCTGGCATCAGCTTCTCACCATTTGCTCTTTTTATGCCTCTCTCATCTAGACTGAAGAGCTCTTTATTAACTGGTATTATTTGCTCCTTGAAAAGATACATTAACGATGTCATCAAGTCATCCCTCAATTTCTGTTGTTAATCTGAATAGATTGGGTTTGTCAGACCACTCGAGACATTTGCCTAGGCCTAGAATATTTTCCTGTCTCTTTTGCACCCTGTTTATTACACAAATTTTCAACTCAAAAAAATTAGGATACTTGAAAAATGTAGTATTCTGTTCTTTGTTTCATCAGCTTATACAAAGCAAAAATATTTCTTTTTCTTGCTTCTTCACACAGCTTTGTTTCTTCATAGAACAAAGCTGTATGCAGCAAAAAACAATCCTTACAAGAAAGGGTATTTTCCTATAATTTTGTTACTCTTCTCTTGTATTTGCAGGTGAAAATGTTTCATTTCTTAAAGGCTGCTCAGGCCTTTCCAAAATACACCCAAGAACAGAAGACAGGATAAACAACTGCATCTGTGGTGCAGCAAGGGGGAAAAGACACCTCTAAAGAGGAACATTACAGTGGAATAATAAAACTTGTAAATACTGATATAAGGAGCTTAAAGGAAACTCTGAGTAGGCCTTAATGTCTGGCATCAGGGTAATGTAGGTATAATTTATCTCTTGTGAAATATGGTGCTAAGTTAAAAAATCAATGAGGTGCAATAATTCATTTCTCTGTTCTGTGTAGGAAAGAGATTGGGATGTGGAAGTGGGAGGCCATTCTATAAATCCCATTGGTTTATTTTAGACAAGAAAAGAAAAGAGTTCATAGGACCAGGAGAAAATACATGGGCTAATCAGGCCCTTGAGTAAGTTATGAGTGACAGGAAAGAGCACAAAGCAAAGGATTTTTTCTTGTCCAATGGGCAAATATGAGTAAAAATGACAACATTGGTGTGTATTGTTAAAAATAGGGATTTATTATTATTATTATTTCAAAGCCATTTGCTTATAAAACGAATGTAGTTTACCTCAAATACTTAAGGAAATTTGAAGAATGTATTTAGTGATAGTGTGCTGAAAATACATGAGGAGTCACCAAGGCATAGAGGGAACAAACTGAGAAGACAAAGAGCTTTATGTAGAAAAAAAGTGTTTTGGTGGCTTGGAACTTCAGCAGAGCAGATCATAAGGAACCACTTGCCTTAGTATTTGCTATTTACAAAGAGCAAATGTTGCCAAAAGCAGTGATGTATATACAGGGCTTGCAACAACCCATGGAATTAAATGACAGTGAAAGTCAGAGCATGTGGCATTTGTCCAAGGAATCTGAAGGAGCTAAAGAACTGCTAACTGAATTCCTATTAAAACTTAGGTAATTAATCAGGAAAATGTGATACAATAGAGGAAAACTGGAGGTAGCCAGCTTCATACAAAACCGTGTTGGGATAAGTGGTTCTGAGAATGCTTCCAGGAATTACAATGGTGAACTTTTTTGGTGTCAGGAAACTTAATTGATAAAGTCATTAAAGATAAAAGACCCAAATATACAAAGAGCCTGAATGGAGTATAATTCTAAGGAAAAATAACCCCGATTGTTACAACAGTATATCATGCTGCTGCAGCCTTAGAGTATATTTTAAAGTTTAACAATTTAATGGAGAAGTTTACAAGTACATATATAGTTTTATCAAAAAGACATGAGTTCCAAAAAAAAAAAAGCTAGACAAAATGTTTCTAGAGATGTTAGTAGCACAGCTCAGCAGAAAAATAAAAACTTAATAGTTAAGGTGAGACAAAGTCAATGAGGGGGAAAACTAGATTGGTGATAGAAAACAAAGGATTTCCTTAGAAAAATATATCAGTGGGATATCCAAGGATCATTGCAGATGTGTTTAAACTGCCACAGAGACAGAGCATGTGCCCTCTCTTTTTCTGACATGGCAGGTCTTGCTCTGTGTGTCTCCTCCTGCACCTTACCAAACCATGGAGATCTCACAGACCTTTCTGTGCTGCACCATCCTGTGACTTTGATTTTGGAGGAGAGGCTAGAACTGGTGACTGACAACATCCCAATTTGCTGATGAAACAAAATAAAGCATTTTCTCACCATGTTTCTAGGATAAAAACCCAACCTCAAACACAGAAAGGGTCAAGGGGGAAGATAGAAATGATTTGAGGCATGTGGGGAGCTTCTTTACAAGTAAATTAGCAAGAATGGTAGAGATTTGCAGCTGATGAAATTTGGCACAGTTCCATGAGAATCAGGGCACTTTGCCAGTTTACACCAGCAGAGAACCTACCCCAATATGTTTTTAATATGAAAACCTAGAGCAAAAGACTGACATAATTCTGAATCAAGGCTGTGCAAAGACTGGAGGGTGTGTATTTAGAAATGTGGGTTTTTTTGAGTGCTGGTTAGGATCAGATTTTACAGTCAATGTAAAGTTGCTTTCTAATTTTTGCTGTGGGATGCAAATTTGTTCTGTTATATCCCAGTCTGCTCCAGTCTTGTCCTTTTCCCTACCTTTTCCCAGTTCCAGTTCTGGCATCAGGGAGGGTTTTTAAACTAGGGTTTATCTTGGCCCAACAGAGCAAAAGGGGAGCACTGAGGGTGCAGTAGGCAGTTCAAAAGTCCATATGGCTGTCAGGGTGTTTCTGCTCCTCTGCCACTTGCCCAAATTTGCATCAAGGTGGGGAATTTCCCTTCTGCCTCTAACTCTCTGCATCACACAGATGTAGTGGGAGCTAGAAAATCTTTCTGGAAAGCCACATTAATACTTGTGTGGGTGGCCCACACTGAGCTCAAGGCAGGCTTGTACCACTGAGCTATGGATCCACAGATCTCAGGCTGTGTAAAAGCCACAGTTTTTTTTATCTAGGTGCCTATGTTTTCCTGTGCTGGTGCAGAAAACATTCTGTGTGGAATACTAGCACAAGAATAGAGGCTGGTCACCTTCTGGGGGTAAAACATGCTCAAAGTGGTTCCATTTTCAGGGCTCTGGAAAGACAGAACACTGTCGCTGTGAGAGATGCCAGGACACACGGACACCTTCTCTTGAGAAAGTTAAGAACAAGTATTTATTAAACATCTGACTCCAATATTTATAGCATGTCCAAAAAAGACCAAAGATTGGAAAAGAAGACTGACACCTATCCCATTGATAAAGACAATTGTCCATCAGTTGTTTCCTCACAAGAAAAGTATGAAAAACAACTTCATCTTATCAAACAGACTATTAATAAAGACACTTCCATGTGTGAAAAAGAAACTAGTTACAGTAAAAACAACCAGTTAGAAACTGCATTAAGAAAAGCCTGAAAAATCAAGGCGACAGAACACATTAGCCTAAGACAGAGGCTTTAAATCTGCCAACTCCAACAAGACTCCCTTGAGCACATGGAGAAGGACATGTCTCAGTTTTGTCTCTTTTTCTGCAATTACCACACCAGCAATATCTGAGAAAGGCGTGTCTTAAATGTAGACAAAACAGTTTTTCCACTCACATAGAAGGTTTTCATAGAAATTTTCCAGAAAAGTTTCTTCCTGAGACAGAAACTTGGCATGGAAAACAACTCGAGTTTGGCAAGGCTGTGAGCAACAAAAATATGTCATAAAGTGGTGTAAAACCACTTAATTATAAACACAGTTTATTGTATATAAACCAGCTAAATAATTTGTGTAGTGATGTGCTTGATGCAGCTAATTGCACTTCCTGATACTACCTGAACTAAAAGGTGAATTAATGGGAGGGAAACGCAAAGTTAATGAGAGTTAATGAGGCAAAAAAACGTGCAAATGGTTTTATCTACATGGGGGAGAGGGAATCCCCATTGCTTCTGTAGGACAAGCCACTGCCTGGAACAGGAAAGGCTTCTGTAATTCAGGGACAGGGGTTGCTCAAGAACAATTTCAGATGACATCACTGATATCCAAAATTATTTGTTCCAAGTCATGGTGACTACAGTTGCCATACAACCTCAGATAAACCCAAGTTTTTCTTGGGTTTTAACAATGGTCTTTAACAATATATTGCACTGTAATATATCTTTGAAGGGACTATTTCTTCTTCTAAACCAGAGGCCACTTGATATTTTAGATACTGGGCACTGGGTTATTTGTGCATGTTGATGCCCCAGTATTTTCATTTAAAATTAATTTTTCTCCCTGTTTTTTTCATTTTAAATGCCTGTGAAAAGCCTGTTTGAATGTGTATTTATTTTCTAGTTTATTTTTTATATTAACAGAGAGTAAAATTTCCTAATAATCCTCATATTTCTAATTAGAATTTGTCTCAGAGGTGAAAGAACTAGCATAATATTTGTTGAATAGGAGACACAAATACTGTTGCTAATGTGATGTAGCTATTGTGCCTGTATGAGGCTTATGTGCCTGAGAGAAAATAAATATTTATTCCAAATATATCTGTAATTTTACAAATATTATTAAATCTCTTTACATATATCTTCTTTCCTAAGTAGAGCTTTGCTTTTTTTTTTTTTCTAAAATTATACTTTGGATTTGGAAGAATGAGTAAAATCAGACATTCTGTCAAAAATATGCTAACTTCTATGGTAGTCCATACAATTAAAAAAGTAAATTGCCATTCAGGTTTAGCGTTGTCAATACTGATGGAAAGGTTGCTGAGTAGTTCTTGTTGAATGAGATTTTCTCTAATGTTTAAGCCACCAATAAAACCTCCAGTTAAGCCCTTCATAGGAAACTTAAGAATTGACTGATGGGAGTCACATGGTTAAATCAGTGCTTGTTATTCATAATTTGTTCAATGGTTGATGGAAAAAAATTGTCCAATTATTTGACAAATACTGCTTGGCAAGATGATTTACAGAGAATAATGCAAGTATTTGTTGAAGAATTTAAAGTGACAAAAACTGCTAAAATTACGGCCTTTATTCTCAATGCAGTGATTAGAGCTGATTGAATGATATTCAGACAGTTTGACTAATTTTGAATAGTCCTTACACAGGCAATATTCCCATTGACTTCAGCTGGAATTTTGCCAGAGTAAGGACTGCAGGATTGGACCTTTGAGTGTAATGTCTTGAAAGGGTCCCTTTATAAAGCAGCAGCTTAAAATCTGAACTGCAATGAAAACCCATTTTCACTTTCCTCTGTTACTTTGCCTGTTCTGTGGAATTGCTCTGTATGAATGTTAATCCCATTCCCTCTTTATCAGCAGAGGGTGCTATGGGAGTTTTGTGCTCTCCAGTAGCCTTTTGTTTATGCACAGTTCAATCTAATTTAAGTTGAACTGACCATTTCAATGGGAGTCAAGTGTGTATTTAAATGGTGTGTGGGAGAGCCATAGTTTAATGGCAAATCATTTCCCTAATTGATCCAAGTTAAAGAAGGGAGACATTTTAAAGTGGATATTTTCAGATTCCTGGCCTCTACCCCCATAACCTCCTAAATGGGTCACTGAACATGGTCTTACACCTTTGCTTGATAAATGATAGCTTTTTTATGTGGTTTTGAAAGGCAAGTTCAGTATTCCAAAATTGCTAGAAATGTATAATAAACTAATATTTTTGAATATAATCTTCTGTGACTTCCTAAAGTTCCTGATTTTTCTAAATGTTAGTAGGACTTCAATAAAAAAAAAAAATAGTGTTTACAAATCCCTGATATGGAAATGCCCAAAAGTGGGAAAATGGTTTTTGGTAACTCAATATATCATACACTTTGTAAAGAGAGTGTTAAGGTTGTAAAGTCAAGTGTAGAGAAAACAGAAAATACATAGACAATCTTATTTCTGGTTATTTTTTCAATTTTCACCATCATTCTGACAGGGATATTAAATTACATGATTGCATAGCTACTTTTTTTCTGGGAGATGTCTGTTCCTTTAACATATACAAAGGAGATTGCTGAATAGGAGCTTTATGAAATGTTTCTTTTTATCTGAATTGCTCAGTGTATGCCACTGAGCTATTTGCTGCACACCATTCTGTCCAGCATTGAATGCATGATTATCAACTTCCTCAAGTATCTTTCTGTATAATGCTGCCATAAGAGGGTAGTTTATTAATCCTTTGGTTAATCTCTGTTTAAATGTATTTTTGCTATTTAATGCACAGAGACAGAAAAATTGGTGAAATGCAAGGTAAAAGTGATCAATTTTGTGAATTTGAGATGCCTTAAATCTTTTGTATTTCAGAATACACTTCTTGTAGAGAAAGCAGGTCTGTGGCCAACTTTTGCTGTTCTGGATTCTCAGCTATTTAATAAATCAGAACTGGGATTTCAGGCAATCTGGATTTTCAGAAAGGCAGGTCCAGTCAGAGTTCAGCATTGCAAAGTTTGGGGTGATCTTTTCAGCCTCATATGGGTTGTGGCCAAGACTGACCTGACTGCAGTACTTGACTATTTTAATTTTATGACCACATTTTTAACTTTCCTCATGCACTGCCCATCTTCCCACTCCTGCTGTAAGTGAGAGAGAATCTTAAAGATGGCATTCTCATTTCCTGTACATTTCCAGCTGTGATTCCCAGCCTGTTGGCCACTTGGTACACAGAATGGAATGGCTTAATGTAGATGAACTAAAGATCCAAAACTACTGAGGTGCTGGAATATATTGTCATAAGACAGAAGTTTTAAATCTGCCAACTCCAACAAGACTCCCTTGAGCACATGGAGAAGGACATGTCTTAGTTATGAGCAGTTATGGAGAGATTCCAGAGTGCTGAGTTTTGCCAGCCTTATTTTTCATTATGCCATCCTGTGGAAGGAAGTGAGACTTTAAATTTGTTGGGAAAGTGATTGTAAAGCTGCACATGCTGATTGCTTGAGACACTGGCAAAGATAAAATCCTTGGATTCACTGGGCAATCTGCTGCCATTTGTTGTTGTTCATTATGTGGCCCAGCTTCCACTCTGAACATTGTAATTGAACTTCTTTATCCAATCATACTTTTTCTTTTTCTGCCTGATTCTCATTCTACTTGGATAATTTGCTGTATTCTTTTCTAACCATGACTGAGGAGAGGGAGGATAGCAGACAGAGGCAATGAAAGGCACAAGGAGGAGGAAATGCACAGCTTTCATTGCTGGTGGGCCTGGTGGATGCACACAGACAGAAAGGCTCCCCAAGCCCTGCAAGGGGATGGATCTGTGCTTCAGGAGCATGAAGCACACACACTCTGCCCCAACAGGTTTCAGTGGGTCCAGCTGTGCTTCTTATTTTCTCTACAGTCAAATTTTCCCCTCAGACTGTGTGGGTAGATGTGCAGAAACTCATAACTTGGCTGATTTTGTGGACATTTTCACAAAGAACAACAGAATATGGATGCTATGGCAACTGCTGTGCCATATTTCCAAATCCTGGTCTGAGTCATAGAGGGAGCAGTAGCATCTCCACCAAGCAGCTGTAAAAGGTATTTTTTACTTAAAATGTAAGAAGTGGGGGGAGGAGGGAATAGGGAAAGAAATGTATTCAACCTTCCAGCCCTGAGAAAGAGCAGAATACTTTAAGGTCAAAATTTCCTAAAAATTTCAGCCTTAGCAATTTTCATCCTCTCAGCCCAAATCATTATGGTTTGGGGAAGATGTGAACTCCTGTTAAGATGGTATTTTAGTGGGAAGTCTGAGACAGCCTTGTCTAAGAGCACTGCTTGCTGTAGGTGGTATCTTCTCGACCATAAACCATAGTCTTCTGCTGGTGAGAAAGTTTTGTTCATCACTTTTGTAGTGACTCCTAACCACCTTAGAAATACCTACTTTGATTGACTCCAATTCTTGCACAAATAAATTCTGTTTCTTCTGGCATCATCAGAAGCATTTTTATGTTTTAATATTTTAAATAACGATTTGAAATCCAAAGGTGATGCCTTTATTGTTTGAAGCTATTGCTAGAAGAGGTGTATGATGGTGAGTTCCCTGAAAATAGTTGTAAAAATATAAACAAAGGTTGAATTTCTAAATTGAAGATTGCCCCTTTTTCTTTTGTTCATGTTTGACACTGTTACTAACCAATGTGTTTCACTTCCAAATGTGTTTATCTGGAAATTTTGCTTATTGCTCATTTTCACAGTTGTGCTCTTAGCACTTCCACTAGTAGAATTTTCTTGTAGATCAAATTAATATCATTCTTCCTTACTGATTTCTAGAAGGTGGTTTTGCTCTCTAACTGCCAAGGAATGTGGTTATTGTTAAGGATAGTTTTGCTGTGGCATGTCTTTTAAGTAAAAAGCTGAAAAATGTTTGTATTTAGGTGGTTATTTAAGAAAAGTGATGTAATAAAACCTAATGCTAGAGGAAAATATTTGACTTGCAGTTTATTTGCTTATATTCACTCATTGAAAGAATATTTTAAGGAGTGATCTGTACTAGAAAAAAACAGATTCAGAAAAAGTTTTTCTTATACTCACTGAGAAGGTTAAGTGTAGCTGGAGATTTTTCTTTGTATGGAAATGTTAGGATGTGTGTGTGTTTTTACTGCTTCTCTAACTCTCTTAAAGAGTGCTGCTGAGCTCTGAGACCTAAGCAACCAGGAGAGACTAAAGGGATGAAACTGTATTTATTCATCAGGAGGAGCTTTCCACAAGGAGCTTCCACACATAATGTGTTTTGTTTTATTAGTTTTTACTGTTGTGAAAGTTTCTTTAACCTCCTTCTGTGCTGGTTACCATAAGGATGCTAAATGATTTCCTAGTTTGTTCGGATCACTTGTAAAAATTATTGGTGCCAAAGCTACTATGGCTCCATTTTTATTTTAGTTACTGCTAAGCTCTTCTGCTGAGCTGTGTGCTCTTATTTCATGTTACATCCAGTCTGAGTGAAACTGTCCTTGTATTGATTCTTGTGGTGACCTGCCAGTCACTTCACTTTGCCTACACTTTTCCTTATGCAAGGGCCTTCTTTCTTTGATATCCTCCCTGTCCAATCGACAACTCTTCCCAGTTCCTGGGATGTTTAACTTTTAGATTAGGCTACCAAAAGACCTTAAATCTCAGGAAAATTACATGCAAGTATGTTTAGCATAGATGTTTATCAAATCCACACTGTTTTTTTCTATTCTGTCTCAATTATTTCTGATTGCATCCCACTGATTTTATTCTTCAGCCCTCCAGTAAAGAAGATTCCCTGTTCTCAAGGATTTTCATTATTTTTAAATCATATTCTTGTGTTGAAAGCATTTGAGCGTTCTTTCCAAGAGGTATGGAAAAAGGAGGCATTACAGAAAGAAAGACTTACATAGGAGAAGGAATTGGAAGAATAAAAGAAGAAAATAGAAAGCAGACAACTCTGTTGATCTCCCACAGAAATACGATTTATAACTAGAAGTAAGAGCTCCATGTGGAAGGAGTATTTGTTCCTTCAATACATAGTAAATGCAATATAATATCATTTTTCCAGGACAGGGTGCAATGTCTAAAGTATACCTGTGAAGTATTTATCAGGTATCAATCCATTTGGATTTAGGCTTAAGCACCAAACTGACGTAGAATATTTTGTTCATGACAATCCAAAACCTGCAGGAGGGTGAAACTTCCCAGTCTGAATCACTTAGATAACACAAGAAAATCAAGAGCCTTGGGTGGGCAGAGAATCTAAATTTTGAATTGGAACAATGCAAAAGTGGGCATTCCCCTTATGATAAATCTCTATGAAGAAACACTTTGCAAATAACACAAAACAAACTGGAAGAAATATTTTTGAGAAAACAAATTGGAAAAACTTGTGTTTCTTCTTATGGTTTAGTGGGTTCATTAGTTACCTTATTTTCTATCTGTAGGAACCAGGAGACATATGCAAGTGTGATTGTTCTTTATTTGCAAGAAAGCCCTATAAGAACTAGGACTTAAAATTCCAAATTTCCCTGATCTGCTGTTCTTTGATGCTAAGGGCAAACTGATTTGGAACTACTAAAACAGGCCCCATTCAGTAAACAGGGTAGGAAATTCCAGTTCTCCTGCTTATGGAAGCTTAGTCCTAGTCTAAAAAGCACCTGAGGTCATTCTGTATTGCACCATCTCTCAGTGCCTTTATCCAGGGAATTCCAGGAAGTCATTTATCTCATGGTACTATGGCCTTTGGTCAACAGCTTGTACCCTTTGTGCAAAGGTAGATAATGGCCAGTAGTATTGATATTGTCCTGGGAGTATGGGCTGTAAATCCCTTCCAGGAAGTCTGGCAAATACTTGGGTATTTGGCATGAAGAGTATCTGAGCAAACTTCATTCAGGAGAGGTTTGTGCATGGCAGTGACTGTGTGTAGATACTGTGGCAATGCACATTGTTTTGAGCAACTCCCTTTGTTTGCCAGCATAAACTCCACTCATTTTGGTCACTGACCAGGTTTCTCTAGTGTGCAGAAGTGTGATGGAGAAGATTTTCCATGGTACATTTGCAATTCCATTACTATTCTTGAAAGGTAATCAAGGACAGCTGACACCTTGTCATTGTGAATAGTACATCATGATGCTGATGTTATCAGGTGGCTGCTTAATTCCTCATCTGTCACCTCCAGCCTTATCCTACTGCTGGCAGAATAAATACACACCCTCCTTTAGGAAAAATTTTTGGAGCAGTCAAAGAATTTTCTTATTTTCCCTTTTTCTTTGCCCATTCTCATTCTTTAAAGAGCCTGATGATGTCATGGCCATATCATCCATGCAAGTGAAAGAACACAGCTGAGATTTGAAGTTCAAAAGTACAGAGTGTTTTGATGCTCACTTTTCTTTGTTCTTACTACATTTAAACTCTGAAACCAGTTCAGTTTCTGTTACTTAGACCCATTGGGAATTACCTTTCTGGAGGTGTCAGTCTCAGCTGAAGAAGTTGGGGAGGAAAATGCTGTGTGCTACACTGCACTATCCCTTCCCTCATCCCTCAGACTTTATGTTAAAAAAAGCCCTGGAGAGACACAGTATGGATCTGGACATGTAGACCCTTGATTCACACAGTCTAATCTCCACTTATTTGATGATTTCTGTTGCCTGAGATTCCTTGACAGCCCAAAGGCAATACAGCAGTTCAACTTCAGATGGAGTTTGTGCTGTAAGAATCTGGACCATGAGACCTTAGGAGCTGAAGAATGACCACCAGTGTTTCCTAGAGATGTTGGTGTGGATAGTCAGGAGTAAAGGAGTTGTTTTTTTTGTTAATAACTTGAGGCATGTAAACCACTTGAATAGTAAGGTAGTAACAGCACTTGACATCATCTTGTGACTTATTTTAGATTGGAATGACCACCTTAGAAGAAAAGCTCTGTATTCCTTCAGTCTTGGGAATATTACAGGTGTATCCTACTAACACAGTCTGGACTTTATCAGATCTTTGCCACAATATTGCAGTTTATCTGCTGTAATGAAACTCTTAAGTGAATTGAAGAAACTGGAAGCCACCCCTGAACAACATACCAATTTTTCTTAAGTAGCATCCAAATCTAAGACTCCATTGGTGAGAAAATGCTTTTCTATGTTGTCATTAGGAAGTGGCAAAAATCTGTGCAGTAGAAGACCTAGGGTGCAGCGTTTTATGGTAATTACATGAATACATGTGACTTCAATTAAATACAAAAAAAAGATGTCTTTGGAACCTGCCCAGCACCTTTTTTTGGATATTTTTGGATTTTTTTTTTTGAGTAATGAATATTTTCTATGTCCAACCTTTATGACATGATGTTACATAATGTTACATTTTATTGGCAGCCCTAAAACATTTTTCTTCTGGGAAGAAACTTCCCAGACCATATTCCCACAAGAAGTAAGTTTTAATATGTATCTCCCTGATCCTTTTTTTTTCTTCTGTTCAAAGAAAATGTCAGCTCTCTTTACAATTGGCCAGGAAGCATTTGCAAGAGGTTAAGTGATACTACAAATATTCCTTAATTGAGTTTAGATGCATTCCATTCATTTTTACACCGGCATCAAAGAAAACATCTTTCCAAAGATAAGCAGCTTCTTCTCATATTTCAAAAAATCATCACATATTTTCATCAAGCTTTCAGGAATGAAAGCTGCTGGACTGCAGTGTTGTCATAATAAAAAAGAAAGGTGCACACAGAGGTTCTGTGATCCAGAGGTGACAAGTGCTGAGCAAACAGCGCGTGAAGACATCTTCCTACCTGACAGCATCCTCCCCATCAGCCACTGCTCTTGTACAGCCCCAGATGTGTCTGATCAACTTTCACATGATTATCCTGGCAGGAGCAGGTGAAAGCAGTCGTGGTACTTTGATTCAGAGTAAAGTACAAGGCAGTCTGAAGGAACCTTTCATTAGCAGTTGATACTCTGTTGACAGTGAGATTCATGTGAGGAAGCTGGGGTGAAAACTCTTTTCCATTTCCCTCCTCTATGAGAGAGGTTTGGTTAGGGTAGTTTGTGTCAGGGATTTCTGCTCTCTGACTTATACATTTACACATCTGGTATTCAGATTTATTGCCTCAAGATATGAGTCTGGTTTGTCTGCACCTGATATTTCCAATTAAGTAACAGGGTTATTCTTTCACTTGGGTTTAGATTTATAAAGCTGCTTTGTAACATCTCTACTCCTGTGGCAGAACCAATGCAATTCTCTGTAAGAAATTTGAAATCACTCCAATTTGAAGTAGCTCAAACTAAAACCTGACCTGAACTTGTCCAACAAGGGGTTGATTAATTTGTAGCATTTATTGGTACTTTGGGATTTGTACCTGATGACGGTTTTTCTCTCTGAATAGACTACATTGAATTGTTGATGCAAGTCCCAGGGTGTCCACATCAAGAATGACTCTTTGATATATTCCCCATTCCTGAAAATGAAAATGAACTGAAATGAGTTCATGTAAATATGCATGAATGAAGAATAAAAAATTAGAAATCTAGTTAGTCTGAATAGATTTTTGGAATATGGATACTATTTATTTTTTTTTCTTTTCTGTATTTAACCAGTTCTAGTGTTAAATAATTTAATTTTATTGAAGAATAAGTTTTAAATTCTCGTCAGTACTGAAGCAGATGAAGTCATCCTAGTAAGTCTAGTGGGGTTATGGATTTTTAATTTTCTTTCATTCAAAGCCACATTAAACAAACAGAGAGGCATAAAGACTCCATAATACAAATGAGAATCAGGCCAGTGGTATATTTTCATTTTCCTAATATCTGTGTCTCCTTTCAACATTCTTCCTGTACCTCACATCCTATCATCTTTTAATCTGTGTCTATCTCTTCATCAACTCTGATACTTTATAACATTATTCGACCCTAAACTTTGAGTGCCACGACCTGGCTTAATCAGATATTAATTAACCATTAGTTACTACTGTTATCTCCTGACAGTTGTTTTCCTGTACACATTTGATAAAATAAATGTCTTTTGAATTGTAGGTTTTTACATTTCACTTTTGCATTCTATCAAATATGAATATTTTGTCACTAATATAATCTATTAAAATTCTCTCCTCTGCTGAATGGAACTCTGATTTTTAAAAGTAAATAGATGATTAAGCAGGCTTTAGTGATTGTAATCTTTGCATTTCTTCCTCCCAGTTTCCTCAATGAGACAAACTCCCAAGTTAATCTTCCCTGAGCCATGAATTGCCAAGGGTGAGGTGAGATGGAACTGTGCTGGTGCATCATGAGAGGTGAAGGTTGATTGGAGAAACTGAGCTATGAAACAGAGTAGGAAGGGCACAGATAGCAAACAAAAAAATTGAATGGATTTTTTCCTGTGCCAAATTTATAGAGTTGCATCAAAATCAGATTAGCTCCTCCTATGAATAAAAGATAATGCGATAATGAAATACGATTCTGCATGGCTAGATTCTACAGATCCTCTTCTGCATTTTTATAACAAAACCAGGAACTCACGTGAGTAATTTACCTTTTCTGCAATACTTTCTCAGTTCTTCCTGCAAGAACCAAACTTACCATAAATCAATGTTTAATTACTTATAAAATTGTAAAAAGATTCCATACCTTATTCTGGATGCTTTGTCATCACATACTTCAACAGGCATGTGAAAGTGGAGCTCTCTCTGGCATCAATAGATAGTTACAGTGAGCACAACTAACTAAAATGTGCTGCTGCACACAACACCTTCAACCAACCAACCATTCCTTTAGAGACAGAGTCAAGAGCTGAAAGGCCTCAGTGTCCTTGTGTCCTGGGTTGATGCTGAATTGTGTCCCCATTTGTCTGTTTAGCTCAGAAGTAAGTTTTGTACATTTAAAACTGGATCTGAGAGTGAAGCAGAAGCAGTGGAATGTCTGAGGTGGTTGTTTTCTAAACATAAAGATCAGAGTTTTCAGCTTTCCCTCACACACGGCCTGTGCTGTCTGCAGTGTGGACAGCAGAAGAGAGCTCTTCTTTGCTTTTTGTCAGTTTTTGGCTGGCTGAGGCACAGAAGTTCTCTGGACTGTGGTTTTTTTCCTTTTTCTTGGCACTGTTTGAACCTGCTCTGGTTAAACACCCAAAGGGCCCCAGGAGCTCCCACCTGTGTCCCACCGGGCCTGGCCTGGGCCCGGCCTTTGCCAGCCCTGAGGGACCGACAGCAACTGAGCCGAGCTCCAGCCCCGGGAGAGACTTTCTGAATTTGGCATCTCTGCGGGGAACACAGAGGGTTTGTTGTTCATTTGTTGTGCTGGGGAGTGCTTTGCCTGTTAAATAAACAACTTTTTTCCACTTTCCTCCAAAGAATTTTTTTTTCTGTCCCAAACAAGCTGGGGGTTGGGGTGGTTCAGATTAGCTTTCAAAAGAGACTCCATCCGGAGGTTTTTTCCCAAATTGCCCTAAACCAGGACACCTTGTCTTTGTTTTGGGCTTGCACACATAGATTCATGGTTAATGTCTGACTGTGAGCCCTGATATGTCCAAAGTTCAAAATGTCATCCATTTTTATGGTCTTTGTTCAGTGCACTTGAAAATATCCTCCTATGTCCTGACAGACTCCTTTAGCAAAAAGAGAAAAGTACAAGAAAAAGTCTTAAGTAATTTGTCTTTTATTTACTGTAATAACAAGCTGCATTTTTGCCTTTCCATTGTTTTCCAGTGAAGAATCTTTGTTTCTTGCATTGTTCTTACATTGCCTGGTTGTACTGTGATGCTCAGGCCAGCTGTTGTAAATTGAACATACAGCACTTGCCTCATAAGGGATACCTGGTTCTTGATGCAAAGGGCATGAATAAATGAATAATCTTTACACTAACTCTTGATGCTGATAATTTCTGACTACACTAGCAATGATTTTGAAAGTAATGAAAAGCTTCTTAAAAATAAGAATAATTTGTGAGACACATTTTATGAGGATATTTTGAATGTGAAATGGATTTTGACACAAAAAGATATGCACTGAAAGAGGAAATTTTCAGATTCTAACCCAGAAAATTGCACCAAATGCCTAATCCTTTTTATATGCTACAGGAAAGGATTGGTTAATTTTTCTTACATGGACACATTAGAGAGAAATTGAGAGTATTTGATCCATAAATTGTCCATATTCACTCTCAATGCTAAATAAAGCAATAATATAAAGTCCAAAGGCAACGAAAAATGCATCCATAAAACTTCCAGATGCCATAAAGCTGAAGAAGATGGGGTGTTCTCAAAGAAGCAGAATTTTTCATTCCCATAACAGATTTACTTGTTGTCTTGCAGGTTGCATTATTTCAGATGAAACTGAAGCAGCACACACCAAAATGCATCACAGATTTGGGGACCCTGGCTGTAAGGGGGCTTTCCTTACAGTGTCATCCCCTGCTGTGCAGAAACCTGCCCAATTTCAGCTGATTTTGGGTAATGGTGAGACATTACACTGAGAATGTGGGCATAGAAGATTCTTGCACTAAAATTTCGTAGCAAAAAGCTGTTTACTTTCACCTGCACTTGCTTCTGCCATATTCTTTTGCCTGCACAGCTGAAGTGGTCATTCTTAATTATAACACAATAAAACATGTCCCATTTCTGAGTGTGACATCCAGCACTTCACTGGCTTTGGGAGAGGTCATGTTTGGATAATGCCTGGTTGCTCCCATGCCTTTGGGAGAGTTACATACTGTAGAATTCTTCATGTTTAGCCTCATTCTTTTCTTTATTTTATTATGTCTATTTTCCTTAACTGACTATTGCATCCAAGGAACTTTTTTTGGCCTTCCTCTAAAAAAGGAGGGCATTCAAGGCTTTTCTTAGTGTTTATGTACATGGAAGTGTGAAAAGAGATAAGGCAGGAAATTTAAATGCCACAACTTGCATAGTCTAAAACTGTAAATCCCCACAAAGTAAGGTTAATTAAAGTCCCTGTCATCACCATCAGACTATTCATACTCTGTCTTACTCCAAAAATGCCATGTACGTGGGGGATTAGTGAGGGTCTGCATTATCAGATATCTGGCATCAAGTAACCAAGCAAGATGTCCAAACTCCTGTGATTCACTGGAGCTGTTTATATTTTTCCAGCTGGAGCAGGCATTCATCAGCTCTGGGAAAGCAGGGAGGGAAGTACACCACACCTCCAAATCCCATTTACTTTCCCCTTTCCCACAGGAGAGAAGCACTTTGTTGAGAGACAAGGTGGTTAGAAGTTAATTGCATTTTAATTACCCCCTGTGTATACTTTTGCAGAGAAAGACAACCTCTCAGTTAGTATCTTCATGCTTTCAAAAATAGCCCAGTGAGGCTTTCAGAAGAGGTCTGTAAAGGTGGGATGCACATTTTGCACCTCTAGCCAAGTGTATCCCCCAGTCCTGCTCTCACAAATTCCTTGAGGCACAACGTTTTGGTTTGTTTTTTAAAGATGTTGTGTCTCTGATTAAAATGGTAAGATTTCTGAGCCCAAGCTAGAGGTCCATCAATAAATGAGCACAATATTAATGAAAATTTTTTTCAAGATTTTTTTTCAATATTTCTAGGATTTTGACAGATAGGATAGAATGCTATAGAAACATGAAATAAAAATACAGCCATCCTCCAAAACCACATAAAATCTTAAAAAATAATTTAAGGGGAAATTTTCAGATAAACCTCTGAAAATCTAAATTATTCTGTGGCCATGGTCTTTTTAAAGTATAGCATGGTTGTTAGGCTGATAAAGACTACCTTCTAGTAGCTCTTTATTTTGCCATTAATGTGAAAATACAATTATTGTCATATGGCCTTTGTTTTTGCTATCAAAGTTTGTTTTTACAGGACAGGGTGTAATTGGGTTTTATAGAAGCTTCCACAGTGAAATTCAAATATTTGCCTGATTTCAAAAGCATGCATGTCAGTATAAAATTGCAGTTTACTCAGCATAGCTGATACAGAGGCAGAGTGAAAATCCATGTAACAAAGCAAATGGTAAACCCAACATTTTCTGGAGAAGATCGATGGGCAGCAGACAAGGCAGAAGACTGAGCTCCAGGAATCAAATGCTGCTTTTTTTGTTGTTGTTTTCTTTTTAAAATGTTTTAAATTCTTGTGTGAAAAGGCCTATGTAAATGCTTAGGATTGGCTTGTTCCCATTTCTTCCACGAGCTCCTTGTTTAACCAGGACTAATAATCACTTAGCTTTTGTATGGCTGAGTTTACTCATGAGTGTAGTCACTATGAGTATTTTGACAGAGGTGTCTTTAGGTTACATTCCTTTTTGAATCTGAAGATAAAAGGCTTTATTCTAATAACTGTATAATTCCTGAAGCAACACTGACGTATTAAGTAAAACAGTACATGATTTTTATACTGCCTTCTTTTAAAAATGTTAAGCCCTGAGTGCATTTTAGAAATACGTATTTTCTCCTTCATATTTAAAGATGAAGAAAGATGAATGCTGCTAGAATTTTTGAAACACAAGGAGAGCTGATGGTAACATGTACATCTACAATGTTCTGCAAGGCTCTGAACCCTGTGGACTAATAATTTTAAATGCATACCACAAAATTTAATTTTTGGAACCTCACAGGGTAGTTTGTCACTACCTGAACAAAGTTCTCAAGCAAAACGACAAGAATATTACTTTGATAAGGTAAAGTTATTTGCAATACCTTTTTGCTGGAATTATTCTTAGTGCATTTTGAAGATGGAGAAATTGAAATGCAGAGGCAAGGCTTCAATGCAATGAGACAATAAAGTGCATCTTTACAATCAATGATTTTTTCTTTTTTTTCAATATATGCCCTCATACTTTGCTGACTTGGGGCTGAATTGTTTATTGGAGGTGGTACAGCAGACAATTCCAGCATTGAGACTATTGGAATCTGTAGATTCTCATTACATTTTTTTTTCAGTGGGTTGTGATTAACATCAACAGCAAAGATGAGAAAATGCAATCAGAAAAGAATAAACCCGGCCAGCAGGTGGTTAACACTTTTATAGAATAAGACATTTTCCATCTTTATTAGCATTAAACAACCAAGTGACACCAGTAGTGATGCAAGAGAATATACTAGAAAAAGAAGCATTCCATATGCAGTTCAAGCTTTTATGTGCATTGAAAAAAGACCATTGAACTCTCCTGAGTAGGTTTTAGAAATAGTGTGACATTGGGAGATGTTGTGGTGATGATGCTCTTTGACATTAATCCTCATGAATGCTAACTAAAGTTTTGTGCATGCAGCTCTGTGAAATAAACATGTGCAGTTGCCAGAGAATTTCTGTAGATCACTAGCTTTTTTTCCCCCCAAAAAAGTGTATAGTGTTCAACAGACACTTTAAAAATAACATATTTTTCCTGCTTTTATAGAGAAGATTTAAATTGTTCAGTGTGTTTGTACAGCTAAGATATTTTATTGATATCACGTTCCACAATGTCCGGCTTTGGAAGGGACCAAATGGTTTCTGAAGGTTTGTTTTGGTTTTTCTTTTCTTATTTTTTTGGACAAGATTAAAGAATGTAAAAGACTATTTGTATTAAACAGATTAAGCTGTTAGTAAACATGTCCCCTTTAAATTAAGTGGTGGTGAAGACAAAGAAAGTGCTTTGTTGTTGTTAGATGGATTTGTCTTAAGTCAAATGGGCAAACAAGTTAAACATCAGTCCTCTTTAAATCCCTAATGGCTGTGCAGATTAAATCTCAAAAGGTCTGTAAAATGAGTAAAAAAATTAAATTGCTTTACTTCTTCCTGTCATTTACTTTAGCTAAAGCATTTTTTCTCCTTCCTTCTCTTTTTTTTCTTCTCTTTTTTCTTCTCATCCACCTTTTGAGAACTTTGTTTTCAAACTGCATTAGCATACAGACACATATTAAACAAGAATTTCACTTCTCTGCAGTCTTGTCACTTGTGATGAATACATCCTTGCTCAGTAAGTGCTGGTGACACATCATTGTGGCAGCTTCTGCTTCTCAACAGAAGTATAATTAATCTTGCTATCAACACTCCTAAACAGGGGAAGCTGATTCAAAGATTTTATTCCATAGAGCTGCTTTGTGTGGGGTGAGATTCCTTCATTTGAAATGGCTGCCTGTGGATTGTGACTTTTCTGTGATTAGCTTCTCTTTAATGCTGGGGGTGTTGATCTGTGTGGGAACAACAAAATGAGCAGGTTTTGTGCTGTTCTGGCCTAGCACTTTTCTGCCTTGATAAAGTGGGAGGGTGCAGCATGTGATTCAGAAAATATTCACCAAGTCCTAAGGTGGCCTCACAGGAGTGTGAAAGAGAATTCAAGGTATCCTGCTACAGATTCCTTTTGCATCCCACTGACTTCAGTGGGAATTTGGGTGGTTGGGTTTCTGCCAGGAAGACATCCGAAGTATGTTGCTTATACACCCCAGATATGAGTGTGAAAATATTTTCTGTGCACGTCCAACAACTCTCAAGCACCAGAAGTATTGGAGAGGGGACAGAATGCTAGCTCGGTATGCATTTAAAACTGACTGTTCACCAGCATTCCCCTCAAGAATTTCATCATCCCAGCAGCTCTGTAATGATGAAAATCAACCAACAGAGTATTTGCTCCAACTGGATTTTCATTCAGTTTATTAATGATAAAGAAACTCAACTTCATGCATATTAAAAGAGTGTTGATTGAAGGTCACAGAGGTGTTAGCTGTGGTGTCCTGGCTAAATTCCAGTTGGCTAATTACAATCTGCCTTCCTAAAACTCCCTTGTAGTTTCATTATTTAGATAATTATATTTTTATATTTAGTTCCAAACTCCTGGTAGCATGGCTCTATTTTTGTTAAAGGGCTCTCACTCTTGAGCATGTTGGATCCTGGGAAGGCAAACGGTGAAGCCAACTTCCTGCTCCTTGAGTGAAGTTCTGGTGATATGGATATGGGATTTAAATGGGAATATATCCAGCTCCAGTACAAAGGAACTGAGGCATGTTTTACGGGATCATGTCCCACTCTGTGACTGTCAATTGCTGTTCTACAATCCGAGGGCACCCCTATGGAAAAGTGTATCTTTTAGCTATTGGCTTCTGGTTACTCAAACACAAAATCTGATGTGATTTCTCCCCCTACTCTTTAATTTTTGAATTGTGTGCTACTCACTCCTGCTTACCTGATTCTTTCTACCTTTCTGGAAAGAAGCCTTAATTTTTTTGCAAAGGTTTGTTGAACCAAGCAGGTCAGATGCACAATCTGTTTTTTCTGACTGTTTCATGTTAGTTGTTTTTTCCCAAGACATGTGAGCTGTCTGTGGCCCTTCTAAAAGGGTTGTGCTGGGAAACACAAGAATATATTCTCTGTTTTGTGGTGCAGAACACGATTGCCCTCCACTGCAGACTGTTTGGTCAGGCCTCCCAAAGCTCTCTGTAGGAAAGAGAAAGGTTCTGTGCTCCATTACCCCCTTGGTTCTGCTCTCAAGGAACCATGCTGCAGCTTGCAGAGCTGATCCATGGGGTTAGGGGCTCACTTGGTTTCAGCAGTATTGTTGTCACATTTAACAGGGGTCACACATCAACGATGCTGTCCAGTAGTAGCAGGCTGAGGTCAAATTTGGCTGTGGTCTGTAGAGCTTTACCACTCCACTCCACTCGTGGTCTTTGATTGCTGAAGGTCCACTGTGAACACTGAGGAGAAGCAGTGAAGCAGCTATTTAGAAATGGGTTCAAATGCAGTTGAAATAATTTGCTCTAGAGATTAGGCCCATGCTCTTAATTGAAAAAGGGAAGGAAAATGATTTATCAATTATTCAGTATGTTTTCTTTGTACGAAACACTGAGGGTTTTTGTAAGTATGTGTGTCTCAATATAGTGTTTTTATTGAACTATTAAATGTAATTAGAAACCAAGGGTAAATGGTGTCTCAGTGAGTCAAGAAAGCCACAGAGGAGCTGAGTGGTGTGTGTAGCTTTCTGAGCATTGTCAGTTCCCCAGGAAGCCTACCTAAGGGTGATTAGCTCTTTACCCAGGCTTACTTCAGCTCGTTTCTAACTAATGATGATTTACCATTTAGCTAAATGCTAAGCAGCGTTTGTTTGACGGAGTGCAAAGTGAGGGCTCAAAGAAAAGCAGGTAAAGATTCACTACAAAGGGCCCATCAAAATACTTCTAACATAGACTGTCACAGCATTAAACAATTTATTAATAAGCCTATTAATACCAAAGGATTTTTTTGTGTGTGTATCTTGAGGTTCTGTTAAAAACATCAGTGTTTAAGATGCTATCCACACAGGCTTAATGCCAGAGAAAGCAATCCCATTAAATTGGACCTCATAAATATTTCATGAGGTCCAATTTAAAATTAATCTTGGCATGAAGCCAAACCAGGCAGTATATTTGCTACTGTATTAAAAAGAAGCAGCAGATGAGGTACTTTTTCACAATAGTAATCTGACTGGATTTTTTGCAGCATCCTATCAATATTTTTAATAAAACAGCTGTTAGTTTTGGCAGGAAGAAATGCATTTCTTTCATCATCCGTTCATGCACGAATCATTCTGCAACTAGTGCATTTTAAATGTTGTCATTCTAGAAAATTATTTTATTTTCCTGATGATGAAATCTCTATTTTATGAAAAAAATGTCACCTTGTTATTTGAAAGAAAATAAATAGTCAGATCTGTAAATTACTAGGGAGAGTGCAGGTTTCTTTGGGAAAGGGCTACGAAGTAGCCAGTTTTCTAAAGGGATTTAGGCAGGTAGGAGGTTTACAATGTGATTTGAATCTGAAGTATCTCTGGCATCTGGGAAATGAAGTTTAGGTTTTTAAAGTAATTTTGATTGGGAAATTTACTTCTTAGTAGGCAAATTGGAAGAAATATAATTTGACAGCAGTTGAGACTCAGTAAAAATTCATCCCCAGGTATGCTAGAAATCATCTGGAGAAGCTTTTATATATTTTTTTTGAGACAATGTGTCCAGATTTTAATGCCTCTTTGAGTCATTCAGAACACGGAATCTGAACACATAAGACACAGGCAGAGAAATGAGAATTCATTTACTTTGCTCATTTAAAAGATCAGATGGTTCTGGGGGACTGACTGATGGGAAAGGAATTCAGGCTGCAAAAAAATTACTGCAGAAAAAGTCTCCTACTCTTGACAGTAAGCATCAGATGAGGTCTCTAAATATTTACCAATTTTTGACAAGAATATTAGAGACTTTCTATTCTGTCTTTCATATATTGCTTGTTTTCCTAGTCTTTTTCCAAATTCCAGTCTCGAGAAATTTCCTTTATATATTTGCAAAACACTTATAAATGTGTGTGTGAGGAAAGGGAATAAATAATAAATACAATGACAATATAAAAGCTTGAGTAACAGTTTGTGTTTTTGGCTTTAAAGCTGGTGTGAGGGTGAAGAAGAAAGCCTTTTATGCTGGAATAATTTCTGGGAGACACTGGTAAGAAACAAGATTACAGGGTGCTTAGAGATGTGCGTTTCAATAAGGAGCAATCACCATTCATATGCATACGTTTCATTTAAATGCATTATATACACTAGCAGATTGGGAGGCAATCCTGAAACATTGAACATCATTTATTTGGATTTGAAGAAAGCCTTTGCTTTTGTGCCTTACAATGGATTTGATTTACTAAGTCGGGAGACACAGTGGAAGCCAATTCAAATGGACTTGCATTTGACTGAGGAGAGGGGAATAGTGGTTGAATGAATGGGGAATGGGCAAGGGTAGTGTGGAGGGAGGGCCAGGGGGTTCAGCACACCTGACTGGCTGCCTGGAATCCTTGTTTGGGTGTAACAGAGTGAAAGGGGAAGGGGACTCTTCTTCAGGTGGTGACTTGTGCCTCCTGTCTTAGAGATGAATGGAATCCTCTTTGGAGTCCTGCTCTGCCCCATTTGCCACAGATGGAGCCCACAGACCCATCTTGGACTCCATGCCTCATGTGAAACTAGGAGTTCTTTTCTATAGATGTGACTTATCTCTTTGCTTGATTGCAACAATTGAAAGTGTTAAGAGGCCATTTGATTTATCTGGACTCTTCTCTAACAGGTTTTGGACTGGATCCTGTGGAAAGGAAGGAAATGAAATGTTTGCTGAGAAGGAAAGGTGGCTTTGATCGAACACTGCTTAGAGTGGCAATACTGGATGGGTTATGCAGGGCAGGAGTGAGCAGCTCTGGAAACCAGTGGGGATTCACTGAGAAAGGGTCACCTCTAATCTGGCAGTGAGAGCTAATCCCAGTTCAGGAGAGGGGTCTATGTGTCAATGCTGCAGTTCCATGTCTGAGTCTCTGAGGTCTGCATTTCAGAGTCTTTGACATAAAGAATAAAAGGGCACTCAAGAAACAAGATGGGTTTGATCCTTCCAAAGATTGTTTTTCAGGATGGGGAAGTGAAAGATGCAGGCTTTTGAGAAGTATGGATTTCACTACTTCAAGGAACTCTGGCCATGAGGTTTCTATTGTGTAGCAAAATTTGACCCAAAATTTAGTCCTGTATAGCTTTCAATTTACTTTCCCAATTATAGAGGATCAGAGAATGATTGAGGTTGGAAGGAAGCTCTGGAATTTGTCTTGTCCAGCCCTCCTGTTCAAATCAGGGTCAGCCACAGCCAGTTTCTCAGAGCCATGTCAAGTTGGGTTTTGAATACACCCAAGGATGGAGACTCCACACCCTCTCTGGGCAACCTATTGCACTGCTCAGTCACCCCTACAAGGTAAAAGCTTTTTATTATGCATAAATGTAATTTGTAACTTGTACCACTGAGAAGAGCCTGGAACTGCCTTCTGTAAACCATCTCAGCAGTAATAGATGCAAGGCCCTGGTAACCCCAGTTTTGAGTCTCATCATTGCTTTAGACATTCTTTCCTGCCCAATACACATACAGTTCACAGAATCTTTCTCTAGACACCAGATTTAAGTCCCCAAATACAAGAATCAGGTTGTCTGTCTGAGGATAATCAGCTTTTTCAAATGCTTTTTCCTGCTTCTCTCTTTCTTATATCCTCTCAGCTGAAAGAAATCCGGTTTCCTTTTTGGCCCAGGATGTAAATTCTGAATTAATAATGAACTTCCTCAGTTATGCCAAAGAATGGAGAGCTTCCAGCGATTAAGAGTGAAGGTGAAAGCTCGTGTCATAAAAGAAAGGATGTACTGGATTGTGATATAGATATCTTAGGTATATGAGAAGAAAGAGAAAAAAATTAAATAAAATATCATGATATGAAAGTAGTCAAGAAAAAGACAAATTTCTGTAATCTGAAATCTTACCCACACAAAATGACAAAGAAGGTAGAAAGTCTGGAGACTGATAGCTAACAACAGGACGACTGTGATTCACCCAAGTGACTGCAGAAAAGGCAAATAGAAAGTCTCAGACACAGTGTTTCCAGTAGTGATAAAGACTATTAATGCCATCCCAAAAAGCACTGTTAAAGCCTAGGGTTGTTTAGCCTAGCAAACACTATTGTGTAAGTGGATATGTCTTTGTACACCCAGCAAGGGAAGAAAAACACTGATGCTGCTGAAGCTGGAAGATGTTGGCTTTAAAGCAAATGGGCTTAACCACCCATGGGTAAGGCTGGCAACATGAAAATATTTGTATCAGAAAGAGCAGGTAAAGTTCTGGAGCCACCTCCCATTAGAAACTGTGAGGAAATCAGAGTGCAGTGTGCTCAGTCTATAAAAGAGTGTGAGGCAGTAGATTTTGCCAGCTCACACTGTATCCCAAGAGCTTTGTTCCAGCCATCACACTGCTGAAACCACGAGGAGGGCATTCAGTTGGCCAGCCACAGATATCTAGTGCCTTTTGGGATGTCCTTCAGGTGCCACTCCCGTGTCACACCTGGTGGGTGTCAGGGGGATGCTGCAGCACCTCTGAAGTATCTCAAACAGCATCAGATCCTTGTGCCTGGGCAGCTCAGTCCACAGAGGAGAAGTTTGGAAAGTTAAACTCAGCTGTGCTGATCTCTGGTTGGTAGGGCTGGTGAAACATGAGCACACGGTGCTGATATATTGTGCTCCTCCATCATTAGCTTTGATATGTATTTAAGGGATTTTTTTAATGAACTTATTAGAAATGAAGGACTTAAAACTATATGAGGCATAGTTTGTGAGTTATGAAAGAAATATCTATTGCTGCTGACTACTAAACCATGCTGTGGAGGACAATTTAGGAGCAGCCAACAAATGACTCTATACAACACAACATTTTTATCACTGTCTGGAGTCTATATTGTCCCCTTTTCTTCTGCAACTCTTTCTTCAGTGTTTTCCCACTCTGTAAATTGGTGAGTAAACAGTGACATGTCCAGTCTAATTTATAAGTGTCAGCTTCCTGAGATGTCATTATATGTAATTTGTAACAGTAATTATTTAGAATATAAGCCTATTTTAGATCTTTGGTACCAATGAATTTGCCTAAAAGTAAATAAAATATAGAATGACTCCAAAGCCTACTGAATGAACAAAATTAGCTGAATATTATATTGATTTGCTGAGAATTAGAAATAGTCATGCATATGAAAATAGAATTAAGATATTTCTTTTGACTGCAACATAACCAGAGCAAATTCTCCAAGAAGAGGTAGAGGTGCCCTTAGAAGTGGGACTGGCTGATATTTAGTGAAACTCTGGAGCTGATAGTAGATAAGTCTGGCACTCAATGAAAGGAGATCAGCATTCCATTCAAGTTGTCATACTCCCTGTTCCAAAGTAGACTTTTATCTTCTGCCATCAGAAGGAGAGCATGTGATTTTTGCAACCAGGTGCTTCTGACCATACGCCAATATTATTAATATCAACACACGGATAATATTATTAGGAGATTATCTGCTGTGCACATGGAGCTACATAACATTTGTAATTTCGTATGGTAATGAGTGTTTGGAATAAGCTAGGAGTTGAAGTAGATTTGTATCTACAATTGTGAGCAGTATCCTGACAACATACCACTGTTTCTCCATTATATGGGCTAAGATTTATACCAGACTACCAGCATGCAAGATTGTTAGCATTATCTTTGGCTATATGTTTTATAGAGGATTTTTGCTGAATAGAAGGAAGTTGCTTGATTCTAGATAAGATTTTCTGTGGAAATTATGGGGCCACAACTCAAGTAATTCCATTTGTAAGCTACACCTGGAAAAGGAGAAAGAATTTGACTGGATGGCATGATGATGTCTACCTATGATATTTCAAGAATGTATTTAAGATACAGATGATGTACCCTACAATATCAGAATTTCTGGTTTTGGAAGTGATTTGGTGTCAGTTCTGGCAATGCTTTACTCTTGCTTCATCTCTTTCCATGGAGTTTCATGGATGAGGGCAGTGTAGTATTATGGGATTTATGGCTTTGCTGATCTCAGTCTACACTAGTGAGTTAGATATTTAATCCACTCATGAACTAAAGATATTTTAGATTTTTCATGGCACATCCAGATTCAGCTAACTTTTTTATTTTGACTGATTTTATGGTATGAAATTTTCTGTGCCTTTGAAATCTGTTTAATTCCCCTCCTCCTTCCCCCCTTTAATACAAATCAATAAACCACATTGCCTTTACACTCATTTTCTCTGCAGATATGTTTTAGGATTGAGTGGTGTTACCCTGTAATTCCTTAACTTGCAGTTTCATTTGTTTCCTTTTGTAGTTAGAGCATTCTAATATGTTTTGATGCATTCACATTTTCATATCTTTTTCCTTTCTTAGAATAAATACTGGGACGTGTTTAAGAGACAAAGATTGTAACTCAATTACTTACCTTCTAGAATACATTCTTGATTTAATTAAAAAAATATAAGTTCTCTTGTGCAAAATCCATGACTTAGTCTGGGCTAAGTAATCATGAAATGTTAAAGCATAACAGTAGTAAAAGCTAATTTGGATCCATATTTTCCAGAGAGATTGGACCTACAATGTGATTACAATTAGGATTAGTAGAAAACAAAACATTGCTTGCATAGACAGGCTTAGGTTACAGCAGAAGAGTTTTTTCTTATCCTAATTTTATGGAGTTTATGTACTAGAGATAAATAAATATTCTTAAGTGGAGTGGAAGATCTTTTGAACTCTGGAATCTCAGAATTGAAATTTCATTGTTCTTCTGGTGTAGATGGGTATAGACAGGTAATGCAAGGCCAGGTGAATTGTATCAAGGAGGCATTTTTATTAATTTGGCATACTTACAAAATGTTTTTAATCTGGATGGCAATCAAAGCCCTGAGATCTGAACCAATGTCAAACCCTTAGGACAACCTTTGCTATTATCACAGGGCATGATGCTTGCAGAAGGCTAAAGAAACCTAGCAAGTATTGTGTGTTCAATGGGAACCAGAAGCACTTTTTTTGTATCCCCAAGACCAAATTTCTGGGGAGAATTTGGTGTCCATTTCTACCAAATATGAGTTGGTACAGCGCTTGGCTCTGATAAAGGATTATCTGTGGAAGCAAATTTTAAATGCATCTGGTTTTAAATGTTGCAGGGATTGTGAAGAACTCCATTAATGTGCTTAGAGGTAGAACCGATTACCCTTAGATATGGTTTTATTATGAAGATCAAGATTTCCTGAAACACGACTTTGTGATTTACCTTCAAGGTCACATCAGCCATAGATACTTTCCCAAACATCAATTGCATGTTTTAAGATGTGATGTCCGTGAATTTATACACTCGTGCCAACCCAAGTGGCTTATATGTCTAGTAGAGGTGAAGTTTTATTCCAGAGATGAAGAAAGAGAGTGAGAGAATTTGATAAATAATTGAGTTTGTTCCAAACAAATTGGGTGGTGCAAAGCGAGGAATATACATGAAAGGTGGTGAAGGGGATGGATTTGCCAGAGCTGAGGAGTGTAGGAGGAGATGAAAGTAGAGATGTGGCTTTGAATGAAAGCTTTGAAAGAAAGCAGAAACATGGATGTGGGAGATTGGAGGAGATACACTAAGAGAGAGGGGCTATAGAGAGCTGAGTTTCAAGTGCAGCTGAGCTGGAAGGAAGAGTGAGAATATGGTGTAGAAAATAGGAAATTGAGTCTTAGCAGAGAGGATGACAACAGAGGACACAAATGGAGATGTAGAAAGTGGAGAAGCTTCACGGTCTGAGTATAGGGCTCTGCAAGGGAGGACGAAATCCCTTTCATCAATAAAAAGGCTGGTGTCATCAAAAAAGTAATAAGGAAAGCAAATATTATATTATTCATATTGGGTCATATTTTCTGTGGGCTAAATGGACTTCACTGGAAAGAGTTTACCTATCAGGTGCACTATGAAGTGATCTTGAGGATTAAAGATACAATAAAAATATAGACATTTTAGGATAAGAATTTAGAAACTACAGAATCTGTAGATTGTGGGGAGACAAATTTCCAGCGAATGGCAGAGAAGGTCACCTAAGAGACTGAGAGAGGTAATTAGAGTGGAGGAAATTGTCTGAGAGAAAAATCAAATTAAAGCTTCAGAATGCAACCTGAGAAATGTCACTGGTTTTTATCAGTTCTGCCTCTCCTAAAGATTTATAATTACATTTATTGCACCAATCAGTTGCTACTGGTGGAACACAGATACAGGAACAGAAAGATTGGTGTTTAGAACAGGCAAAATTGCTTCTTGAGAAAAATGGGTGGTAGTCTGCACTTTTTATTTTGTTTTTAAAAATGGATTAAATAAATTTGCATCTTCCATTAAAGAAGAAGTAAGCTGAATCTTAATCTCATTTTATCAACACTTTAGGATCTTGGAAAAAAAATCCTGACTTTTCCTCAACTCCATTTGAACCAGGATGCATTTTGAGAAACCCTCATAACTAGGCAGACAGGGCTGCATTTTTGGTTTTTTTACAAAGTGTGTGTGCTTGTTTGTGGTAGAGATGTTCAATTAGCCTTTTAAACCACCGCATTTCAGGAAGTGAAGCCCATAATTTCTATTCTTCTTTGTATTTTATAAATCATTGACTGTGATTTCTTCTGGAAAGAATGTATTGATTTCTTAAAAGTAACTAGAGAGCAAAGATGCTTAAAGAAGGGCTGGTGTTTGGTATCTTTTGAGATTCTTGAGGTGTCCTGCACACAGCCAAGAGCTGGACTCTGATCCTGAGGGGTCTCTTTCAACTCAGTATATTCTATGATTCTTTCTTTCTAACTCGCAGAGTAATTTTTTTTTTTTTGCCTCTTGCACGGCTTTTGTTTACATTTTTCTTCCTCAGGATTAAAAAAAGTGTTGGGAGAAAGCTGATGACTTTTTGAGGACTTGACTGTATTTCTTGTCTTTTATAATTACATTGACTTAAATCAACTGATTTACCCCACTCTGAAATTAAGAAAGCCTTACTCAGGCTTATCAAATATTTTATCAGCACAGTTCTGTTTTGAAAAGTTATTGGCAGTAGCAATTATAGTCTTCATAATTTATGATATTATAAGCTCTTTTTTTTGCCTGGGGCACTAGAATTTATTTGTGTTCTTATTTACATAACATGTTTATCACTTATGGAAGAGGCTCCAGTGGTAATGCTGAAGAGTAACACACGGAATGCATGCAAAGATGAGAGGCTTTAGGGTATGTGCCATCTTCCTTGAGATCCTCTTGTGAAGCTGGCAGTTCTGAGTGGAATCCAGAAATGATTCATTCCTTTCTTCTTTTCCAGTATATTCCTGTTTCAGTGAACTCCTGCATGAGTAGCACGTTTCCAACATTCTTTCTCTTTGTGTGTGTAGCATTTGGACTCCTGTGGACACCAACAGGACTCTGGTTCAACTTCGGTGCATATATTCAGAAATACACACCCAGAAAAATGGAACTGTGTGTCTGGCGTGTGTGAATAGACTCACTTTCTGTTTGCTGCTTTATAAACATTCCAAAGCTGAGCATTTAGAGCTGTAAATCCCGAAAATCCAACCGATTGTTGATTCATTGCTTAATGCCTCCAGGCTGTTGATTTGATGGTGTAGATGTGATCAGTGCCCCTTCTTGCTTAACCTTTCAATGTTATGAGACCCTCACTGTCATATCTGGAATCCAAAAGCTGTTGGTGCTCCATGGAATTTATCCTCTATTAGCTAACTAGACCAACATTAAGTACCAAAGAGGAAAACAAAGATTCTGTTCTTGCTTTGAGGAACTTAACTGCCATAAAGGTGAAAGTTTATAGCTGAATTTAGTCAAAATGGCTCCTAGAAAAGTAGCTGTTTTCTGCAGGCTTGTAATATAAGACTGTGTGTGATGTGAAACTCCCAGTTTTCAGGATCTTCTCCTCACATGTAGGAGAAGTTTCAAACTCTGGTCCCAGGGAAAAGAGCAGGAACACTAAAATGGATAATGATTCTCAGGTTGAGCCTCTGCTTATAGTAAGAGAAGTGGATAGATCCAATGCAAACAAAACCAAATCATTACAAAAGAATATGGTTTCTGTGAACACATCATCGTAATGAAAATCTTCTGCTTATGCTGTACCTTAAATTCCAAGGGAATATCAAGAGTTCTCAAAATGTGATCAATAAGGTTGCCTTAAAATATGACATATTGAAAAACAAGAGAGTGTCTTGCTTTTAAAAATGAATGGGATCAATACATTTTGTTTAGATGTCCACAGTCATGGAATTGATTAATCTTTAATTCTGAAAGGTAAGTGAAAGTGCCTGAGATGTTTAATATAATAATACATTAAGACATTCACTATAAACACAGCGGGCCCTAGGCCCTAGAGATGCCAGGAAGGAATGTGATTTCCATGGGCAATGCTTCTTGCTCTGGATGCAGGGTTTGCTCTGCAGGTGATACATCCAGCATGACATGTTAATGGCACTGGATGTGTCTTTAGAGCCACAGGTTGCACGGCACTTGAATGTGATTTTGGCAAGGTGGTGTGTCATGGGCTCCCACAGTCATGCTTGACTTGCAGATAATCAGCAATAACTGAAGCTCAGAGTGGAAGTGTTGGCATGGTGTTTGGGCACTAAACCTTTACATTGTTCCTCTCTTAAACTGTGGAGGCAGCATTGGAAAGTTCTGCTAAGAATAAATATTTCAAAAAATTGCAGATTTGACTTGAGAAGTCTGCTTCAGAGGCAGTTTAACCACAATAGACACATCAATAGAAGAGTCAAAAAGTTTTTAGCAGGAACTTTATTTTTCTTTATTTTTTGTCAGTCAGCTGTTAGAAGACCCAAGGCCAACTCTGTCAGTGTCTACTGACATGAATTTCTATGTCACATGAGTGATGCACTGTAAAATGTTTCACTCCTCCTACCTGTATAATAGAAAAAGATGGTCCACTTTTCAAGCAGACTTCTTTTGGATGTAAGTGTTTCTGGAACACCTTTTGTCCTGAAGTGAGTGTTGTATCTCCAGTTGAACCACTCTGGAGCAAAGCTGGTTAAAACCAACCAGCTAATGTTAGTAATAAAAGTGATGTCCCAGCAAAGTATGTCTAATATAACCTTAGTGACCCTTCCTTTGCCTTCTAAACACTATATTTGCTTTTAAAAATAAAATTTTGGGTGATTCAGAGCAATTTGTGAATATAGGTTAGAGTGACTATGTTTTCCTGAAGAAACTATCATGAAAAAGAATCATTCTTCATTATAATAACACATCCAAGCCTTATACAATTTACAGTACCCATGCCAAGACTTGAGAGCTTATTTGCTAATTGCAGATGAATATGCCAGTTAATTAATTAGGAACTATGCACCCTAAATTGTATGTATCTATCATACTGATGTAATTTATAGTGATACATTTTTCTGGATAATTTATTGTCCTTGGAGGGAGGTAACCCATGCTGTTTATTTAAGGTATCTAATTCAGGCGTGAGTTAGCACACCAGAAGTTAAGAAATTCAGTTTCCAAGTCAGGGAAGAGGAGCAGGAACTTCTGAGGGCAGTTCAAATCAACACATCTGGACACATGAATGTGCTTCTGGTGAGCAGCAATGAAATGAAGGATTTTTTCTTATGAGACAGGATAAGCACTAATCACTAAGCAGCCTCATGAGTTCCCAGGGCCTTGGATAGAATTCCTCCTCATCCTAGGTTTTTTACATGTCCATGGAGCACCTCAGCTCATTCTTTCTGCTTCCAGCCTATACTAGTGAAGTGACTGTCCTCTGTCCTACAAGGTGACACTCATCTGTATTTTGAAAATCTCATTCTTGCTTGCTGAAACTTGGTGGTCATTTTGTACTTCTTGGGATGGTGGTTAGTTTGTTTATTTTCTCTCCTGTATCATTATCTCCATGTCACAGGAAAACACAAATCATGGGTGCTTTAGGAATGATTATAACCGGAACATAGCAAAGGTTTGGTACATGTGTATATATATATATATTTATATATGTATGTATGTACATAGTAGATCATCTAGGTATAAGCTTAAATCTATGGTCCAGGACATTGCAAAGGCAAAGTGATGTACATTATGTCACTGGTTTTAATATAAGGCTTTTAAGAGTTAGCAAATTATGAAGGAAGCAGGCAAGACCTTAATGCTTTTTTCCTATGACATGTCTATGACTTAATAAAGATTTTTAAATTACATTTTTTGCTAAGATTTGGAGGCAATTCTCACTTACAAAGTATTGCCCCAAACAAAACCAAAAGGTGACAAACAACAGGTACCTATAAAGGAAAAATACACATCCTGTCCTAGTAACTCGGTTCAAAGCTCACTAGGAATGCTTGTGGTGTGCTTGTCAGAATATATTGCTGCCCAATGACATGTAAATAAATAACAAATCATGTCAATACATTTGAGAGATCTTAATAATGCTAAATAATTGATTACTAAATACATAATTTGATGGTTTTAATTAATAATATGCTGTAGCGTGGAGTTCTGTCATGGTGACCCCAAGGTCAAGACCTGTAGTTTATGGACTATTAATTAGCCATTAAGTAATTCACTCATCTGACCTGCAAATCTATCAGATTGATGGATAGCAGAGACCTTTATGTTCCTAATAGGTATTCTATTTAACTTTCAAAATTTTCAAGCAAAGTTTGGTGCCTGAATAAAATGAAGTGAGAAGAGAACAATTTTTAAAGGCTATTTCATCACCTTTCACTTGAAAGCAGATATTAACTTGAAGAATGCCATTGCTGTCTTCACTGTTCTCCCAGGACTACTGACTGAAAGGTACAACTAGTACCTTAATTTTGTTCCTTTAAAAAGAGGAAATCAAAATGATTTTTACAGATCTTTTGAATGTGTAATATCAAGCATAAATTTTAATTGCACTTCATTTACTAAGTGGTGCATTACCTCATCCTTTGGTTTTAACAATGGATTTTCTATAAATCTTCATATGGTTAAACATGATAAACTGCTCAACATATCATGGAACATGGCAGTGCTTATTAGCACTTGAGAAGTTATCGATTGCTTATCTTGATTAATCTTTTATGGGTCTCTGTAGTATTAATTCCACAGAAAAGGCTTTGGAAGTTCTGTAGCATTAGTCTCCTCATTCATACATTCGCTTTCAATTACATGGATTTCTTTGACTGCTCTTGCTAGATTAATTATAACCTCTTTGTCACCAGATCTTGCTTTCAGTTTATCAAGAATTAGAATTTTAATGAAAAATACATATTTAAAAGATTCTGAGAAAGAGTGGCATTAATGAGATGAGGTGTTTCCAGCAATTGGCAAATGGAGGGAATTCTTAGGTTTCTGACATCCAAGGAAAAGAAATGAATATCAGTTTTAGAAGCACAGTTTGTGATGCATGGGTTGTGTCAGATATTCAGAGGCTTTATTTCAGATACAGACTGGGAAGTTTCCTCTCAATTTTAGCTTAATGACAAAGCTTCTTTATAACAGGCAATATCAGCTTTATCATAAAGCAGAGACAGACTGCTTTTGCTCACCAGTTTTGCCTTTGGGAAGGCACATTTCCTATGTCCCAGAGAAGTCCTGCTTCTCTCAGTTTTAGGCTATTAAATGGAAATCTTGGTATGTTTTCATCTTCTTTCTGTTGAAGAATGAAAATATATTGTGAGATTCAAAATTTCACAATGTCTTTGGCCCTGGACAATCCTAAAATTAAAGAGCATAACTTTATACAAAATTCACGGGTAGGTAAAAGGACTTGGTAAGAAGAGGTCAATCTAACAAAAACATCCTAAGAAACTGCTTCAACCACAAGATCTGAGAACTTAATATTTCAGTTCTAATTTGATAGGATGTCATAATTTCAACTACTGATGAATACTTGGGCCCTGTGGCTTTGCCATCACCATCCCAGCGTATTCTTGGTCTCACTTTCTGCCCTCCTTATACTCCAGTTTTTCATTCACTCAAAATATACATTAAATGAACCCTGAGATTTGTGGAGGAGGGGAACACAAGGCTTTGTAACTGCTAGATGTCCAGCCTGGGCTGCTGTGGGCAGCATTTTGGACTTTGCATTTGCTATCACTTGTGTGAAGACACAAAAGAAATTTACATCCATCATGTGCGTGTATTAAAACCTTAAAGGATTGCACAGTTATGGAGGAGTCCTAATCTGATGCTGTAAAACAGCAACAGGAGGGTGTGGAAGTTTCCAGTGATTTACAGTGGTGTTGATCCTACTCCAATTCAGAAGAATGGAAAAGCTGTCACTGTCTGGAATGGACAGGGGTCAAACGAGTGTCACTGCGGCAGCACTTGTAATGATCTCACTTTCTTAGGGATCTAAACCATTGGCAGGAGCAACAGAGCTCTGAAGTAAACAAACAAACCCTCCACAGCAATAAAAAGCTGGCTTTATTCTGAGTTAACATCATATTGAAGGAGTAATGAGTCATCTGCCTTATTAATAATGGGCAGATTTTCAATAGCAGCATATTTTATTGTTATCAATCCCCGTTGCATGTGTAGGAGCTGGACTACAGCCAAAAGGAGAAGAGGAGTGGAAAGGTCCCTTGGTTTCATAGGTTAAAAAAAAAAAAAAAAAAAAAAGCAGATGAGCTCAATTCCTGTTTCTATTTAAGTTGAAATCAAAACATCTTTTGACCTTGAAAAGGCCAATATTCCACCCTGCATGGGGATTTTTCCCTTTTGTGTAAAATGCTTTTATATGCAGTGCTAGTCCCTGAGAGCTCTGCCATCCTCATAGATGTGCTGTGGGAGAGGCTTAACTAATCCTGGTCAAGGTCTTCCCATGGCAGGTGCCATAAGGATGCAAATCATACACAACATTGGAGTCTGAGTATGCATGGACATCTGTGAGGGAATTTAGATATAAATGGTGTTTAGACATCCATTGCATTCCTAGGAACATTTTGTATTATGTTAGCTCTGAAAGCTGTTGAGTGTTAACTATTGAATATTAAATTTACAAGGTTGTTCCACAGGCAAGCCAGGTCACTTCTCCAGAGACACTGGGCAAATAATAGACCCATGGTGTCTCCCATAGGTTTGTCAATCACACCATAAGGACAAAGATTTCACCACACAAATCCCTTGGATTTCATGCAGCGTCAGAAAGGGCTTAAAAGCAGATATTTTATTGTATGGGAATCTGCAGGACACACAGATAGAAAGCAATCTGCTATGAAATTATCAGTAAGTTGGCATAAAATAGGATTTATACTTGGGCTGTAAACTAAATGGATACATTAACCACAAGATCCCTATAGGGAAAGGAAGTAGGCCATGATTCTAGTGTAGCCTGAGGGTCGTGGCAGCAGCTGCAGAGCAATTGTTCTTTGTGTCATGCAAAATGTTCATCTTGCCTTCTTTCCACATGTGTCTCTACAGAGGGAGAAAGATTTTATTTTCCAATAGTATTGAGGAATTTTTAGCAGTAATTGTCAAAGGGTAAACACATGATGTTTCATATTGGGATATACTGTCAAGGAAAAAAAAAAACAAGCAGTCTGAAAGAATCCTCAAGTTATTTTAACTTCATTTTGAAATAGTAGATCAAAGAAATGCCTTCTAAAATCAGGATGGTCATGTTATGTCTCTAAATTAGTCTCAGTATCAAGATTATATGAAAAGAGTTCTATTTTTCAAGTTGGCTTTCTGAACTCAGTAAGTAAATTTGATAAATAAGTAACTAAAGCGAATTGCTGCAAATACATGGCATGTCCACGTGAAAAATGTGGAATCTTCCTGGGGAAGAGTTTAATTTTGTTTGGTGAGTTGGTTTAAAATTTTTATCTCTATGATATTTTGAGGTAAGAGCCTTCAACTTCTTCTTTGAGTTATGCAAAAATGTCCATGTGCAACACTGGTATGCTCCTTGTGCTGGACATCACTTGTGCTTTCTGACAGCCCTTTACCATCTGCATGCTCAGAACATCTGCAGCATATTCCAACCATCCTCTACCTTATGGTACAGGATCCCTTTAAAATTGGTTAGGGGAGTGATGTGAAACACTTTGCAATGTTTGCTGTTTGAGTTGCATGGTTTTGCTATGCTGCAGTGTGTTTTTTTTTTTCTTTAATGAAAGATGCTTTTACTTGAAAAACAATTAGTTTCTTGGGAAGCTTTTTTTTCTCTAAAACATGCTACACAACATCAGAAATGAACAAGTTAAAAATTAATTTTCACTTACAATCTCTTCACTTAAAGGGTGACCCATAATTCTCATAATACTCACTTGAACTTAATGTTTTCCTGTCTTCTAATGGACAGTAATTGAGAGGGATCCATCATCTAAATTATACTCTAGTGCAGAGAATCACTTAGAAAAATGGTGCTATAAACTGGAATCTCTATGGTAAAAATCAATCCGTGGAAACTGGTCAGTTTTAAGGAAAGATATAACCTGTCAGACTTATATGTAGCTTTATTATGTTTGTATTAAATTTGCATATGGAGTGTAAGTCCATAGTTCTTCTAAAATGAATTACAATGATGGCCCTCATACTAAATTTTTTTCTTTTGTTTCCACATGCTTGCATGGAAGTCTGTCTTTTTCACTGACATAACTGATTATCGTTTGCAAGATGTTAAGGATGTCCTCACAGCATTGCTTGCACTTTTTTTCTGCTTTCTGGGTTTCAAGAAGGGATCTTTGTTATTCACATTGAGTCTGTAAAGTATTCTAGGTGACTTCATTTACTAAAATGAAAATCCTAGGAAGTAAAACCAAAGTAAGAGCATTTCCCTGCTGCACAAGGGGTCCTCTCCAGCTTGAATTCATCTGTCTTAGCAGGGTTTGATCCCTTTCTAGTGAGACATCACCAAAATGACTGTGGAAAAAGCCTGCAGGACACCTGCAGGAAGCCCCTAACCCATGGGGTGTCAGATGTTTTTGGTATGTTTTTGGAAAGTGATCATTTTGTACCAGCCCTGTCCTTAGTGCTCCACTTAATTCCTACTCTGATCCCAAGGATCTATGGATGTCACCCTGCCCACCTGCCTATTCCTCACTTCTAGTTTAATGAGGGACAGAGGGACATGCATGCCCAGGGCACTGCTTCCCCAAATTCAGCCACCAAACTCTCCTTTTCCAGATATTTAGTGAGTTCCTTCCAGCTATCATCAATGTCCAAAATCCTTGTTTCCCAAGCGGCTGAGAGCAGCCCTAGGAAATCTGTGGGAAGACCCAGGGATAAATGCTGTACTGAATCCCAATCCAATAATTTAACTGGAAAATATCTCTCTATTGTCTTCCTAGACTCTTGCAAACTCCAAGGGCCAGTTGGGCTAGGCGAAAATTTAGCAATATATACTGGATGCCATATTTGAAAATTATTAAGAAATTCATCATAAAAGACAGAAATGAGTCTTCTCTGACCAGCTCTGACCTTGAAATATCCTTCTCCCTTGACACATCAGTTTTTGCTTTCAATAGCTGTGAAATGTCTTTCTCAGAGAAACTGTGGCTATTCTTTTTGCCAGTTTGTAGGCAAGACACAAAGCAATTTTAAAAGCTGTCAGTTTTTAATGACTTCCTCAGGTTAAAAAATACCCTTTGTTTTTCCAGTAACCACTAATATTTCAAAGCACTTTCATAAATATCTTCTGCACTTCAGGGAAAGGGCTAGTTTTATGTATCTTTATT
>VZTB01016402.1:464560-526488 GCA_013397245.1 Thryothorus ludovicianus | reverse complement strand
TGGTCACAGAAGTATATAAATAGGAACAGTATTCAATATTTTATCCTCAGGCTAAATTTAAATGCTTCACTGAGATCGGGTGTATAAGGTGGGCTGAGCATCTAAAGCAAGGCTTGTCAAGCAGATAAATGAGGTGACAGTGCTGAAATGCTGTTTAGCTAGAGAGGTTTTGTTTAAAACATGATAAGGGAGTCTATGCCAGCTTTTATAAAGAAATTTGTAACGAAATATGGAGTCTTCACTTGCTTTACATTCTCATGCAGGGGCCAAAGTATCTTCTCTGTTTTTTTGCTCATGAACTACAGCAAGCCACTGGTCACTTACCAATGTCCAGATCTGCTAGCAGGGTTTCCTGACTGTAGAGAGAAAAGCCAAACTGTTCCAAAGCCAGGCAAGAATTACCCTGGATGGATTATTTAGGAGCCTCTGTGTTTTTTCTTTAACACACGTTATTATTTACTAAATTTGGGAGCATAATCCTAAGGATAATTGTTGGTGCTCAAAGAAAATAAGTTGTCACTAAAGGATGACAAAGGAGTTCTGGAAAAGAAATGCTGCTGGTTTAACTTGTCATCTTTGTGTGGCCTTGCAAGTGGGGAGAAATCAGGCAGGTGACTGAATTCATGCCCTTTTTTCCAGAAGGTTTTTAATCTCATTTCAGGAGGAGCATCTTGGCTGAATGAGCATTCAGCCCCTTCTGGGGCTGCTTGGTCTGTCTGCTCCAACATGACAGCAGTGCTAGGATATTTCTCTGGTTTTCCAGGCATTCACTTAAATTTCACCTTCCTCTGAGCAAGTTCTGAACTGTAGGAAAGGACAGTCAGTAGTTAAGGACTGAAGTGTAGCTGCCTCCTCTGCAGAGCAAAGGCTCTTGAGGCAAATAAGGAACACAGCCAGAGGAGCACAGAAGTGAGATCTTGACAGCCTACAGATGACAATCTGTAAGCAGCAATGTTTGAGATTGCACAGAGAACACTGCTGGTTTTTTCACTTTTCCAATGACTGCATGATTTACAGTGGGAATACTGTGTCACTGCCAGCAAGAGCTGAGATGATGCCCTACAAAGTACAGAAAAAATGCTCATAGTTTTAAATTAAAAATGTTTACTCTCCAGGAATATCTGGCTGGTCCAGGATACTGTTTTCACAGATCAAAAGACTATTGATTAATAGTGAGCAGCTCCTGAATGAGCTTTTTGTTTTCACTTTGCTGGCAATAGCGTGGCAGGAGCTGAGTTGCAGAGGAGTTGTGTAAGAGGGAGCCCAAGTGTTATCCAGTGGCACAGAGGGTTCATGAATTGTGCATTTGAGGATAAACTGTTATAAAATCATCTAGCAACCCAGTTCTCAAAATAAACCCCTTTTATTCCTGCATCTTGATTACTGTGAGGTTTTCTGTTTGCTTTTCTACTTATTAGGATGGGTTTGCTTTTTTCTTGTGCATCCTGTGTCTTTGTTGCAGCTGCTGTAAAAACCTTCCTTGCTTATCTTTCCAGCTTTTTTATTCTTCAAAAAAGCACATTCTTTCCTGCTTCAAAAATAACAAAAAAAAATCAGGCTTTTCATTCAACCTTTTCACACCTCTGTCAGTACCAGTCTGCCTATTCTTGTCTATGATTTCTTCAGCTTCTTTTGAAGCCAGCCAAGTTCTTTTCCCTATGTGTCCATATTTTTATTTTCTCTTCTCTGATACAAATAATTCTGGTCTGTATTTCTCTATTCTTTGTGACTTAATTTCTTTTTTAATATCTATTTCTGATGTGCACCTTTCACCAAGCTAGCTCACAAGCTTTAAGTAGGAGGTTATAGATGCATAGCAATGTTTATGTTAGCATAAAAAAATAATTAGTAGAGTAGCCAGTCTTGCCAGTTTAAGCCTTTGATTGTGCATTATATTACTTCCTTTCACTCCATACTTGGTTTGCATGCTGTCTCAGATGCTAAGCACTTTAGGCAATCTAATTAAAAATATTTCTATGACACCTTACCCCAAATGCCACTCAAGGTCAGCCTGGCCAGTCAGCAGTAGCTCTCTCATGCCTGCAGAATTTGGAACTTCTCTTTCCTTCCCTACTATGTCAAATTTAGCTGGTTTGTATTTACAGTAATTTAAATCAAAGTCAAATTTGGCCTAAATTTTAGTAAAACATTCTTCCAAAAGTATTGCAGTGCAGTCAATACTCTTATTGTTTCCTGCTGTGTCTTTATTTGCATGTTAATGGCAGATTATTGTTGTCTTTTCCAGTGTACTTCCCCAGAGACTCTATACATGTTTTTATTGATTAGTTCCTCTTCATTTAACATTTAAATGGATATTTTCAAATTGGTGCAAAATTATAATAGTGTGTTCGCTCAAGGCAGTTAACTGTGGTATTAGCAGAATCATCCAAGTCTGCTGATTATGCATGCTCCATACAAAAGAGTTTCAGAACTGCAGTGCAGACCTGCAATTAGGTCTGAGTTACACAAGCAAAAGAATCCCAGGCCAAAAGCACCCATCATCTCATTTATCTTCCCCAAATGTTAGTACAGGTGGAGTATAAAAGCAAAAAGTACATGTTATTGTAAGAAGAACATAAATCTGAATTTGTAGCCTTCAAAAAAGTGCCTATTGCTATTTCAGTTTATCTAACTGTTGTATGCCAATCTTATCCATTATCTAAGTTATCTCTTCCTCTTGTAGAAATTGAAGGTTTTATTAGGTGACCATGCATGCATTTACTCCATGCAGCAGTGAAAATTTTTGCTGTGTGAACATGGTTTGCAGCTTTAAGAGTGTGGGCTGCAATCTCACCAAATTACATAAAATACATCTGGCCTCATTGATATCTAAGTAGAATAAGCATAAATGTAATAAATAAAAAAATATTTTATGTATCTATCATGAAGGGGGCAATGTAGAAGCATTTATGGAGTATATCAGCCTTACCAATTTGGTTTCTTCAATATCCCTGTTGGTTTTGAGGCCTGAGGATATGATCATTTTTGCTTTTTGCCTCCTGAGTTAATCTTATTTCTAGCCAGTGCTCTTAAGTAGTTTCAGGTTGGCATTGGGTGCCTTCTAGCAGATCCCAGCTGACAGTTACAACCTGTTGAAAACACACAGACATTTTCACAACAGACAAGCCCAGCTCTTCTGAGTGAATTCATTTCCATTAATTAGAAACATAGGATCATTTAGGTTGGAAAAGGTCATTGACTCCAACCATGTCAGACATTATAGTCTCCTATGGTCTTATTTTTCACATTTGTCTTCCTTTCCCTCTCTTTAGGTGAAATAAATATAACTGTTCTGCTGAACACTTTCTTTGTCTTGTCCAAAAGGTTTGTTTGGGCTGAATAAGGAGCCCTGCTGGGGAAGCATCTTGGTGCTTGGGAGAGGTGCTACCTCTGTCAGTAATGTTCTGTTGGTGCTCCTTCCCTCACATTCAGTTTTGCCTTTCCTGTTTAGGCAGGTTGTAGATCTGAAATTCAGTGGTTATGAACAATCCTAACGTCATGACAGATCAGGTTATTTGTTCACCTGATGTGAAGGTGCTAAACAGCAAAGCTCTGGGGGATCTCTGTGTCATGAACTGTGACTGAATAGACTACACAAGTAATTATCTCTTGGGAGAAAATAGAGGTTTTCACCCCATTCTGTGGAATTGGTGGAAGCTACACTGAAAGAGTTTTGTACAAAGAAAACCACTTCATATTTCAAATAGAATTGGAATGTATTTGCTAAAACTGGCATATTCCTTGAATGTTGAATCAAATGTTCTTTAATGTTGTCATTCCAATGCATCGTGATAATTTCAAGGGTTGCATCTCTATTTATTAGGACACTTAGGACTAAATCTCAATCTTTCTTTGCTGGCTGTAAGGAAAAGTATCCAGAATTCCTCCTGAGCTGGGCTGCTCAGGAACCTGCAGCAGGAAGATGGTGAGGGCTCCCAGAACCTTGTGTCAGGGAAGGAGGCAAACACAGAACTGTTGGTCTCTGTGGTTCAAGAGGACGCTGGATAATGTTCCTTTACACTTTATAAAAGAGTTGCTGAAGATAACACAGTTAAACACAACCTAGAAAACTGGGGCACTAAAATCAGGCTCTAGCTGGTTACTGTGGCACAAAATCACGTGTTGGTTACAGGATCTGAAATTACGTAAGGATCGGTTAAAAGTTGAATTTTTACCTTTTAACTGTGCATTTCCTGGCTGTTGTCAGCTTCAAGCAAGGCCTAATGTTATTTTAATGTAGTTTGGTGTGTGGAATGCATCAAAGTAGGTTATATATTGATTGCTGAAGCCTCAAAGCTCTGGAGGTAAATCTCTACTGAGAAGTGTCAGAACTTCAGCTAATACACGAATTGATAGGCATAAGATGTCACTGTTGTGCTTACTGCAGAGATAGCATTTGTGTTGAAATTTTAATGCCCATAATGTTTAGTCTTTCTAGATTATGGAGAGCTAATCAAAGAAATTTCTCTGGTATATGAATCATTGCACACTACTGAAAATTGTAGACAAGATAAATCAAGATTTTCAATCAATTCAGTCTTCAATCATTTTTTTCAGCAGTGCAGAAAATAAAGTCCATGTTGTACTCACAGTTTGGTAGCGAGGAGATGTTTAACATCAAGGCTGGAGATTAATGGTGGCAAGTTATATTGTGGAGAATGTGAAATGGTGTTTAGGCTGAAATATTAATTTCTATATTGATGTAGAACTTCCTAATTGAGGCCATAAATCAGCACTAAAATCAACTGGATTATGCATCATTTCAGTCAAAGCTCTAGGTCAACTTATTCAAAAACTAGTCCACAGATTTAAAATCTGGAAATTACTGTGGGAAGGTAAATCTGTTTTTGCACAATGGATTATATTCTTGGACCCTGGCAGCATTCACAACAGCAGAATTTGTTTTCAACTGTTCATTTTAACAGATTGTTTCTCTTTTTTAAGACTTATGGACTGTTTTATTGAAAGATCTGTATCCAATCAAAGGAGGTGGTTTATTTACAATGAATACCTTATTGTACTCTTCAGTCTCTTTTACTGTTTGTGAGTTATCTGTGCATAGTTTTTGACCTTCAACATTTGCTCATTTTATGGCAAGATTTATTTGAATAAATTTCAGCCTGTGGAGTGCACTTATCTTGAAATCAGAGTTTATCATTGCTGCTGTTTATTCTGCATGATTGCCCACCAAAGCCATGTGGTTTGGGGTTTTTTCTTCCAGTTTCTGTGCTGAAAACCACAGAAAGCTTTTAAGCTGCAGCTACTTCTGCCTGAGAACTTAGGTCCACGGTGGATAATGAAGTACAGAATAATCTTTATTAATTAAGTTGAATAATAATATATAAATAATCTAATATTAAAGCTGCAGTCTTCTCTGGTATCAATAATGGAGATGTGTGCAAAGTGATACCTGGACAGGAAAAGTGTATTGTTTTTAAAAAACTTTTACAAAGGAATTTATCACACATTTGCCAGCAGAGACATTGGCAAACTGTCCCACGTTTAGGGTCTTGTCAACAGGAAGTATGTAGTGGTAAGAACTACATTTCCCAAAAGGCAATTAATTAAAAACAACCAACCAAACAAACAAAAACCCAAAAAACCTTCTCCAGCCATGAGTTGTGAAGGTGCATGCTGGGACTTGTAGTATTGACTGTCAAAGCAGCTCTGCATCAGCCTAAGGATGTCAGACTGATTTATCAATTGGGTTGCTTTGGGTCATCCTCTGAAAGACTTCTGGTCAATCTCTATATGAAGTCAATGGGACAAAAAACTGTGAATTCAGACATAGTGAGTGGTTAATTTCCTTTCATGTTACAGGTGGTTTTCCAAAACTGAAGAAGTGGAATGATAGTCTGTCCTGGGTGGACAACTAAGAAAATGCATCATGGTTTTGGCATGATACATTTTGGGCAGATTAGAAAATACTCTGCTAATTAGGGGAATTCCAGACCTGTACAGGAAGCAGATTTCAGTAACCCATGATTATGCTGGGTTTCGTGTAAAGCTATTTGCTTGGCTGCCAAAGTGTTTTATGGTGTGGTGCCAGCTGTAATATATTCAGAACACAAGCTAAAAAAAAAAAAAACCCTCCAAACTTTGATGCTGGATAAGTTCATGGGTTGGGAACATAAAGAATCTTGAAAACCTCAACATGAATAATTAAGGTAAATAGAAAGACTTTTGTATTGTGATTAAAACATAAGGAACTTCTGGGAAGCACAGAGCTATCTAGAAATTCAAAACTTCTTAAAACAAAAGCATGTGCTATAGTATCTCTATTATCTAGCTATTACACTACATTTTTTTATGGGCTGACTTGCCACTCCTTTGTGGAAGGAGTTCACTGCCATTCCATCATTACTTCCAGCCTCAGAAAACTACTGCCATCCTTTGAAAATACATTGAAACAAAGTCACTGTCATGTTAATGTTTTCAAGAGAATCCTTAATAGTGGATTACAAGTGGAGCAAATGATAGAAGTTATGTTTTTGAATATATTATATGCACGTTGAAGTCTATAGCAGAGTTTTAGAAGAATCATAAGCTGTAACTTCATAGCCGAAGTGATATGTGAAGCATCCAGAGTATACAGAGGAGTGAGATTTTGACAGAAGGTTGTAAGGGGAGAAAAATAAATAAACAGCAATGTACCTGTGATGCCCAGCAACAGAACTACAGGTAATGGGTGACAACTGGCCAGAGCCTCAGTTCAGGCATCACTATGTAAAGTCTTGGCTTTAAATCACTTAAAAACAATTTGGGACAAAATCCCAGGCCTGGCTCTGATTGCTATCATTCATTGCCAGAGAGAAAGTTCCTGTTTGGGTGCACCTGGGTGGTCGTAGACTTTCCAAGTCACCTGCCAGGAGCTGCTCCCACCCCACTCCAGAGGGTTCTGTGGAAATGTTCTCTGCCCACAAAACCCAAGACTGAGGTGCAAAGAAGCAACAGAACTGTGGAAAACCAGTGAATTCCCGTGTACTTTGGTTTTGGAGGGTGGGACAGAGATGACTGCCAGGTTTGCATGCGTCAGGGCTTCATCTCCTGACCTTTCCCAAGGCTGGATGAAATATCCTCAGCCCCAGGATGGGAGCAATTCCCTGCACAAGTCAGCCAGCAAGGCACTCCAGGCATGTGCCAGAAACAAGAGTGCAACAGCATCTGCAACCCCTCTTTCCCCCGAGCCCAGAATAATGAGTATAGCCAGGGAAGGAGGGTGTGGTGTCAGCCAGCTGCCAAATTAATTAATTGGAAGCTGGAAATACATGGATTGACTCAAGGGCTTCTTTGGGGATGGATTTGACACTGACCAGAGCCAGGGAGCCATAGGCTGGGCTGGTAGCAGCTGGTGTGACCTTCTGAGATACCACTGAGAGCCTGGCTCCCAAAATAGTTTTAATAGGCTGCAAATTTTTTGTCATTGTTAATTGCTTTGTTTATAATCCAAATCTGCAGGGTCGTTTTGTTTTAATGAATCCATTGTTGAACGGCAGCTAAAACATTATTCTGGTGTCAGGTTTCATTGCCTCTGCCTGGGTTATGGTGTAAAAATGTAAATAGCTATTTCCTTCCTCCAGCCAAGGAGCAGCAGGCTCTGTGGAGCACAGGATTGTAGAACCAGAGCAGTCTTAGGTCTAAAAGACAGGAGCCATGTCTCCCTCTTGCCTCCATCATAAACTTCTTGTTTAGTCTAAGTGAGAACATTTGAGCCCTGCATAGCTGAGCTCCAGGATTGCACAGAGGGGCAAAAAGGTGTATTCTGCTCGTGTCAGACCCTCCAAGAGAAGGTAGTATGGGAAATGAAAGAGATTGCTTCTATTTTATTGTGTCATTCAGCACCTAGCATTGGAAAAACCCCTCTGCTGCTGTTTCGCTCTCTGCAGAGGTTGAATCTCTGGCACAAGAATGAAACAAATTCCTGGATAGATGCATAATCTCACGGAGCTGAGACTCGCAGTGTGCTTGTTGTTTTAACCTGGAGAGCTGTGCTGGTTCACCCACACAGCTGAGCACTGGAGCAGGCTCTTGTGCTGCATGAGCAGGGTCCTCTGCATTGCAGTGTCTTCAAAGGTGGTGAGCAGAAGAGGATGGATGGGGAGATGTGATCTGCTTGCTCTGCTGCTGAGCACTAGGAATGGTGTGTTTGCTCTCCCCTTTAAATGTATGGTTTTTGGTCTAATGTGTGTTGGGGGCAATGTTATGTGGGAGCAGTGACTCTGCTGGTCCAGAGTGCAAGGACAAGTAGGACCCTCCACCCTTTGGCTCTGCTCCTCCCTGAGGGACAGAGAGGTGGGAGGAGAGACCCAGGCCTTCTGCTGTATCCCAAAAATCGGGTTATTTAAACCAGAAAGTTCCTAGAAATGCTCCAAAACTAGAAAGTCCCAAGTTCCAGCTGCTACCTTTTTCTTCTTGTTAAGATCCCTCTCCTTGGATAGGGGCTAGGGAAGATGCCCATGTGCCAACTCCTCAGGAGCTGCTGTGAGTCAGGTGTCACACTGAGGATTTCAGCTGAAGTGGAGGTGCTGGAGTGGGACAGTGGCACTCCCTTGTCTGTGGCACTGCAGCCTGTCCCTGCCACAGGAGTCCTGTGGGCAGCTTGGACTGTGTTGCTGCTGTCCAAGATTTGTAACCTGTACAGAAGTCCCAAGTACAAAAAAAATCTGCCTTCTCCAGGGCAATAGGGTGAAGACAGGAAGAGAGGTGAGGTGATAACCCAGATAAGGATGTAAGACAGATAATGCAAAGCCTTCATAAATTAGGGCATGAGAACAAGTTTAGTACTTCTGCTGAGACAGAAACCCGCTTCTTTTTAGAGAATAAGAGCAGTGCTGATCGGAATAGTGCAAATTGTGCCAAAGTTGACAAACATGGAAAATTGCTCCATCCTTTTATTTGTTCCTGAACCTTGTCAGTATTTCAGTTTCTATGGAAGTGCTCTCTTAGGGATTAAACCCTTCTCATCTCAGGAGGGTCATCTAAGGAGGCCTTGGGAGGAGAAGAGGAGAGGTGGCTGATGAGGTCCCTGAGGCCAAATAGTTCCATGAGCCACAAAAAGGCTGTGGGTTGGCTCCAAGCTGGAGAGGACCTGGCATTCGTGTCTGTGATCTGCCCGATGACAGAGCCTCTCCTTGGGTGGTTGGAGATGGGTGAGGGGTGCAGGAGGCTCTTGCCACAGTTCCAGCCACTGCCTGAACATCTGGGCAGCTGCCAGGAGCATGTGTGCACTGCTGGGCCACTTGACTCTGAAGCTGCAGCACTTAACTTCCTAGAACATCAAGCGTGTTCTTGTACCTACAATAACCATTTATAATTCATTTATAATCCTGGTGTGCTCCTCAGCCTGTGGATGAAAAGGGAATTTCAACCCAGAATGGGGTTTGCCACGATGTTGCAATAATCGTTCTTTACCGTGCATCATTTCTGTAAGGCTCTGTCAATCAAGTTCAATGTCTTCATTATTCTGTAGGTGCTTGTCACGCTGGAGGGGAGCACCAGCAGGCTCAGTGTTGGGACTTGCCCTGAAACAGCTACAGAGGGAGCTTCCCTGAGAATCGACAGAAGCTTATCTGTACTGCAGGCCTCTTCTGGAACGTCAAAGTAACATCTTGAATCCCTTAATGAACACACCAGACCAAACTCTGCTTCAGAATATGCATGGGCGGCTCCTATTGAAGTAAATGGGCGCTCTGCCTGCATCTGAGATAAGGATCTGGCTTGTAGCAAGGCTTAAAGGGCTATACACTGGGTTTTAATGGACTGTCACCTGCAGCAGAATTGATTTTTAAGCTATTTTCAGTTATTTCTACTGTGGCAACAGATTATCTTTTCTTGTTTTGCTGCTACATCCTCTGCATACTGGTTTAATAAGGCACAGAAATGGAAATAAAGCAACACGACCAGAGAGTTTATTGTGGTTTCTTTAAGGCAATGTCAGGATATTTTACAAGCTTGCAAAATTACATTTATTACACTCCAATCATCTGGCAGACCATAAACACTCTGGAATATTTTAGTTGAAGGAATGGCAATTTTTAAAAAAAACCCTAGGTAGGGAATATGAGTTTGTTTGAAGAATGAGTGAATTTACCTAACATCTTTTCATTTTCCTTTAATTTGGCCTGTTTGGCCTTTAAAAGCTGTGCCTCTGACATCTGTTTTTTCTTTGCTGACACCATTCAGGCAAGTAATCAAGGAGAAGTCTGCCACTGCTTTCGCTGCACTAAAGTGTGTGTGTGTGTGTTTGGAAATTTCAAACCTCTTCCTAGGAAGAAAATGGTAAGTTGTAGGAAAGATATGATGAAAAAGGATTAAAAGGGTGACAAATAAAATAAGTTCTAAAGGTGATACATCAAAATAATGGATGTCAAGACAAGGGAAAAATACCACAAAATTGTAAATGTTATAAAAAGGAAATATATATAAAGAAGCAATAGTAGACTTAGAGGTGTGATTCCATTTTCTTTCACAAAACCTGAACAGAGGACTGTTTGGGACACCATATCTGTGTTGAAAGTGTGATGGAGGTGAAAATTGAGTGTGGAGCCCAGCTCTGGTCCTGTGATGCTGCATCCTGCCTTTAATGCTTTTACTTCATGGGATGCCAATCTTTCTCATACAGCAGAGGGTTGACAATTCTGACCCAGGATTAATGTCTCAGGTTTCTGGGCAGCACTGAAATGTTCAATTCATAGGAAAAAGTTCTGAAAAATATGAACATTCACATACGTTGATGTGATGGAGAAAGCTTGAGATAATGCAGACTTTCCTATGCTTATATTTGGAGCACCTCTGATATGAGTAAATAACAAATGAGTTCATCCCTAAAAGGGAACTCATAGTGGGAATCCTTAAATTCAGAGTTCAAGACTTTTATTTGTATGGGACCAGGTTTAATGCCACTGTCTGTGTGTTGATGTACCAAGTGTAGACCAGGCATTGCTTCAGGATTTGTGGTGAATTGTGGCTTTCTGTATAGAGAGTGTCAGTTCCATATGATACATCTACATGATAGACCAAACAGAAAAAGAGAGGGAGAGAGAGAGAAATCTCAACTCAAAAAGACTCTTGCATATATTATTTTGGACCTTTCTAATTTATAAATACATCATGTCTATAACTTTGACTTGTTAGAAGTACGGATTCTCTCAGTAAAGTTAAAAATCCTACTCTACTGCAACAAGACAATGTATGAAACCTCTGGGGTGGATCAAGAAAGGGACATTTCAGTTCTCATTGTCTGAGTATGCTTGGAGAATACAGCTCCACAATATTACAGAGAAAAGACTGTGCCAATCACATATAATTGGGCTAATGAGGAGCCAGTGATGGGAAAGAAGCTGTTCCATCAGCAGAAGAATTTATAAGGTCTAATTTATATTATTTTTTATCTTGTACAATGAACAGTCTCATCTCTCAGCTTGCTCAAATAAAATTGGAGCTTTCTCTTCACCAGGGTGTTTAAAATACCTCCCTTTTTGTGTTTTCCACCAGTACAACTGTGCTGAATCCTTTCTTGCAGTGAGAGCTGAGGATTCATTCAAGTACCTGTCCTCAGGGTGATTGCTCACTTTCATGAAGGCATTTATGAACAAGGCCTTGCTGAAGCTCTGCTGCTCTTTTCAGATAGGATTGAAATTTTCCAGCAGCTTTAGTGGTCATGAGGAACTGGATAAACATTGTTTCCTTCACACCCTGGAGCACAGCAAAAGAAGAAGAAAAACCCAAGCCATAGGAACATAAATTTTTGAGCTGAAAAAAAGTGCACCTTTAAGAAATGACAGAGGAAGGAAAAAAGCATCACATGCTGGGCTTACAACTGAAAATTCTTCAAGGGAAACAAGCATATCCTCCAAAGTGCTGAGAAATAACACCAATGAATGCCCTAAAATAGCAGGTGAATGTTATACATGCTGGAGTCTATACATCACTGTCTTCAGGAGATGAGCTGTACAAACAAATACAGAGCATCCCAAATCATGTATTATTTTGGTAATTCTGCTATTATCAAACACAGTTAGACTGAGAGCACCCCATGCCTGTTTTGAGGTCAGATGGGGAGAGACTGGTGAGCTGTGACTGCAGAAGCTATGGGAGGTGGGTCTGTATTTTTCATTCCAAGGAAGAGATATTTGTTTAAAAATGTTTCTGGAATAAATATTGAAAGACATAAACACAGTCAAGTTCTCAGAACTATAATTGTACATCTCTGCAGAGCAGCTTCACTCTCAAAAATATAATAGAGGTGATTTAGAAATGTGGTTATCATTAATAAAATTCAGTGAAATAGAATTATACAATAACCCTAACACAACCAAAGCTTGAAGTGTGCCCAGGCTATGTAAAATATTAGAAAATGTGAGCAAATAAAGAGTTTAGCAAGATATTTGCATATTCCAGTTAAAGTCATGGAAAGAGAGAAAGAAAAAACATTGTAAAAAAATCCCCTGTCATCCAATCTCACTGTCTTGTCCCTGGCTCTGACAGATTTTAAAGAGTGATCTGGGGTTTCAGTTACGGGAAGTTTTATCCCACTGATTCTTCTGTTAATATTTCAAATACAACCAGCACAAGTTCTTGCAAGGACCCTGAGTCCTAAGCCAAATATTCTTACCTGCTTGACGGCTTAATATTCCCAGCCTGGGACTTCTGCCAGGAGAACATATGAGTGAAGTGGGGATGAGGATATTTGTTATTCATCTGTGCAGAAAGTATTTCCATCAGAACTTTGCAAACTGAAAGCAAAATTGAAAGAAAAGGAGGAATTAGGGAGATAAAAAGGGTAGATGAAATAGTCGAGGGGATTTTAGGAATGATTATGTTGAGTATAGCAATTTTGGATTTCTGGTTCTTCAAGGTCTGTGATGCCTGAAAAGATTGGGAAAAATGTGTATTTTTTTGTCTTTGCAAAATCCACTCCCCTAAAGGTGGCAGGCAGCCTGGCCTGCTGATCTCAGCTGGGTAAAATTCCAGCTCTGGACCACACTATCCAGGAGCCACCTGAGTTTTTACCCACCACTCTCTGCTGAAGTTTGTCACTTCCAAGTTTCATAAACTTTCCTTCCAGGTCATCCCTACCTCTGCTCTGCTCAGGGGAAGCTCACACAGGGAGACCCTGGAAATTTCAGCAACCATATAAAATAACCTTGTGGGAAGGCTAAGGTGATGCTTGAATGTAATGTCAAGGAATTACAAAAGAAGGATGGTTTTGGATCCAAAAATTTATACCAACCCTAGTTTCCTCAGTTTGGAGATTAAAAGCAGCAGGGAAGAAAATGTGTTCACCCAGGCTTTTTAAATAGATCTGGAGCAGGAAGCAAGGCTGTTTTCCTATCTACAGTGTTTTTTTCCTGCTGTCTCATTCTGGTTAATTGGGTAACTCTCGTTTCTTTGAAAGCACTTTGATTCACCATATGAACACTGGAAGTATAATAAAATCAGGCTGTTTAAGAGTGTGTCTGGAAATGGTGATAAACAGTCCTTTTGCTGCAGTTTGTTACATCTATGGATCATGGTGAGTTCTCAGCCCCTGTTAAGAGCCAGCTGATTGCAGTGGGCTTATGGAGGTGTTGATTTTTCGTTATTTTTCTTGTGACATTTGCAAAGTTTATAAAATTAAAGGGATTGTGCAATGTAAAATCAATAAAGAGAAGTTTGCAGTCATATGACAGAAAGGATGACAGGCAGTCTGAAGTGGGAAAGCAAAGAGGGTGAATCTGTGATCTGAGTAGTTCTCAGTGCTCAGAACATAAGATAAAGAGACACTTGTTAAAAACATTTTTAGGAAAATCGAGGAATGGAAACCAGTGCCTGGAAATTCACTAGTGCTGAATTATGACCATGTGTAAGTGGTGGGAGAAGAGATGGAGTAATGCAGGTAAAGGGCAATGAAATTGTTTTGGATCACATCTGTGTTTGGACACTGTGGTGTGTCCTAGAATTTACCCCTAATACTGAACAACTCAGGGATGCTATGGCAGTGAAACAAGAAATAACAGGTGTTATTGGTGCTAAAAGAATGAAAAATATGGAAAAGACATTTTGAGGGTACATGTATCTTCTCCCAGTTTTTCCAGTCCTCAGTTCAAGCCTATGTGCATCAGGGCTCAGGGGTAGTTCTTTACCTTAATGATGATGTTATTTCAAAAACCACTCAAAACTGAAAAGAAAAACAGCAAGGCATTCTACAAGAAGTGTCAGGGGCTGGCAAGAGCTGGGCCATATGTTTTTCACCAGGCTGCAAGGGCCAGTGTTGAAGTCTCCTGGGGCAGGATAGGTGCCAGGTCTCTGGTGAGTGTGTAGAGTAGCAAAAGCCTGTGAGGCTCCACTTTGGGAACACATAGTCAAATCTCAGGGTAAGATTTTTGGGTGCTGCATGTCTATCACTGCTCAGAGCCCTTTAAAAATCCCAGTCTTCATGTCTAGATTAACAAACAGTTCATTGGCATTTTGCTGTTTAGAGGAAAAGTGCAGAGTGGACATGGTTACTTGATACTAATTATTTAGCAGGTATAAAAGAGTATTCAAGTTCTTAATCTCCTTTTTGAGCAGGCAGGCATGCTCATGTTCAAATAGTTGCATAACTTGCCCATCTCCAGTCGACAAACCCTTCTAACTTTGTTTTCAGATCTGATGCAACCCCACCCTGGACAAGAAGTGTGCGTAGCTGGCCTGGAGTCGATCTTGTTGTTAACCTCATCCTCCTTTTTGCTTTTCCTGCAGTTTTTTGCCTGCTTTCCATGTATGTTTAAAATACCAGCTGCTGAGGAAAGGGCTGCTCCAGCATTTGCCCTGGGCCTGAGCCTTGGGTGGCTGGACTGGTGTTCAGGGCTTTTGGGAAAGCAAATGAAGAAAAAACCAGGACTGGGTTTTGTACTGGCTTGAGATGTAAGAGAATTTCACTGTCAGATTACTCTCTGCCTCTTTGTACATCTTATATGTAATACACCTATATCTGTCTATATACATCTTTTTGTGTGTGTATAGTTCTGAATAGCAGCATATGGTACCAGAAGGACATAGCAGAGATCCTGGGTGCTGTGATGTGAACATAGCTTGATGTTGATATGAATTGTGAAGGATTTTGCTTTGCCATGTCTTTTCCTTGACTCTTTACATCTTTCATTTGACAAAAACTGACCAAAGTCAGTGGGATCAGAGAGGATTCAAATCAAAATAAAACATGGGCTGAGCCTGATACTGGGAATTTTTGCTGAATTAGGCATAAATTAGATTTTATCTTCCAGCCAGTTACAGTGATACCGAAAACAGATACTTCAAACTGTTTACAGTGTGTGAGAGTATCTAATCTTTCATATAATTTAAAAATCAAGCCAGGAACAGGGTTGTGGTTTCAAGTTGTAGATGGAACAGACACCGTATTTATCTGTGTACCAAGGAGGTCAAGGAAATAAAGCAATCTTCTTTCAGCTCCCAGCATTATTATCACAAACAATAGCCTGCTGGCAAGTTTTAATTGATTGTTGTTATTGATTTTACAGGAAGCAAAGCAGAAGAAATACAACTTGATTTTTTAAAGCCAGGGTGACCTGAAAAATACAAAGGGAGAGAAAGAGATTATAAAGCCCTCTCATATTTTGCCCACTCCTGTGACTTTGCAGCTGGGCACTCCATAAAAGCCCTCTCCATTACTTGTCTATTTATATTTTTTGACCATATTGATTTTCTCTTTGTATAATCCCTATCTGAAAGTTTTATTTTGGTTGTTTGTTTTGTGCTGTCACTGTGCAGATCAGTCTTTTTCCCTATGGTTAGTAATTTCTCTCTTGCTCTTGTCTCTTTGCACCCCCCTCAAATTCACATAAGGAAGAAAAAGCTGCATACAAAAATTTTAGGCCAGTTTTTACCATTGCTCTCTCCTTTCTGCTGATCATCCCATTTCAGGCTGAACCCTGGGTATGGGACTTTTTCCTGAACCTGCTGCTCTACCAGAGCCTGATTGGGAGCTGAGGCTGTGAATAATCGTGGAGTGTCTGAATAATCATAACAACCCTGTTCAATAACCCAGGTGGGCTGGCTTGTGTTCAGTGAGGGGACCTTGGCTACGGTTACACTTTCTCCTGGAAGGCAGGAGATGGTGAATTTCTTGGGATGCTGCTCAGATTCTCACTTTCCCAAACTTTTCCTGATCTCCTTGGGCACTGATATGGAGGCTAAGAGAGAAGATTTTAATGTCGGTGAACAACAAAGTTTTAGCAAATGATGAGTTGAAAAAAACTTTCTCACTGTTCAGTCTTATATGCTAATGTTATGGATTTTGGGCTAGGTATGTGTCAAGATGTTGATGGGAATAACAGTTTTTGGCACTTGTAGAAGAGGAGCTCATGATTCCTGGAATTTTAGGCAGACCCTACGTATATACATGGAATTAATTAAATCACACGGAGAATGTCATTCTGCAATGCTTTAAAATGATTAACACCACCAAAAATTTTATCGTAGATTTTGCGATGCTCATTATGAACCTAATTAATACTATTATTAATGGTCTTAATGGTTTTATCAGTTTACCCTTATCTGTCCTCAGGGACTGTGTAAAGTGCTTTCCAAATGCAGAACATGAAGAATATTGCAGCCACAAAGATCTGTATGCTGGTGTGTCAGTCTTCCTCTTCCCTTTCTCCCTTGATACATGTAATTCTTNTAATAATTCAGAGTATTACTTTAGGAGCTGTGTTTTGAAGGAAAACATTACATGCCTACACACTCTGTTTTAAACTAAATGTTTAGTTATTCCCAAATTATTTAAGTTCATTTATTATTCAAGTTATTATTATTTAAGTTTATTTATTATTCATATCCCAAATGTTCTGTGGCAGTGCTTTATTCCTGATAAAGACCTGATATTGCTATGCATAGCAGCTTGGCAACAGTAGTCTTCCCAGAATGATATACAAGGAAAAAAAAAAAGAAAAGAGAATTTTTTTTGCTTTTGCAGCACCTACCTAACTTTCCCACCAAGTGATCTGTTGTTAATGTGCAGGAAATCCCAATGAATGCACATCATTTGGTGAAAGAATGACAGCAGACACCACAGCTATCCTTAGCAAGCATCCACCTGCTCCCGTGGTGTCTTTTTAAAGCAAGTTCAGCTTACCTCTTCTCCTCTTAGTTTTCCTTTGCTTAATTGCAGGTGATGATTCCAAAGAAGCCTTCACCTGTTTGAGTGTGCTTTCATCTTTCTAGACAAAGCAGGCTTGGGCTTGGTGCTTGATCTGTGGCATAGTTAGGGCCTTTGGTATTAAAGGCGTTGGGATCACCCTGAGGCTTTTAAGGTTTTAGGGTTAAATTGATGAGCGTGTATAAAATGTAAGCTTTGTTGTTTGGCAGCGTTTTTCAGCATTTGTTATTCTTTTTTTTTACATTAGGAAACCATGGGACTGCATTGCATTCCTCAACTGCCTCTTGCTTATCAAAAAACGCTGTCAAATGGAAACCCCTTTGTCTGGCATAAAGCTCGTGATTCATTGTACTGCCTTCAATCCTCACCAGGTCTCCAACCTGAGATGTCCAGGAATGCCTTTGCACCAGATCAGGGTATTTGTTTCTCTCCCCATTTAATCTGTGCTGTTCCTTCTGGGTAATAAGTGCTTGGTACACCATGGAGCTGGGAGATACATCAGCTTCTGACCACAGAGCCTGCATTTTGACTCCTGTTCTGTCTTTTTGCTTATGGATCTCAGCATTTAGGAATTCAGAGCTGTCCCATGAAAAATCCATAGCACAGGCCAAACAGTGCATAAATACCCTTTTTTGTTTGTTTGTTCTCCTCTTATTTTAATGTAGGGAATTAACTGACCAAAGAGTGAGTGGAAGGTAATGCCCTGACCTTGATTATTGCTGAGGAGCTTTACTGAGTGCTGCCTGCTGCTGCTAAAGATTAAAGCTGTTGCTTCTTGAAAAATGTTGTACCTGAATTTCTGGTTGACATCCCAGCACCTTGGCTGCTTCTGCAGTGAAATGATTCACCCAAATCCAACAAGCCCTGGTGGCAGGACTGGCCTTGTGAAGGAAATTGCTGTCCCCTGGGTAGAGGGAATGAGTAGTGGCTTTAGTGGAAAAAATTTCAGCACAATTTGCCAAGTTATAACTGAGATGAAAAACTTGGTAAAATGGTGTTATCTCTTTATCTCTTATTTTTCTCTTCCCTCATCCTTTTGTATATGCTGCATAGGGGAATTTACTTATTTTCTTAGATGAGATTTGAGATTAAGTTTCCTCTGGGAATTTCCAAAGCTTTTGGATGTTTTGCACAGTGTACTGTGGGTGGCATGTCCATTCAAAAATTTCTGTCACATCTTCACATGCAGTTCTCTGATATCAAGACCCAGGAAAGCTTTTGTGAAACATGGTTGGACAGAGAAGTTATTGCAGCTTGATGCATTCCAGTTGTTCACCCCCAGTAAATGTGAAATAAACTCAGAGAATAAGCTACCATATGTGTTTGGTTTCACAGAAGCTTAAAAGAATATGGGTTATTTAATACTACTAATGCATTACTTAAGTGGTTGAAAACATACATTGATACAGATATATTTGAATATACATGCACAGTTTTCATGTTTTAGCTGAAAGCTTGTGAAACATCAGTAATCCAGTAGCAACTTTCTCTTCATTCCAGCAGAAGGGGCAAGAGTGTGAGATTTACTCATGTATACACACGAAAGTGTATTATTAGTGTATTCCAGTATTTTCAACAGGGAGTAAACTGGAAATCAGGGAAGATGTAGGTGCAAGAAAGGACAATGTGTTAGCTCTGCTGGTAACAACAGTAGAGGCATTGTCTGGCTTTGACATTTGTCCCTTGTGTAAACCTGCAGCCATCAGTTTGGAGCAGGTGTAACATTCCAGAAGGAGGGCAAAAGTCCCTCTTTGAGCTGCCACAGAGATTCTGGCCACCTGATTGCCATCTGGTGACACTGACTGCTTCTAGGCATGGCCACTAGGGTAGAGTTTTTGTGCCAGCTTCAGAACTGTTTCTTATCAACCACCTAAACTGAAGATCCAGATAGCAAGAGCAGATATTCCATTGCTTTTTATGTCAGACATTGATGTGCATTTGTATTATGTTATTGTCTTCTGAAACAGTCTCCTCCTTCTAAGGCTATAGATCTGTAGACTCTGATTAATTTCTTAACTTCTCCTTTGCAAAGTGAAGCCCTCTGGGCTTCTTAACTGATCCCTTAAATTATTTTTGTAGGCCTGCTCTGAGCCTTCTCCAGCTGTCTGTGTGTGGACTGTAGAAGTGGTTTCAGCATTTCAGCTGTGGTCATTCTCAGTGCCCCTTACCTACCACATGAAAGAGGAAAGTCAAGAGATTGTCTGCCTAAATTTGGTGTCAGTATTTTCTAAAATATGGTCCTTTTTTGGTCTGCACATAAGCAGATGAATCAGTGAGTGAATTTGTCTGACCAACTAGCACCCAGAAGAGCTCAGCTGATGGGGGTCTGGAGATGGGGCACAAAGTTTACAGATAGGCACCAACAAACAGGTACCTGAATTTGGAGCTGAGTCTCCCTCTGGTTTATATGTAAATGTATGCTTGGCAAAACTGCTGAATACATATAGAAATCAGTAAATTCTTTATGACATAAAAAGTGTACTTTGAGATAATTACAAACTGTTCCTGTTTAGGATTAGTGGCTGCAAATCTACGAACAAGATGAAAAATGCATGTTTCCCTGACCTTCCTAGATGAAATTATTTGGAGTCAAGTCTCCTCACCCAAACTTATATCCTATAACTGACTTCAAAGGAGATAAATGAGTCTCTCAGCAGGGCAGAACACAGGCTTGCTATTCCTGTACACTTTCTATCTCATTAACACACTTTTTCTTATCTAACTCTTCTAGTCAACTAAATTTTAAGTGTTTATATACAGTTGGATCATTATTATTTTTCTTTTGCATTTAAAACATGGGAAGGGTATTTTTCCCTTCCCTTTTGTTTATATTTACATTTCAGATAGTACATATACAGTCTAATCTTATCACTTTGAAAGTGATATAGAAAGTTGTGCTCTTTTACTCAATCAGATCTAATCAGTTTGGATGGATTCCAAATACTAAGCATTAATCTCACTTAAACCAAACCCCTGATAGTTCATCTAGCCTGAGTATTCATGTCAAAGACATAAAACAATCTCCTTTAATGCCCACAGTACTTTTTAAATTGAGCTTTCACCATCTGTTAATAAAACCTGCTTTGTACTGCTGGTTGTGCTCTGTGGAATGTGTCAGGGGTGAGTTTCTCTTTTCCTCCTATTCTTAAAGGCTGCCTTTTTTTTTTTTGTTTTTCAAGGTATATGAAAATTATGCAATATAGTTACAAGGAATTAGTCACACCTTGGCAGAATCTCCATTACCTTGGCTCACATCAAAGGGAAGGAGAGAAGTGTGGTCCTTACAAGCTTAGAGCATTCCTTTGCCTTGGAGTCCCACTCTGTGATGACAACTAAATTGGACACTGATGCTTACTTATTTTTCAACAGGTGGGTGTAAAGCACATTGACCTTGCAGTTGACTTTTTCAGAGCACCTTTCATCATGGGCCCAAGCTCACAGCATGATGCACAGCTCTCTGCTGCCTTTCAAGACTCCCTGGAGAGGATTATCCAGAGGCAGAGCTGCTGAGCTGAAGTCCCCCTCTGACTGCCCCCTGTGTTTCAGCATCTCACGTTATTAATCCTGGGAATTGCACCGTGGTGCTTCCCTGTCAAACTCTTATGGAGTTCATGCTCAAAATAAATGGTGCCTTCAGATGACATCTTGCATGATTCAGCAATTTAAGGTCATAATTCACAGCAAAAGAGGAGTGAACTACAAATTAGAAAGGGCAAGAGGAAGAATGCATGTTCTTCTGGAACAGACTTTTCTGAGCACACCACTGGCTCTACTGGCTGCTGCTGCTTTCAGGTAGCAGCTCAGTGTGTCTGATTCCAGCTTTGCTTGGGAAAGCAGGTGAGCTGTGTGAGTTAGTTGGGTTTAAAAGTCATGGCTAGACTTGGTTTCTAAGATTCTGCATAAAAAGAAGTGAAAAATAGAAGTGGTTTTGTTGGTTTGAGATAACAAGGGATGGATTGGAAGGATGGATCAGGTTTTGTATTTTAGCAAGAACTACTGAGCAAGAGACTTGATTGTCAGCATACTCAGTTGATGACCCTGGAGTCTAAGCAATGAATAGGCATCCAGGAATACATTTGTTCTCCTCAAGAAAGAGGCACTGGAATATTTTGGAAATGTTTTGTGCCTAGGAAAGCAGTTGTTTGATCTTCTGGATACCTCAAGTCAAAAAGCATTTCAGTGCAGTCTCAGAGGTTTTGATGGTTACAGGACTAGTATAGGAAGAGTGTGAGACATCAAAAGACTTCCACACTCAACATTTCCTTGGTGTCAACTCTTTCTTTCCCTGAAATCTGCTTCACTGGAAAGTGCAGAAGTGGTCCCATAGCATCTCACCTCAGTGCCAGTCTGAAGGAATCAGTCGTCCTCCAAAGCACAAGCACAGGATGCTGTTCTTGGTTGGTGCAGTAATTAATTTGTCATTAGAGTACTCCTGAAAAACCTATGGGAAAGCACAACCCTGCAGATTGTGCAAACCTCTGCTGTCTCCATGTTCCATCCATCCCTGAGATTTTCTTTTGAGGCACCCTAAATTATACCTGAAAAGCATGTAGAGCCATGTGCATCTGCACCTCCACCTCTCACCTCACATGTCACTGCTGGGAAGATGCTTTAAAATAACTATGGTAAAATTTAACTGAGATGATAGTTCTGATGGTGATGATGATTTTATGAGTATCAAAATGTAACTTGAACATGAATTTCACCTAGCAGAAGTATTGAATGACAAAATACACCCTGAAATTCAATTTGTATTTGATTACACAATAGGTTAATTTCTTCAGTTACTTTTTCAGTTTCCTCTTAACACTTTTGTTTTTACTTGTAAGTTTTTTGTTTGGATATAATGAGGCTTTGTGTCTCCTGATTCTTTATCTTATGTGGGTGGTAGAAAAATTGCTCTCCTGCTTCAATATTTGTGGTTGTGTGGGGCAGGTGGTTTCACGCAGAGCTGAGCAAAATATCTGTAGTAAATAAAAAAAGGTGTGAGTTTCTTTGCCTGAGATTTCTTTATTCATCTGGAACCTTTGCTGCAAACCCCAGGGAACCAGCAGAAGAGCTGGTTTCAGGCATGGAGAGGCCTTTTGCCAAACTTTGCAGCTTCCAGAAACCTGGGCATGGTTTGGTCTTCCATTGTGTGCTGCAGGCCAGCCTGTCCTGGAATCCAAGCTGCCTCCTGCATTGCTCAGGAGTCTCACTTCTCTCTCATTTTGGGCTCCAGGCATCATTTTGTTCCACCTTCCCCAAGACTCAGGCATGGAATGGGTCAAGACTGGATCTTAGGGGTTCAAACATGAGATGAGGTGTAGGTCTGCATGACCTGATAAACTCTCCAGGAGCCTCAGTGATGTGGCTCCTTGCACAATGAGCATGCTGAGCTCTGCTTCCAGGCACAGAGGTGGATCCTGGACATTTGTCAGCTGGAAAAAAAATAAATCTGTCCAGGTGCTCCACTGGGTATTGCTCACAGCTATCTGGGGGTAACAGACCAGGTATAATACCTTCAAATTAGATAATGTCTAGGATTTGGTGTTCCCTAAGGACGTGAGGAATTTAATCCAAATTCATTGTGGTAGACTTCTCAGGGGAGATTTCATGTGCTTGTTGCTTGCTGCTCATGGACTCTGCTGTTTGAATGTTCGTGTCAAAGAATCTGTAGGGTTTGAAATTCACTTTTAACGGATGTACAGGTATCTCTCGAGCTTCATGCTAACACCTTATGGGATTACTGTAAGATCCTACATCCCACCCAAAATACCTGCTTCCCAAATACCTGCTGCTGTGCTTTCTCATCTGTTGCTATTAAAACAAAGATTTCTGGATACCTGAAATCATGGATTCTGTCACTTTGCTCTGCGTCTTGGCTCTGCAATATGGTGACAATTTGTGTGAAGATCCTCCTGCACAAGGTCATATATGCCCTGAGGCATGCTACATTTGTTAGAACTACTTAAATCCTTGCCTTTATGAATGTAAAAATGAATAGTTATATAATACTTTAAATTATGCATTTGATGTGTATAGAATTTATTTATTTAAATCATGATTTTTTTAAACCAGCCAGCCGATATTTCTCAAGCAGCAAGGCAAGAGGAGGACTGTGAACACTTGCATGGAATGACATCAAGCTGAGAGAAAGATGAGATTTTTGCTTCTGCACTTCAGAAGGTCAAAATCAGTGTGGGAACTTTTCCCAGTGGTGGCAGCTGCAAATGTCAGGGAGAATTGCTTTTCCAGCAGCTTCCCAGGACAGATTTTCACAGTCAGAACCATTAATTTCTTGTGTACTGTTGGAAAACCATAATAAAAGAAACCTGGATATAATTTTGAGTTTGAGTTGACTTGGGGCATGAATTCAGAGGTATATAAGCAAGGGAGTGCAAGGAATATTTTCATTTCAGTTATATTTGGTGTGTTAATGAAAAGAACACCCAGAGCAGGCACTGACCAAACATATACTTATTTAAAAGCAGAAGACTGGAAATTTGAAATGTCTGTGTGACATTTGTGATAATGCCATGGTCCTAAATATGACTATTAATAACATGAGTATTTATCTATGACAATATAAAATTTAATTTGCTGTAAGCTGTGTAACCCAGGTGTATAATGGCGTGGCACATATATTCCACAGCACAGCAAACACAAAGCTGTATCCATTTGATAAATTGCTTAAGCAGCTGATGTGCTGCATTTGTTACATATTTTTGAGTTGTCCAGGGATGGTCTATTCCAGAGAGGTGACTGGAGACTTTCGAATTGTTTCAGTTGCTTTTAAATGAAAAAAAAAGTGACAATCTCCACAAGATGTTGTTGATAACTTGAAATCTCAGAACAAATGCAACAGATTCACAAACAAGAGGCAGACTGAGATGTTTCAGTAGCAGCAAGTCTCCACTCAGGTGTCTGGGTACCCCTGCTCCCCATCACAGCCCATCCCACCCAATGGTAGCAGCTAGAAAATAGCTGGTGACACAATGCAGAGCAGAAAGCTTAAAGCAGCAGCAGGGAATCTTTTAATTCTGTATTTTGTTTCAGAGACACCTTACTGGTATTTTTTCTTGTTGCAGCACCTCAGGAGGGCAGATGTGTGCTTATCTGAGCAATAACCCAGCCAGCTGCCTTCAAAGGGAAGGGTGGGTTAGTTCTTATGTCTGCAAGAACCAGGGGTTGGAGAAACAGCACATTCACAAATATGGCCCATTTTTTTTTGATGACTAACACCTTTATTTTTTCCTTTTAAAAAGGCCAGAAGATGGGTGTGAGGCTCTCTTGCAAATTTACTGGGGAATTACAATGCTGGCATAAGTAGGTGGCAAAAGGCAGCAATGGTAATGTGACCACCTCCTCTTTCACTAGTTGACTTCAGTTCCTTAATATTTTCTATTTAGAGTGACGCAACTTGAACAAGTTGAATTGCCACAAGCTTTCTTCAAGGCATGACAGATTAAGTGGAAGGAGTTGGTGGCTTCTGTTTGTAAGCTCTCATGTTCCCTTGGAGCAGGAGGTTTTCATGTCCCCTATAGAGCACCCAGCCAGTGAGTCGGTGTTAGCTCACACAAATTCTTGACAAATCACACAAATCCTTCTCCAGGAGGGATCCCTCACAGGCTGGTGAAGCTCTGTATCCCAGGGAAGGTAGTAACCTCCTTCAGAAGCCCATCAGCTTCAACCCCACAGGTACTAAAATCCCTCCAGATAATTTAACAGCACGTGATGGATGTAAATCTGGATGCTGCCTGGAGGTTAAGAAGGACATAATAGCTATGTAAGAATAGAGTAGTCCCAAATTTTCAAAGATTAATTTTGCAATCTAAGATTCATACATTGTGCACTAATGCAGCAGAACAATGAAATAAAAATGTTCTATTTTATAACAATAACTATCCCACTGATATCACAGTTCAGTATCAGAGAACCCTACAAACATAGAGTAGTTTGGTTTGAAGGGATCTTGAAGATCATCTGGTTCCAGCTCCCCTCTCATATATATATACAACAATATTTGTACTTTAAAGGACTCTACAGCCTATCTCATGGTCCAGTCCAAGACTCCTCTGAACTTGTGCATTTTGAATTAAATGCCATTGTGGATATTTTACATTGAATAAATAACTCTGGAGCTTCTGAGGTGCACTGTGTGCTTGATATGCAGGTGACATTTTGGTATAAAAAATAATTATCCCTAGGAAACAAAATTAATCAGGAAGTACTGGCAAATAATACACTTCAAACATGACAGAACATTTTCTAAGGCAAAAATAACTGTTAGATGAGAGTATTAGCTTTGAAAATTTCTTTCAATTTCTCCCTAAAGATAGGTTATACATGACCTCCTTAAGCCTCCCTTTCCTTGTAACTTCATATATGAAATTCTTTCATATAAAATCCACAGAGGCTTAATTTTCCTGCCTCGATTGTGCTGCTATTTTCACATGTACACGGTGAATTTTAAAAACTGCTGGTCTGAACAAACATCCTTAAACCCCACTTTTCACCTGTCTTGCTCAGATGTCACTGTCAGGCCAAGGTCAGAGCTCTTGGCTCTGATTGTCTTTTCCTGCAGTGTAAAAAGGGACAGGACAGGCTGTCCACCTGGGATTCTGGGAGCATTAAACCCCAGCTGGGAGCATGCCTCAACATGCTGCAAGTTGTGCTAAGGTTGCTAAGTGACTTAAATCCACTGCACAGAATAGAACCATATAGCCTCCAAACAGCAGAACCTGACTTGGTTTCTAGTAACTCATTAAAATGACTCTACAGTTCTTTTGATGTTCTGTACTAGTCTGGTCACATTCCTTTCTGTTTTATAGCATGGTAATAACAACATTCTTGTAAACAGTCATATAAACTCTAACCTTCATATTGCTCTCATCAGATGATCTGAAAGCATTTTCACATCAGGATTTGGCTTTCTTACCCCCATAAATCATATCCCACACCATCAAAGGAGCAGGGGGAAATATAGGGATGCACAAGTTGATTACTGCTTGGTCACTTGCTCAGAGCAGCCATGACATCCTGTGAGGGCTGAAATATTTTTTGCAAATCTTGCTTCTATAAATTGGTGTTTTAGAGCTATTGGGGTTTCCATTCTCCTTCAGAGGAAACTCTGCTATGAACAGATAAACTCCTGCCTACTCTTTATTGATTATCAGCCTGTGCTCTCTCCATTATTATTCATACACTGTCATCCTCTGCTTGCATGGAACTACAACCTGTGGCAGTATTTCCTGGGATTTCGAGTTCTGTATCACAGAGCTGGCAGTGGAGACTTACAGAAAGAGAGGAGCCCTAGGAGGCAAAAAAAAGAAGCCACTCTGGTTTAGCCATGCTTGTCCACTGACAGCAGCAGACAAAAGAAAGACAGAACTGGCTTTAGCTACAGAAGTGTGCTGCAAGGAGGACAGGCAGCAGTTTCCAGATGTCTCTGGCCAAAGGCTTGGCACTTAAGCATTTGCTCAAACAAAAGGGCCAAGGATAAGGGACTGCACCCTTTGCAAACAGCACGGCACATGGACATGCACTCACATGCAAAGAATTTACACTGGCTGAACAGTTTTCCAGCAGTCAGTAAATATGACTTATGCCTTCTCTTCCTCCATCAATAGTTTAAACAATCTGGGAGTAAAATGAGATACAATATTTTCCTGACACCCTAAATGACAAGGAAAGTTTTCAGACATTTTAACATGTCCTCAGCTTGCTTGCTTAAATTTCTTTCCTTCTATTTCTTTCTTCTCATGATTATTCTTTTTCTTTATCTCAAACAACTCTGCGTTTTCCTTTGGACTGTCCAGTTAGAGCAGAGAAACAAAATAATATACTGTGAACCTATCACAGAGCATGAAAAGAAAACTGCAAATGCTCAAATGAACAAATTGACAGCAATTTCTAAATAAGCAATGTGTTACACAGCATATCTGCTGAAGGCTGATACACTTATAGTAGTTGCAATCTGCTGGAGAATTTTTTGCAAGTAGGGAAAAAAAAAGTAGCTAGATTTGACAGATAAATTTTTCACAGTGTTACCCTTTGTTTATAGATCTTCTCTCCTTTTAGTGTACCCTAGAGCAAATCTCTGCCTTTTCAAAGGGCCACGCCATTGTTCAACTGAAATGCTATTATTTCTTCTCTCAAGTTTGATTAAATTACTTGGCACTCAGACAGAAGTTGATAATAATACAAACACAGTGATCAAGGTGGCAGATGTGCCGTTATTCTTTAAATGGCAAATAACTAATTCTTCAAACCGGGGCTACTCAGAGCAGTACAGGGGCTACACAGGGAGCATTACAGCGAGTTTTACATATGTTAATTGAAATGGGATTGAGAATTTATTGGGGTACATTTAAATAATTGCTTTCCTTAGCAAATACAGTCTGGCTGTTGGTTTGTGAGTGGTGTGTGTGTGGAGATTGCAGAGATTAGGGCCAGAGAGGAAAGCAGAGTTTGGTGGTGCCTGCACAGCACTGGGGCTCAGCTGCCTTGCAGGAGCTTGCTCCCATATCTGAGCTCTAGGATAAAAGGTGTATTTTTAAAGTGTGCTAGCTAAAATGTTTTAATTAACACTTGTTTAAACCCTGGAATAAGCAGCACAAGGTATTTTCTGTTTCACCAGCTGATGGAAAAGTGGCTTAATTAGGTGGAGGAGTCCAGGGTAGAGTCAGGACACCCTGATCCTCTGAAAGGACCCAGTGGTGAAAAGGGGAGCCCTGCATCCTTCCTGGGGAGATTAAAGTAGCCACTCTTTGAGCCAGGATCAGAAACCAGGGATTTTAAATATATTAGCTCAAATGCTCGAGCTAATAAGTTTCAAAATAAATCTTTTCTAGACTACACAAGCCCCGAGGGAAGAGCAAAGAGATTAAGGTAAAAATAGAAAGCATGAAGTGCCTAATAATGAGCCACACCTGTTTAGCAAAGTTTCCCTATCTCTGGTCTGGTCTACACCCCGGGTTTGTATCAGTATGACTGGCTTGGCCAGGAAAGTGTTTTTCTAAGGGACTGGGAGGATGAGTAGGTTGCCATGAGGGAGCCACGTGTCAGTGATGAAGGCCCCGAGGGCAACCATGGGGTTGCTGCTGCAGAAAATGTTTCCCTCTCACTTGCCCCAATACTGGAGGAGTTTTGGTTGTGTCACGTGTAGATAAAAATATGGACTTTTTCAGAAGACCTAAATGTGATTTAATAATTTAATTATTTAATTACTCTGAGACAAGAGGTTTTCATTTACTACAATGGATCTCAATCTTGTTGGCCTCCAGGCTTTATTGTACTGTAAATATTATTACTCATAATAAAAACCAACCTAACGCTTTTCCCCAAAACTCCAAGATTTGGTCTCCAGCTGCTGGTGCTTGCTCAAACTGGGAGAGGAAGTAGATAAAAAACTCCAAAGATACTTTCTTTGAGATTTCTCACTTTATTTCAAAGATCCCAAAGTCCATATAACCTCTGGAGAGCTACAGGTTAACACCCTGCAACCTGCCAGTCTTGCCCAGCCAGTCTTTTTTGGCCATCATGAGAGTTGCCACAGAAAATGAAGACTTTGCCCATGGCTGTACTTTACATTTCAGTGGAGCAGCCCATGTGTAGGACATACTGGCTAAAACAGTAGGTAACTCATAATGTTACACCCTTAATTTTGGGGTTTTATTGTGGGTTTTTTAATTATAGTGGGCAGAAATTCATCATTCTTCATGAAAAATATTGAGATCCACTAAATGAGATGTTAAAGATTAAGCTCCAGAGCAGGAGAAACTCAGTTTTGAGACCTGAGCATTTGTGTTGTTTGTGTAAACCAAGATTACCCTTCTCCCCAGGTCATGACCAATTATTTATTCAGAAGAACCTTATCCCCAGAGGAGCTACAGGAGCTTGGGCACCCAAGTGTCCAGGCTGACATCTTGATTTCACTGAAGTCAGCAGGAGTTTTGCCACTGATGTCTCCTCCTTAGAGTTTGCCCCACAGCCTTGTCAGAGTGGGCAATAATCCTGGTGAAACTGTAGGACAAAGGCAGTCACAGTATAAATAGAAATATAAATTTTATTTGGGGTTAAGAGACAGATGGGTATGTGTCAGGTAGCTTTCATTACACAGGAAAGTTGCCAGAGAGACTTTTTTCCTTACACTTTCTTATACCTTTGTCCATGTCTCTTTCTCCTACCAACTATCTATTTAATATTGCTAGGGAGAAAGGTGAGAAAACATCTATTCACTCGTGCTCATTTTTAACAGTTCTTTACAATATATTCCAGAGACTCAGCTGCCTGTCTGTCTGATCTAGATGAAGATGTTGGCTCCATCAGCACATCATTAGAATAAATCTGAATTTGGTTATGTGTCAACACAGTGACAAGGCTTAATCCTTCAGTTATAAGTGAATTTGATTACATTTACCTTATTAATACTCATAAAAACTCTACTGAGAGGAAAATAATTACATTTTCCTGAACACTTTTCTGATATATTTAAACCTAATATAGAATAATTAGAAAGCAAATGAGACAAGACAAAAGTAGAGGAGAGAAGGAATCAGGAACCTGATATGAGTGATTTTTATGCTCCTATTTTCATGGCATATGGCCATCTGATGATTGGTAACTGTGAGATGACAGCTTGGGCTTGGTTAGTGAGCAACTGAGCAAAGCTGATGAACTGACCAAAAGGAGAGGCAACTTCCCAACACCTTCTATCTTTACTAATTTTTCCCCTTTTTGTCCTTCCTTCCCTTTCTCAGATGTAAAGTCCCACTGCTTTGACTCCAGCCTTGGGACAGGTGGATTTTACTATAAACCAGTTAAAACTCCTCAACGCAGCAGAATTTTTTATTTTGTTGTGTTTTCTTGTGGAGTCTATTTACTGCCATGAGTTGAACTGTTTCAAATGTGTCAGTGGCACCAGAAGTGGAGCCAAATTAATAACAGCACTGAAAGAGGATGAGAAACTGGCTGAGAAAGTGGAGGAACATCTTTATTTTGGTGGCAATGAGCTCTCAGAGTAGCTCATCCTTTGTCATTAAATTGTAGCTCGAATTTGCAAGAACATTTCTGCTGGAAAGGTCACTTCTGATTTTTTCTGCACTCTGGATTCCTGGCAGTTTTCTTCCAGTTTGGTGAAATGTAACTGCTCATCAGAAATGGGAATTTCTGACACAATGTGTTGGGGGGGAAAGGAGAAGGAGGTGTCCTTTGTGGCAATGTGCCACACCAGATCAGCAAGAACATCGAACTGCACCCCAGGTGTCTTGCCCAGCAATCACATGGGAAATCTGTGGCAGAATAGAAAGCTGGCCCTCTCTCTTGTAACAGCAAGAAAATTGCTGTACCCCTAAAATCACTGGATCTTGCTGCTGCTCCAGGTAGGATTAGGTGGTATAAAGGAAAGGGATGGTTCCTCATGGATGTAGGAAAATCTACCTCATCCATCATTTCAGCACATCCTACTTTCTGCACATCAGAGAATGTTTTAAACTTGAATATATAGGATTATTAGACCTGTCCAAATTTTTCAGTAAAAGCGGTTGCTCTTAAAAGTTCTGACCCCAGAACTGTATGAAAATTAAATGAATTTTGCTAAGTTGTCAGCCTTGGGGATGTCCTTTCACAGTCAGTTCCGCAGGCAGAGCAGGTGAAAAACTCCTTCCCTCTTACCAGCTCTGATTTTGCCACGTCTTAATTTCACTGAACACTCCCTATTCCTTAGGGTTTCTGGCAGCAATAATAAATTTCCCCAGCTCCTGCACTGCTGTTGAACCGAGCTTGTGCCTCTTCCCGGGCGGCGTTTTAAACCAAGGATCCCGGCTGCCGTCCGGGCTTCCCCTCCGAGTCCCGCCGGCATCCCGGTGACCGGAGCTCGCAGATGCTGGTCCTGGTGTCTGGCAGGGTGCCGTGGGATGATTTTCGGCAGGAGGGGGTGATGCCGGGGGTGCCGGTGGGTGCGCTTTTCCCGGCGGGAGCGGCGCCCCGGTGCGCGCAGCAGATGGCGCTGCGCCTTTTAATTCCTGGGACTGCCAACCCCCGCTCCCTGCCCTGCTCCATTCCCACCAGAACTGCATCCAAAAAAAAAAAAAATAATCGGGAAAAATAGAAAAATGTGTTATGCCGCATTCTACTGGTTTCGCCTAATTTTTCTCACCCAAATATTTAACGTGTCTCCCCTTCTGCAAATGAGAGAAGGTCTCCAAAACCCACCAAGGCGCCATCGACCACCATTTCTGACCATGGAGACTGAAAAGTACCATGCAAAAAATTCCAGTTTGATTTCTTTTTCTTAACTATAACTAAACAGTACATATAATACACGAACATAATAATAAATCCAAGGAATGACATGGTTAATTTGGGGTAATCAAAGTGCAGTTTCATGGAGGTATTAATAAGATTTATAATTATTTACGTACTGTCTCTAGGGAACAATGGGAACTGTTAAACAATTTGCTCAAATACAAGCAGGACATGTATACTGTGGGAGAGTAAAAGAGCTCTAATTTCTTCAGCCTTAACCTCTTACAAGTCTGTATTGCTTCAATACTCCCATTTCTAGATTATATGTGGAATGATAAGAAAAAAGGCAACACTTCAAGGGGAAGGGACTGTTCTATCTACATTGTAATTTTCATAGTCCTGCCTTAAAACACAATTTATCTTTATGGCTCACACAGAAGTGATATATCACCTTGCACAGTAAATAGGCAAGGTGAACTTTGTGGTAAAATTTAAACTTACTATAACATTTTCTTGGGTTATAAAAATATTCATCCCTATGGCACCTTATTTAGAGATTAACACATATCCTTTTCCACACAATATTTTCAATGCCATGGTTCATGAACACCTGCTTCTTATATCTCTGCTTTTACTGTTGGAGCTGAGGAACTGTCAAAGGAATGAATTGTATATACTGTATTTTTTTTCAGTGTGTGTAGGTTTTACAAACTCTGTTATGTTATTGAGACATCACAGAGAATACATAAAAAGATCCAGAATATTGATATGCACAAGCCATGGGGCTGTGCCATTGCATTGAACTCCAGTGTGGCCTGTGGGGCTGCATGGGAAGAATTAAATGAATCAAGGACTTGCTTTTGGAATTGTGATTTTTCCTCTCCTCTAGTTTGCCTGGAGAAGGACATACAGATAGATACAAGCAATATATACAAACAATCACCATGCTTTAGGAAAGGCAAAATGCCTCAGCTTTTCACCTAAGTGCCATAACTTGACCTCTCTCCTCATAGTCTTGAAAAGTTCGCCCTGAAGGTTACAGGTGAGAGCAGAGCTGTGCCAGGGGGGACACAGAATAAGCAATAACCCAATTGTCTGGAAATGTAGCAGTCAGCAGCAACAGATAAAGACAGATTTAGACTTTCACCTATTTTCTAAAGATTTGCCAAACGTCACCAGGTTTGTTGCTGGAATTGCATGTTTCTTGAGACTGGATGTTCCAAGACCCAGTCCTGTGTAAATGCTCCTCTGGAAAGAAAAGGATTCAGGATAAAGTTGTGGGACTTGTACAGGGTGGAAGCTGGGGTTTGGGGACATAAAGCCCCTTTGTGTGAGTCCCTTTGGATGGGGAGGTGAGTCAAAGCCAAGACACTCACTCCTCATCGTGAGGGCTGGGTGCAGCTGAGCTCCTGCATCAATATTTGGTCAATATTTGGTCAATATTTAGTCCCTCAGACAGGGCTTGGAGGGGTTCTTCTCTGCTGCTGGCATGGGCCATGGCATTACTCAGCCCCCCGGGGGTGGTGAGACATGGAAATGGGAAATAGTGACTCTTGAGTGTGTTTCACAGTCCTAGAGGTTGATTGCCAGTGCCAAAGATCAAACTGCCTTGTAATTTCTCTGCACTTAATCCTCCTCTTTTTTTTAAAGGTGAGGTGTTATACTCCAGCTCATTATACAGATCTGTCCTTACTCCTAATAAAGCTAATGGTAAAACTCCCACCAAGAGAAGCTTGTCCTGCATTTAGAAGCAGCCAAGGACTGGTGGAAGCTGTAGTTGCAACCACTATATGTTTGCTACAAAAGAGAAAATTAATTTTTAAAAGGGGAGATAAACTCCCACTCAAGGCAGTTCTCCTTTCAAATTTATTCTTAAGCCAATAAAAAAAAAAAGTTTGTTTTTATTCCTGTTTCTAAATACACATCTCACATAACAATAAAATCCACAAACGTTCATATATATGGCAATACAAGCACTGCTTTTGCAGAGTTTAGTAAAAAAGCTCCAAAATAAACCCAAAGATAATCATACTTAGACCAAAGACATACTTAGGATAAAATAAAAACAGAGCCACAGTAGTTGTAGTCTAGAAGTGACTGGGATACAGTAAAGTATTGTCACAACTAAATTATGTCTTGGACAGAAGCAGATACATGGTATTAATTGGATGTAGGCCCTTTAACCTTTTTGCAGGAAGCAAACTTGAGATCTAATAATTTTTGTAAAGATGAGCTTTCTGTGCTTCCAGTAATATTTCTGGGCTTTGAAAGGATCCTGACTTCCCTTTCAGATTGTTTTGATGAGATTGGCTCTAATATTTCAACCATGCCAACTGAGCAGGGGTAAGAGAGGATACAAAGGGATGGAAGTTTGATTGCCTTATTCAAAGGATACAAATACCCTGCTGGTGCTGTCTGTTCTCTGCTGTGGATGCTTTTAAGGTACTTTATTGCTAGACATTTTCATGGATGTGAAAAACTGTGGCAGAAAGGAGTGTTAGCTAATGATTCAAGTATCTTAGCTTGCAAAAAAGTAACTTGTTGTGAAGAAGACAGTGGAGATAGCTGTGTTTTATATCATATATTAAATGGATTAAAATTTCATTTCTCTGTTATGTTTGCTACCTTTAATTTCCATTACCCATGTCCAAAGTAAGGTCCTGAAGGAACCCTTTTGCTTTTAAAATTTACATTTACCTAATCCCTCCCTCCAACAGGTATCTCCTTCTTAGCAAACCATTTCAATTTTCACCCCAAACCAGTGCTGACTTCACTAAGAAGAGTAAAACCTTAATTCAGGTTGACAAACCCACACCTACAGTTTAAAGAAGTGGTGGATGGGTTTGTGTGACTTGTTTTTATTGTAGTAGTCTGTTATGAGATGTCAGGAATGGACTTTATCTACCTTTACTCTTGCTCTGAAGAGTTTTGGAGAAGCCTGAAGTGCTCCTGATGTGCAATTACATCTGTCTAAAATGATGAAAGATGCCTTTCTTCATTCTGCCTTGCAGGACTGCTCAGGAGGTGATAATGGTGAGCAAAGTAGGCACAAGCAGCTGCAGAGCTGGCATCAGCTGCACCACCATTTCTTCAGAGAAGGTCTGGCCACAGACAAAAGGGATTTAGGGACATCTTTTATCCTAGTAACTGGAGTGGGCTAAAGGAATATGCATACTTATGTATATTTCATCTGAAGAACCAAGTTTTAACAGCCACAGGCCATAAAAATGAAAATCCTGGACTGGCTACAGGCAGGGAAACTACCACACACTCACCATGGCCTGGATAAACATTTGTTATTAATTTCCTTTTAGTGCAGACGTAGCTTCATCCTACAGCAGCTGACATTTTATGAAGGATCAGATTTTGTTTCCTTGTAAAAAGAATTAGAGAAATGCTTAAAAGCCAAAACAAATCTGAGTAGTGAAGGGTGATGACATCTAACAGGTCTGCAGAAAACCGCTTCTGCTAAGCTAGAGCATTAACACTCCGTGAATAGGAAAGGAGGAAAGGAGTTATAATAATAATTTTTTTCATTCCTATTGTCCCCATCCCACAGACAGATGTGACACCAGAGGATGGTCTGGACCTGCTGAAGCTGCTGAGCACAGCAGCCTCAGGCTAGATGACCTACAGCAGCCACACCACCCACAGCTGTGCCAGGGATGGCAAGGCAGGGGATGCCCATGGCCAGCCCGGGCTGGCCTGCTCCCCCCAGGCAGCACCAGCATCTCCAGGCCATGGCCTGAGCATGGTGGCTCTCCCCAGGCTGGCACAAGAGTGGTGAGGAAGAAGAAGAGGGGTGGCAGAATGCCTCGCCTTCACCCCAGTTATTGATGAACAGTTAAACAACACTGGACTCAANGCACAAGAGTGGTGAGGAAGAAGAGGACTGGCATAATGCCTAGCTCAAGGGATTATTGTCACCTTGTACACAGGTGTCATGTCCCAGGTTTGTGCCATCAGTGAACAGGCTGAGGAGGCATCTGCCCCTTCACCCCAGTTACTGATGAACAGTTAAACAACAGTGGACCCAGTATTGAACCTTGGGGACTCCACCAGTGAAAGGTCTCCAAATGACCCTGTGCCACTGATTGTGACCCTCTGGGATCTGCCATCCAGCCAGTTCTCAATGCACCCCACTGTCCACTCATCCTGTCCACGCTTCCTGAGCTTGTGAATGAGGATTTTGTGAGAGACAGGGTCAGAGCCTTGCTGAAGCTGAGGCAGACAACACCCACAACTCTTCCCTCATCCATCCAGGTGGTCATTTCATCATAGAAAGCAATCAAGTTGGTCAGGCATGATTTACCTGTAGTGATTCCATGCTGACTGCTCGTGATCACCTTCTTGTCATCCATGTGCACGGAGATGGCCTCCAGAATGAGGTGCTCCACCACCTTATCAGGGATTGAGATGAGTCTGACTGGACAGTAGTTCCATGGGCCCTTCCTTCCCTTTTTGAAGACTGGAGTGACTTTTGGTATCTGGCAGTCCTCAGGCACCTCTCCTGATCGCCACAAGTGATAGCACATGAAATATATCTGAATGTTCCTGAAGGTTAGGGCAGGTGCTGTGCAATCATTCAGTCTTTTACTAGCTGTCAGTGCCTGTTTGTAAGTGAGGTCAACAAGATGTTTACTATATGGTTGAATGGTTTATTTGAAGTAAAGATGTATGGTCTTTGAATGAAGATATTAATGGTGTGACAAAAAAAATCCTGAAAAAGTACTTCTTTCAATAGGATCAACAGTTAAAGTCGTGTACTAACTAGCTAGATGCCAAATGTAGCTGCAAGGAAATAATAATATAGATTTTTGCTGTGAAAATAGAAAACAGGAAAAGCAATAAATCTGTTAATCTACTCAACTTTTAAAAACTAGTTTAGGATGTGAAGTTCTAATTCTCTCTAATTATTGTTGCTAATGATTTTCTTAATCAAATAATTTTTTTTTGAGTTTTACACATTCTTCCTAAGTACAAAGGATGTTATTTAACCAAAACTTGATTTCTATTTCATTAAAATCCTGTTCCTCAAGTGTCCCATGTGACAATACAAGCTCTGCTATTAGGACAAATAATAAAACAAAACTTTTAGCTACAGTTGTAGCTGAGGGCTTGATTCAAAGAACTTATTTTTTTTTTTTTTGGTATCCTAATTCAAATGATAAACTTCAATAACTTTAAAACATTTAATTATTTTAGCTATTATTGTAGGTAAAATATACAGAGTTAAAAGCCTTCATCAAAAGTGTATAATCAAATTTGTGAAATCAAGCCACAGAAGTCAAAGAATAGCAGAATTAAGTTACCTTTACAATCTCAGCTTGGTTACTTTGGGTGTAATGACTGGGTCACAATTAATTACAGATCTATATATTGCTCCCATTGCTTCTTCTCTTCCTCTTCCAGACTGGGCCATATTCTGTTAATAAGCAAGTGGTATTTAATTTTCTTTTTGGCATTCATCGTGTGATCTTGCTCCCTCCTACCAGTTCCTGTACTGAATTCAGCATAATTACTTTTCTTGAGGCTTTTCTGTAGAGTTCAGCTCTCTGCTGTCTGGGAGTTTCACAAAAAATAATGGATTTTTTTCTGCAGCAGTCCAATAGATGAGACATGGCCTTAACCTGACTCCACAGGTAAGGCACATGGCAGCCAGAAATATTTGCTGGATTTGAGTGCCCAGTTTCTGCTAGTTAGAGTTTGACTTTGCCCAGCATGGAGCCATATTTTATGTGGTAGCTGACTGTGAGTGCTCAGCACTTCTGCAGCTCAGAAACCCCACAGAATCTCGCCAGGGACCCAGCAAGTGAAGCTGCACGATTTACAACAGTGAGAGAAGGAGCTGGTTGAAATTGCTTGCCTTGCTTTGCATAGGAGATGAGCAGCAGAAATACAACCAGCTCTCAAGGACAGCAGTGTAAACCGTCCTCCCTCTCCTGGTGAAGCTCTAGGAGCAGATTTAGTGGGAGAAGCTGTGAGCTGCCACCATCTCCTATTACCTTCCCTGATGGGATACCTGCATTCCTGGGGAGCAGCCGTGCTGCCGGGCATTGTCACTGCACCTGAATCCTCTTTTCTTTTTGTGCTTTTACAAGACATCCATACCACATGGGCAGCAGTCTCCCTTTGTTACATCCCCCCCATCCATCATCACTGCCATCCTTTTTGTGCCCAGCAGGAGGGAGAAGTATATGATCATGCTATTAAAGATAATGCCTATGCAAAAAAGGGATTGAATCAGGGCTGGAGAGGCAATTTGATTCTGGCACTTCCTCACTTCTGATTGCAACTGCAAGATTCTTTTCACACAGTTTGAGGTGTGTAATTTCACATACTTGAGAGGGGGGAGGAAAAAAAGTAGCCTGCCAAAATAGGCATTTCATTATCCAGGGTCACAGTAAATCCCAGGAGAGGCAGCAGTGCTGGGATCTGTGCTGGTCACTGAAAGCTCTGCTACTTCAATTAATAGAGCAGCAACATTATTAATCACCAGATACCAGTGTCCTGCTGAAAGCACTGGGAGGCTTGTTTCCTGTAGGGCAGGCTGGACAGTTAGGGGATCTTGAAGGTATTTCAGGGCAGCAGGGGATGGGCAAAGACCCCAATCTGTGTGTCCCACTCCAAGTTCAGGAGGGAAGTTTGATATGCTATTTTTCTAGATTTTCCACTTTTACTGTGCCTAAGGAGGCTGGGACAGGAATATTTAACTACTAACTTTGCCCAACCACAGTTTCCTTCAGTTTTCCCTATTGCTGGGGAAGTCCCAGCCTTCTTGCTCTGTCATCTTTAGTCCCTCAGTTTTAATGATCCCTTTAGTCCCTTCTAGTTTTGATGGCTTTTCTCAGCCAGAGTTCAAGGTTCCCTTCCTCACTGGTTTTGTGTTTCCTCACACACTACTGGCATTAAGCTCTGGCCTCCCCATGTCTGACTTCTGAAACAAACATGAGGCTGCCCTTAGATTTTTGGCCAGTTCCTCAATTCAGTTTCTTCATTTGTCCTGCTCCTCTCCCACTTCCAACTCAGAGACCTATTTCCATCTTCTCCACCAAGGAGGCTGAAAGCAAGGGTTACCCTGTCCTTTGGAGTACCCCAAAATGGATGGAAATAGCCTGTAGTTAGAGCAGCAAGACAGTGTCAGATCTCTTTATCTCCAACCCAAAGTACTGATGTTGTGGATGTACCTTCAGGGAATGACTGAGGTCTCAGAAGTCCATGGTTCTTGTGTGACCTGTGGTTTTCTAAAGGTTGCAATAATTACTTGGTGTAGATTTTGTAGATATGTACAGAGGTAGTAAAGGACGTTTTTCAGGGATAACCCACACCTGAATGCCAAAATTCAAATATGTTTTTCAAAGCATTAAAGTTCTGAAAAATGGGGGTTACCACATGGTTTTAGCATGGACAAAGCAGGTATTTTTCCATGGTCTTGTTATTGGCAGTAGGTGAAGTCTTTTGACTGAAGTTTTCTGAAGAAGATTTTTCAAGTTTAGACAAGCATCTGATGTGCCAGTGTTCAACCTAGTCATCAGCACTGGGACCCTAAAATGGGAATAATTGAGTTATCCCAATAACAATTGGTGTTTCCAGCAGTGACTATGAAACTTCTACACATTGGGACTAACTGAACTCCTCAGGGAAGTGGTGAAACTGAGAAGCAATTTCAGCTCAAGAAACCTGACACACAATGTCATTCTTGGGGCTTCCTGTTCAGGGCCAGGAGTTGGACTCAGTGATCCTGGTGGGTTCCCTCCAACTCAACATATTCTATTGATTCCACAATAACTAATATTCACATTTATCCAGTTTTATAATAATGTAAATCAACAGAAATGGTGGGAACAGTGGAATAGCCATTGTATCTGATAGGTAGAGGTATCAGCCAAGGATGACAGATAATATTTATGTAAAAATGTTCATGATTAAGAATGGATTGTCTGCTTAAAAAATCCTTGAAATTATTTATTTGAATCCTATAAACATTATTAAGAGGAGTTTTAAATCTAGACTAACCTTTACAGATACAAACTTCAGCAGTCATCCTAGAGCTAGGAAAATCTATTGCCATGCCTGTAAATAGTATCTGCTGATGCTATTTGTTTCCTGAATAAGTAGCTTGATAAGAAAGAAAACCATTAGCCTATTAATGGATTTTTTTCCATTTTTAGTCTCAATCACACTATAGTCAATACTACTTAAAATTGAGATGGGAACCTGGCTTACAGGTTGGAAGAGCTAAATTTTGTATAAGGTGTGGATAAAAAAAGCTTTTCAATTGAACAAAGTTATTAAGATCATGAAGAACAGCATATCAGCACTTCTCATCCTCACTCATTAAAACACTTACTCCAAGGTGTCTTTCAGGACAAAAATGCTGAATGTATTTGAAGAACTTCACATAAACCCACCTCTTGATTCTCTGCATGCTGGGAGCATTTTGCATTACCATTCATCTATTTTCCTTAGATCATGAATAATCTGAGGATTCATAGTCACAGTCAAATTATGGTAATCTTACAAATTTCTGTGCATCAGTTAGGCAGCAATAATGGCTCGTGTGTATGGCCTTAGCCAGTGGTAAATATGAGGATTTTTCCCACTCTGGAGGAGTGTTACCTGAGATAATGTTCCTTGCAACTGGCTTGGGATCATGAACCTACGGGGCACTGCCAATTATTTTGACTTGGCTGATGTTAAGAGGATTTTTAAACTGAAAGCTTAAAGTACTTTGTGAATCTGAGCCCTTTGCTCACTTACAGTCCTGGGTACATGGTAGTCTCACAAGTCTTTAAAATGTTGCTCCAAAAGATAGGCTGCTTTATATAATAAATTAACGTGAGAACTTTGGAAAATCCTAAACAATTTCTCTGAAATTATAGGTGTCTTATCTATCTCTCTGTAGATGAAAAAAATGTCTACTAATGACTTTGACCTTTTGCTGACAGTTTTTTTTCTGTTGATTTGGATATTATGGGAGTGGCAGCATAGTTAAAAGTTGGAATTTCCCACCCATTTTTCCACTGTTTCTCCCAGTAGACCAACAGATGTTCCTCATTAACTTTCAGCAGATAGATTTTTCGTTGATAACTCTGGTTATTTTTTTATTGCACTTAGGAAGATGAGAAGTGCCTTGCTTTTAAAACATATCTCCATGCCCTAGCACTTCTCATAGAATTTTTACAAAATATTGTCATTTCAAAGCACAATTATTGGTTGGGTCTTCAAGAGTATATTGATGTTATAAAATTAAATGTAAAATATTAAGTAGTTTTCTGATTAACCAGAACTTCTTGTGTGTGAACCTCTACTTGATTTTTATTATCAATTATAATTTAATTAAAATTATTTGAAATTTTAATGCTGGAGGATTTTATAAAATAAAATTTACTGACTCATGTGTTCCAGCATCCTGTAAGGAGGGTGTTACCATTAGAGATTTGTTTTGCTTGGAACAAGTTGTGCACAAAATCTTCTCAGAATATCTCTGATTCCAGCTGTCACTTTGCATTTTTTGGTAATTTTCCTGGCAATGAAATTTCTTCTTAACCAAAAATTTAATTTTGAAGGAGATGACTAAAAAATGTTTTCTCCTGAAATCTTCATAAGAAGAGAAATTTTTTGTAATAAAATTCAATGTTTTCTTATTAATGTTGAGCCACAATGAATGTCCTGCTTATAGATGACAGGCTGCTGTCACACTTATTGCATCTCTTTAACTTGGGTGTTGTTCATCTGTCTCATCTCCTACCTGTAAAGAATCCTGATGGTTCTGGGTGCCCTGTGTGTTATGGAGATGTATAAATTATAAATGCTAATACTTACCTTTAACTTCCTTTCAGAGCTGTATATTTTCACTGTGCCAACAGAAATGCCATCAGCTCTTGGCAGTTTAAATTACATTCAGGGTTAGAGTCAGTACTTTGGCTTATTAATAAAATTACACTATTGAAATGGCCAAAGAAACTGTACTGTTTGATACGTAATTACTGTCCAAGCCACTGTAAATGAGAAATGATTGTGAATCCCCTATTAAAGCACAAAAATCCTCACACAGGACATACACTCTGAGGACATACTGCTACAGGTGCTCAGTGTTAGAGAGGTTGAAGACACGACTGACCTTCTGCTGCATGTACCTAATTATCAGTGCCTGTGCAAAATGAGCATTATGGGAGATTTGAGCCCACCTGTGACAAAGGGTGTGTGTTCCTTCTCTACACAAGGGACATGCCAACAACCAGTCAGCATTGGAGCAGAGTGACAGTCACATCTGATATGATGAGAGAGGGTTATTTTATGCAGAAGCATCCTGTAGGCAAGCACAGTTGCCTCAGCAGAAGTTTGGTGTGTGTCCCCTCAAGTCAGCCTTGTCCTTGTCCTGCTACATTCTCCTGCTTTGGCTATCTCTATTAAATTAGATTTAATGTTCTCCATGCCCAGGGCCTCCAGCTGGAGGCATCCCTGGCTTCTGACATAGGTGGCAACACTCTGCCCTGGTCCCTAGCTAATTGAATATCAAGCATGAGTAATAAAAACCTCTAACAGGCCTAGTCTTCATCTTTGGTCTTAGTGAAAAGCAACTCAAATCTAGTGACATAAACCCACTTTTGCTAGATGGGGGAAAACCTGCCTCAAGAAGCTCATAAATCCCTCATTTCCCCCCATGTTTCTTACCCCACCGTATGTCCCTGACTTCTGAAACCTGCTCATGTGTTCTTTGCTGAAAGGCAAGTGTCTGTGGGGATGCAGGATCATTTAGTGCTGGTTACCACCTCGGGCGTTCTGGAAAGGCTCTGCTACACGAGGTGCATTTCAGAGATCTGACTGTGTGCTAAACGAGTCCTGCATCCCTGCCTCGTAGCTCTGGGAATGTTAGGCAGGTAATTAAGAAATCACACAGCACAGGTGTGCCAGGTGAAGTTTGGTAGCTTGCTTTTGATCTAAATTGAGATGCTCTGGGGATTTAACTTCTTAAACAAAAAGGGCATAAATAAATAATCAGGATTTTTTTTTTTTTAAGGTTGGAACATGCAGGCTATAAAATTTTGTCTTGGATGTACACAAGTAGGCAACGCTAGAAGATTAAGGCTGGAGCTTTGTTTTACATGGGGGTGTTGTTTTCATTAACTTGGGTCTGATTAGTTTTTTCACTGGGAATTTCCCCACTGATATAAACAGGAACAGTGTTTGGTTTTTGGGAACTAACTCAGGAATAAGCTATGAAAGTGTCGTTGAAACAGACCTCAAAAAAACCAACAAACCAACCCAAAACCTAGAGTATTAATTATAACACAGGAGTGACTCAAAGCATTTCTTTTTAATATTCATAATTGAAAATGAGACAGCTTTAAAGTCTGTAATGAGTCCTTCAGTGTACCACACTCTAGTTAGAGCATTATTTCATAGCTGGAAGCCAAGAAACAGGCTGACAATCAATTTTTAAATTATTCTAAGCCCACACAATAGCCTCTTGCCACAAAGTTTCGGCATGGTGCCTATTTTGCTACCATGTGGGTGGGTGAGATTGGGATAAACAAGAACACAACTGCCCACTTTTGATTTTTCATCTTCATTTAAGTTCAGTCTCGCACAGATGGTTTCTGTAAGTTTGAAATATTTCAATACCTCTCTCTTCTTACACAATTCCCCAATAAACATGAGACAAAAAAGGCATGTAAAAAAAAGGAGTCTTGTATTTTTTGAGTTTGAATCAAAAAATGAAGTGCCAGGAAATAAAAGGAGCATCACCCTGAAAGGTTTAGCCTGGATTTTTGGTCTTCTGAAGTAGGAAAGCTTTAATGTACTTTCTCCAAACAAATTGGGTGGCTATCTCTGATCTATCAGAATGCCCCTAAATTACTTCTTTTGATACCTTGGGGAAGGGAGATAGCACAGGTGATGTCATAGGGCTCCTTCCAGCCCCACTGTGTGATGCCAGCTCCTCTCCTTTGGAGAGGGAACTCCAAGGGAGGGCAGAAGGGATGTGAGTCTGGAGGGGGTCATGCAGAGCAAGGGCAGGGGAAGGAGAAGGCCTCTCGCAGAACTGCAAGGATCTCGTGGGCAATTTCCAAATGTTAATTTTATCCTTGTGTTTCAGGAAAGCAACAGACCAGTTCACATTCTGGGTTGAAAAGCCTTTTTCTGGAGAGTTTGGTAGCAGATATGATTTACAGCCTGAAGTACAGTACTGGGGGAAAGCTGAGACTGCAGTGTAGCTGTGTGATACATTTTAGAGAAATGCCACACAGGAGTGGACACAGGAATGGATGGAGGAGTTGGTTTGGAACTCAGAAATCAAAGCTAAATATAGACGCTGATTTGTAAAGCATGAATTCTGGATTGGATCAGATAAAGACAGAAACTGAAGTAACAGAGACCTCCTCCATAACCATTCTTTTATTTGGTAAGGTTTGGACCTCTGCTTTAAAACATCTCCAGCAAGAATAAAACAAATGTTAAGTTCTTTGCTGTATAGTATCCTGAGGGGATAATTAATCTCCATACAATATTATCTTGCAGTTGGCTGATTTGTTTTCTGCTGAAATGTCCTCTACTGTCACCTATTAGGCTTTTCATAAGAACAAAGTCCTTCTCTCTTATTCTTAGGAAGTCTGGAACATTACTATGCATTTCTTCCATCTCTCTCACTCCACCACTTCCTCCTCTTATCAGCCTTTGTATAAAATCTGGAGATCAAAAATCAAACATTTTTGTTTATATGCACTTCAAAATATTATTGTCTTCTGAAAGTTAAAAAAGAATTTTCCCCTTTAAATATTATCTAGAATGAAACATTTTTCCTCCCTTACCAGCTGTAGTTCAGGGAAATTCTGCTCCCTACGTGCCATCCTTTCCTTCAGTCAGCAGAATACAGAATTGCCTTTATTCCTTTTTCTTTACCAATGATTCCCTTCCAATTACGAGATGTGTAAATTAAAATGAAAAGGGAGAATATTCTCAGCTAAAGAATTTACCCAGTGGTGAATCCCCCTCACTGGGCTCCTGAGTTTTGTCACCAGAACATTCTGAGGTCTTGACTTTGAGGAGATCTGGAATATTAATGATAACACAGAAATTATGGGGAAATCTGGACTCTGAGTAAGCTCAGCCTGTACTGCACTGCTGTCCCAGGCACGAGTCCCTCCTGTGCTGTTGCAGAGGACTGTGCATTTACCACCCTGCTTCTGGATCCATGAAAGTTTAAGTGGACAGCAGTTCCCAGCTAGGAAAACAACACTCTTCTCCCAGAGCTGAAGAACTGCTTTCTTTTAAGCAGACTTTATTTCAGTAGCGATAAAAGAAGTTGATGAAACAACTTAGAGCACCTCAGCAAAAAAAACCTGGGCACACTGTACAGGAATTTGACACAGCTAGGAGAGTTATAAGCCTCTTTAGACAGATGTTGCTGACCACTTCACCATGGCTCTTCCCATGATCCAGGTTAATGGGATTCAGGGTAGCTTGGGACCGGAGCTGCAGAGAGTAGCTGCACTCTGACTAATGAAGGGTCTCAAGAAGTCGAGTAAGTGCAGGCTCAGTGATGAGCTACAACATTCCTAGGCATGCTGAAGCCTGGATATGTGGGAACAAAAGATGGGTCACACCAGAAAACCAGCACAGTCCCTCATTGCTGCCTTCTCCTGGCAAGGGTGGTTGGGTGTTCTGCTCTTCATGGGGAAGGTTAAAGCAGCCCCTCAAACACACAAGAGTGCAATGTTGCATGCTGCGATTGATCTTTTCATAAAAATGGGCAACCAGCAAGTTTATAGACCCTTCCATGGTGAAATGCAGGGACAGGCACAACACAGGCTCTCACAGGAGTGACACAATCCAAATCAATGTGTGCTTTCACCATGAAGCCCAGAGAGGGGACACAGATTCACCTTTGGATCAGACTCACACTGAGATACTTCACCCCACCAGCTCTGTCTGCTGCTGCAGTGGCTGCATAATTATTGCCAGGGAAATTCCTCTTCTTGTCCTCCTAAACAGTGGGGCCCAAGTCCTGCCAAACACAGTGGGAACTCTCCTTGGTTTCCATGGTCTCTTACATCAGTAATACACTCAGATTTAGAAGGGATTAATCTCCCATTTCTCAGATATCACACTGAATCTCAAAGATCTTGTGTGACTTCATGTTTCATTGCAGCACTAGTGCAAAGTTCTGTTCCCCTCTTATGAAAATTCTGTTTCAAGGATTGCATAGACTCTTTCTACATTTAGAACTTATTTAGGTGTCATATTTATATGACATGAAGAGGCTGACATTAGGATCTATGGCTCCTTAAATTTTGCATGAATATATGTATCTGTTTTCAAAAATATTTGTGCAGTATGAAAGATTAAAGAAAATAATTTAATTGCTTTAAAAATGCAACAATTGATCTTTTGATGTTTTAGTGTGTAGTTGAGCTTTACTTTTAAGTAGGTACTAAAACTAGTGTGCTCCATTTATTTATTACTGGGGCAAATTTGCCACTTGGTAAAACAAAAAACAAATAAACAAAATTAACAAACAAAAACCACAACAAATGTTGCTGACTTCTAGTCAGATCTCTCCCAGGTAAAATCCTTATTTTCTTCTGTTTTGAAAATGAAATCTTAATCTCATTAGATCTTGGAGGAAAACTGTTCTGATATGTTTTCTGTAGGTAAAAGGACTTGCTTAATGTGCTTTGTTTATGTTACTGTTTTTACACTAAGTAATAAAATTTATTAGGGCTATTATGCGTTTATAGAATCTCTTCGACAATGACTTTTTAATGAAGTCTTAGCTCTTCATGGCATAGGTTAAGAAAACACAGTACTACAATAACACTGGCTTTGTCAATAGGTCTCTGAAACATGGGAACATACATTGATCTCCATCCAGGATATATGGCTATTGATTTTAGTTGCAGACCAAGAATTGTGTCTTGTATTTATGTGTTTCTACACCCTAATTTCCCTAATTCCTCCATCAAAACGCTTCTCTTGTCCCTCCATTGTCTGGGGAATGTGGACATGCTTGGAGTTGTAACCTGGAGTGTTCTTTTCCTTTGGACTCCTCATTCCAGTGTCCATGGCTCAGCAGCCTGGCAGCACAGCACTCTGAAGGATCTCATACACAAGGCAAGTGAGGAGTTTAGAGATAAAAGCTTATATTTGGAATTACATGCAGAAAGAGCCTGAAAGCAGGTGCAGACTCCTAAGGGCTGCAGCAGAGCAGACCATGGTGGCCCAGATGGAAGGACAGACAGCAGAGCTCACATGTGAGTGGCCTTGTCTTCATGTCCTGGACAGAAAGAGAGCACAGGGCTCACCGTGTTTGTGAGGAAATCTATAATTTTTTTGGTATTGCTGATATTTCTGTATGCTTCCAGTTTTGAAAACATGGACTGACAAAGGAGGGACAACTATCAGGAAAAGGCTGGCTGGTACATGCCATTGGGTGGGATCATTTCCCTGCCTTTTTACAGATACCAAAAAGGGGAGCCTTGCTGATGTCTGGCTCTACAGTCTCTGGATACTGAACTAGAAGTGACGAGAGAAACAGTTCTGCTAAGTCTACTACACCTGCAGGTAATCCTACATCCACTATTGTCTTTGTGGCTTTTTTGCTTAGAAGATTCTTGCATGGGTCATAAATGTCCTTGCACATCCTCCCCTTGAACCAGACATCTGTTTTACTTGACCTCTAGGCATATTTACAAGTACTTTCAAATGTTGTGGAGCATAAGTCATGAGATTAAGGTATTATTTATTGGCTAGCTTTTGTAATTCTCATATAACCTACAATAAACTAGTGGTCTAGATTGTCCACTGAAACAGCAGAAAGTGACAATCAACAGCACCATATCCTGCAGCAGAACATTCATTCCCAGTATGGCAAGTTGGAAAACCATTGTACAGCCCTTTCCACGAAGGGATTGGGAGTGTGGCAAAGAGTTTTCTGCAGCTGTTAGGTGGAGTACTGCATCTTCTGGAGAGCTGTTAGAGATATATTTATATATATAAATTGTCAGCCGCTGGGTGTTTGTTAGATTAATGTCCTCTCCTTAACATGAATGCATGGAGGGTAGACCATGTGATTATGCAGGTATGGTAATTATCCTTCAAAGAGTTGGAAGGCTTTGACGTAACCTCTGTGTCCCAAAAGTGCTGGTTCCAGCACTCGCTAGAGGGAAGAATAAGGACTTGAATCTGCAAGCCTTTCCCATGTGACAATCTGGTAATCTTGTGCCTTATAAAATCTGGCAAAATTGTAAATGACAGCAACCTTTATAAGCATTAAAATGACTTTGCAGAGTTTGGTTTCTTTTTTCCTTGATAAATAAATTCTCTGATGTGCTGCTCCAACATGCAGAGACATGCATGAACTATTGTAAGTACTCCAATTTATAAATGCTTCACAACAGGCCATAACAAGCTAGCATCAGCTTTTAAGTATTTTAAAATTATTTTTACATGTCTTTACAACATGTCATAATGCCTCTTGTAATGAAGCAATTTTTCTGATGAATATTAATTATTATTTTCCAACTGTATCTCCAATGCAGTGACACTTGACTGGGAATGTGATGGCTGAATCAGCCTCACACAAGTTCACCCAAAGAGGAGAGCCCATATTTCTGCATCACCATTCCAGAATTTGTAGGCAAAGACAGCAGATATTCAGCATCCAACAATCCTGGATTCTTCCAGTTATTTTGTTTTGAACAGATGTCCACTCTGATTTCCCTACCCCATTATCATTTTAACTTGCATTATTTTTACCTTGTTTCAGGTTGAAATAGACATTCTTGCCAAGAAAGCAGTCACCTGGCTCACTAGAGCTGATCTGAGAACATTTTTTGGTCTATGTCCTCACAGCCATCATGGCACATTAGTTCAAAGATGATTAGTTCATGCTGGGTCCTTCGGGGGAGAACTATCACGTGTATCAGGTGTATCAGGTTATGAAGTTTTTAAAGTATTTTCCTATAAAGGAAGCTGTTAGGAGCCTGAGGACACTTACTGGTCCAGCCCAGCCTCCACCCACCCCTGCCCATGGCCCAGGAGCTCCATTTCAGCTCAACCTGGGCTGTCAAACCTTCTCCCAACAATGCCATGGCAGTGAAATCTCCAACTCTTTTTCTGACCCTGTGCCCTTCTGCTCCTGGATGGGTGCCTTGGGTGATCCCTGCTCCATGTCTTGGTGTGTTGGGGGCTGCCAATGGGCCCTGCTGGGACGGGCACCACTGAGGAGGAATGGGACTGTGTTAGATCCTGCCCAGCTCCACAGCCCCAACAGTGCAGAAGCATTCAGGTTTTTTGGTATTTTCTAGAAACAACAGCAAGCACAGTACTGAAGTGCTGAAGTGTAGTCAGTAACATTAGACTTGTTTTCCAAGCTTTTTAGGGACACAGAGCTGCTTTCCCAAACCCTTTCCCCCATCCCCTTCCAGGTCTGTGCCTTCTTTGTGTACTTTTGGGTCTGGCTTGTATCACTAGGAGCTCTAAGGCTCATCACATTTTGTTGTGTGATTCAAGTGGAGTTTTGCCAAGATGAAAGGTTAATTTTAGTTTCTAATCATCAATAAGAACAGGTGTGGCAGGACACTGAAGAATCAATTGATCTGGGTTTTTATCCAGTAAGGATGTGCTTTTTAATATGATGTCATACCAAATCAAGACACCCTTTTTTTGTTTTTTACAGAAATCCTTCCCAGCTGACAAAGTCCAATCCCTTTGTACAGCGGAAGTGCTGAGAACTAATGTTAGTGTCAAGCCTCATTGTCTACATCCAAGGAGAAAAATGTTAAGTTTTCAAGATCAATGAAGACCATCTACTTTCATGATGCATTGTTCTCACTAACAGTGATGTACGGGAAGCACCTGAGAGTCGATCTGGAAACTTCTTTGGCCAGGACACAACAATATCTCTTGGTTGTTGATGCGTGGTCTGGCAGCTGTTGCTGCTAATCTGGTTATCAGGGCCTGCAGGTGTATCTGTATTTACACAACTGGCTTCTAAGGACCTACATTTATCAAGTCATGATTTATACTCTACAGATTGCTTGGGTTTTTAAATTTTTTTTTAAAATATTTTTTTATTGAACGCTGAGGATAAGAAAGAATGAGGGAAGCCTAGCATTATTTTCATGTAGGTTCAAGGTTTATTAAATTCCCCTGCATCAGTTTACATTCCTAGATCCTCCTGTCTGTGCTGAGATGAGTCAGTGAGGAGGGCGAGGGGCAGTGAGCTTCAGGTACCACGCACAGCTGTAGGACCCACTGGAGCTTAGCTCTGCATGGGGCTGGTGCCACAGAGGGTTTGGGTGCCAGAGCTGTGAATTTGGATCTCCTGCCTTCATGACCTGATATGGAATCTCCTCCTGGCATTGCCCTGCACCAGGAGCGGGTGTGGGGCTGGTGCTGCCAGAATAGACATGCCCACTGCAGTGCCATCAGGGTGCATCCAGAAAGATGAACTTCCTGGCTTTCATTTCATGCTTTTCTGCCCTAGATCATAGGGAAGGCAAGGGTGGGTCTGGCAGACAGTGCCCTGGGCAATGGTTTATTTGAGGAGTCTGTAGGGTATACAAATGAATACGCCTCTTGTGTTATACTGGGATAAGGAATAATAAAGTTGCTGCACGCCCTTTCAAATGCCACTAAGTTTTCAGCAGCAAAGTGACTCTCAGTGCTGTATTTAGGATTTGCCAGGCATAATTCTCTCTCTGTCAGCCCCATTAATAATGAATTCTTTCTTCTTCTGCTTCTGAAGCATCTTGCTTCAGCCCTAAGGTCAGACGGGATGTTCTGGTTCTGGCTAAACTTTCACCAATTTCATTAGGTACCTGCCATGCTCCACAGATCACTTGAGATAATGACTGAAATCTGTCTCTTGGAATGGCAGAGTCATCCTATGATCTCGTTACCTGGGTAATGTGAAATTATTGTCCAAACACACTGTCTTTTTATTGGTGTTTTTTGTAACATGATTTTTTGGTTTTGATGATAAATTGAATTGCCTTGTCATGTGACCAAACACTTCTTGGCAGATGTCTGCCTTTCATGTAAAAGAGATCATATTTTAATTCTTTTTATTTTAAGTGACCTATAGACATTTTCATAACAGAGCAGACTCACAGTCATGGTTTGCAGAGGAATAACACGAGAATTTTTCTAATTCTCTCTAGTCCTCTGAAGTTTCTTCTTTTACTTTCCCTTCTTGAATCTGTCACTGAAGGCCCTGACACTTTTTTAATTGAGCAGAACATTAGTGGTGACTCTTCCAAAAATAAATGATCATAAAAATGAACTAACAGGAGCCAAGCAACATCAAGAAGAAATATTGCAGTGGGCGCTAGAATCCATCCTAATTCATGACTCTGCTCTTCTTGGTATTCTGCTTAAATCTGAAATTCTGTCAGTACTTATTCACTTCCACAATATTCTAATTTTGCATTGCTGCGTATTTTAGATGTAAAGAGAACTATTGATTATTTCAGTGATGGAAAAAACCCTTATAAGTTATCTTGCTTGTGGTTTCTGGTGAAGTTCCCAGGTCCAGCCCACTGGAGATCTCAGAACAACCTTATGGCTGCTTATTGAGGTGGGGAAACGTGTCCTTCTTGATCTCAGCCAAAAAGGCAGCTGCCTGGAGCTTGGTTCTTGTGGGGCACAATCCTCTGTCTGTATCAGGTGGGGCAGCTCTTGTGAGAGGAACTAACTCTGCTACTGCTTAGTCTTGTTGTTGAAGATGGCCCTGATAAACCAATTTTCTGCAGTGTGGAGAGGCAGAGGATTATTTAGGAAGGACAGAGGATTATTTAGGAAAGGCATTGTTCTCCAAATATGACCTCTTGGGGACCACATTGATTTCTGTTTTGTAACTGGTGAAGAAGCAAGGATGTGGGAGCCTTGCTAGGTTTTGTTTTACAGTGCTGGGAGGTACTGGTGGAGGTTGGGTGATTAGCTGCTTCCAAGGCTGTTGTGGAGTATCACAGTGTACCAGCCCTTCAACAAGGCACATCTACAGGGACAATACACTGGGAACAACAGTAATTTGATAATGAACTATTTGGGGTATGATTTTGCTGAAGACATTCATCCCTGAGCTGTGGCTCTGTTCCAGGATAATGATAACAGAATAATGAACATCACTTAGAAACTTACTGTGAGTCAGAGGAGTAAAACCATGCTGAACTGTATGTGGGCAGCTGTAATTCTCCTTGAAACCCTGGGTCTGGGAATAGCTAGAGCAGGACACCTCTGGAGGTCAGTGGAGAGGTGATGTGGAAGATCTGAGAGCTACTGGAAAGCAGTAGGTGCAGTATTTATTAGTACAAGAATCTCTTAACAGGAGCCTAAGTAGATACTGAGTTACACAAGCTTCTACTGATTCCTGTCAGTGTGTGCACAACGCATTCTCTAAATTGTTGCAAAGCACTTTCTGCACTGACTCATAATCCTCAATGTAAAGACAGATTATCGCATTAATTTATGTATGGGACAAACTGCTACTCCCTAACATCACAGAAATGCCTGTAAAAAATACAAATCATGTACTGACAAAAGTCTACAAAAAAATCAAAGTAATATTTTATTGTAGTGTTGATCCCCATTTCCGCAGCAGATTTTACCCTTTCAGCTGAAATGGGCCATTACTGGCATACACTGTAAACTCTACAAAATTTCAAGGGAAAATAAAGGGACATTGTCATCATATTGTCCTTCAGTAACAAAAGTTACCTCCACTGTTTAAATAATATCATTGGTCTTTTGCTCCATGCATTATTTAATAATCTTGGAAACTTCTGTGACCTTTAAGCAATAGTAAACTGTGATTGCTTGACAAATAGGTCAATGTTTGTATAATAGTTGTGTCTTTGGAGGTACAAAAATATTCATCAGAATATTTGACTGACTTCCCCCACCCTTCCTTTCCTTGGCAGTTTTCCCGCAGCATTGCCCTTTGTTAAACATTATTCCACTTCAAGGGTATCTGCAGGACTAGGAAGCAGGCAGAATAGCATGGTCCTGGAAAACACAGGGTGGGGGAGGTTGTGTGTCTCTGACACACATTTGCACATGCACACACATATCTGTGTGCCATGAGCAGCTGTTACTATTGGTAGAAATCATGTTTAAGAAATTCAGTGAAAATGATTGGTATCTTGCTAAGCACCGTGGTGTAGACACGTTGGATTTACTCCTGGTTAACATGCACCCTGTTTTAGGGGGATGCTAAACTGGTATTTGCTGTTTGAAGGGCATACTTGAAAGCAAGGAACTGAGTTTGAACTTCTGGTTTTATTGTTAGCAGTGTTGGTTGCAGGGCCAGTTAAGCAAACACGTGGGCTCCTGCGTGCTCCTTAGCAATACTTAAAGGGAAAGTTGTGTTGACACATTCTCTGTTACTTAAGTTTGAATTAGGGTGATCATAAAAGTCAGAAGTGGCCTCAAACATGAATATTGAGGCATGCAATAACTTTGCTTCATGGCATTTTATATGAAAGTGTCTGTTTCACCATCAACTGCTGGATGTTTCATGCCTTACTGTTATCTGTTTCACACTGGAAACTATGGCCAGCATAGAATAATGAAATAACAGCTTCACTTTAAAAAAAACAGGAGTTTTTCTACTGCAGTGCAATACACACACGTGAATATAAATACAAACACATAAATACATATTATTAAAATATATAATGCTTTGAGGGATGAAGAACTTGGAAAACAGCTCCAAGTTTTTAAACACAGCATTGTAAATATTCTGCCTCTTTTAGTCTCTCTTATGGTGGAGAGTTGTGTTTGTCAACATACAGTTCTGGCACTCAAAAATTTTGCCACACCACCTGCTTCTTTGAGAAGGAACCAGACACAGACATTTGCTATTTGTAAATGTCTTGAATTGCAGCTGATATCACACTTCAAATCCTACGTGATTTTTGAGCATCAAACAAAAGGCTAAGAAGATGATTTTGATAAGTTTTCCAGAAAGCAACTAGAATATTTGGATTTCAAATAGGGTTGTGGACTGATCCATAAGCATTATGACCATAATTTTGGATGCATTTGCCCAGCAGCCATCTCTAGGTTAAGAGCTAAACTCTTCATTTTGTGCCTGGCTGGTGTGTGTTGTGTTACATATCTGAGGTCAAGGTCTGGTTTAACAATGAGGAAATCTTTCTAGCTTGGGGGAGGTTGCATATGCACTTGGGATATTTGAACTGGAGCATCTTTATCTGTTGGCTTTGTTTTCCCAGGCGGAAGCTCTCAGCCCTTTCCACTCTGAGCAGGGAAGAGGGAGCCTTTGGCATTTCAGTGCCATCTTTGAGCTGGAGCTCAAGGATAAATTCCTGCCCTCTGCGTGGCTTGCACCATTATTAACACTGTAACTGGGACACCCTCTGAAGCTGTTCTGACTCAGTAGTTCTTCATTAATTAATTAGTAATCCTCTCTCTGAGAATACTGCCAGGTTACAACAGATACTGATAACTCCTAAGTATTTATTGCATTCAATAAATAGAGGCTTCAAAGAATGTACCTGGTAGTGAGGTGTGGGCTCTTTAATTATTTCCAGTGTCAAAGCTGTGAAAGGAAGTTGTAAGGGTTTTCTGATTTTTTTTCCTTCCCTTGGACAATAATCAGCTTTAAAATATTTATCTTTATTTAATCTTTAACTTTTGGTAAAAAAGTTTTATTGTGTGTTCTAGGTTTATACTTTGGCTGGCAGCAAAGCAGAGCCACCTCTTAGCTCTCTTAAGATCTGAAATTATAAAAAAAAGAAAAAGTAACTCAGGTAAGCACTCTGAGGTTGGGGTATATTAACACAAGAAAATTAAACTATGTATTCATTCATTAGCAGGGACTTCAAGCTGCAAATTATACATATATTTATAAAATACACTATTATAAATGTTTATTGAGGAATCAGTCAGTATGAGAGGAAGGATCTAGATATAATTATTTTCCTTTATCTCAAAATTAAGATTAAAGATTAAAGAATAACAAAAATTTCAGGGGAAGATCCCCAAAGATACAGGCAGTCTTAGAAAATGCAGCCTTTCTAGTAAAAAAAAGGAAAGAGTGTACAAAGTTAGGTTTGGCAGGGAAAAGAGTTGTTTGCAAAGAGTCAGAAATGTTCTCCTGAGTGTCACTTTTTATGATAATCTACAGTTACTGAGGATATCTATACTTACAAGAAAATAAGATAAAACACATTATAAAGTAAAAATAAGATTTTAAATATTTGCTCATTGGAACAAAAGTGAAATTTTATAATACAGCATTTTTCATCCTCCCCCCCTCCACTGTTTTGGCCCTTAATGGATTCTTTTGCTGTCTTTCCCCACTTCTCCTACTTTCATTCCTCTGCAGTTTCTACCATCTCTTCTCATTCCTTTTCCCCAATCTTCATCTAAAACTTCACTCTCCTCACTCATCCATGATGTTTTGGATCTGCTCTTGTTCACCCCAAAATTGCCTTTTGCCCATGGCCAGTTTGTTTAACTCTGGCCCAATATTTCCAGGGTTAAAATGGTGAAGCTGTGTGGAATTTATTCATGTGCTCTCTTTCTAGTTCCTGTATATCCCAGAGGTCTTTCCAGGATTTCTCTTTCTCAGCTTATCCTCTTCTTGTCTCATGTTCCCTGACCTGCATTTCCTGGCTGGCCATTTCTTCCTCATATTTTTTCTTTTTTTTCCTCTTTTATTCTCCACCCCCTCATCCACAAATGCAAATTCTTACTTTTTATATCAATCAGAAATGTTGGGGGAAAATTTTCCCAAACTCAGCTTTAAACGATATAACTTCTCTTTTGCATATTTCTTTTCTGAATAATATCTCTTTTCCTACAATAATTTTAATTCTTGAGAGTAAATTCTTGTTACCTCCTACAAAAAATATCAGTTTTTCTTTTACCATCTCTAGAATTAGTATCTCTCTTTTTCATCATGCTTGTAAAATGGAAGTTAGGATACCAGTGTACAGAGACTTTCTGATTGACATTTCCATTTTATCTGGGTTCTTTTATCCTTACTTCTATGCAAATGATAAATGATGCATAGAAGAAGGTAAAACAATCTTTTAGTTCAGTAGAAACAACAACTGCTGCAGTGGGATCCTGTTTAATGTATCTTCAACTTTGCTTTATCATTATTTTTCTTACTAAATCATAAAATCATAGAATGGTTTGGATTGGAAGAGGCCTTAAAGATAATTTTTTCCAACTCCTCTGCCATGGTCAGGGACACCTTCCACCTGACCAGGTTGCTCCAAGCCTCTTCCAGCCTGGCCTTGAACATTCCCAGGGATGGGGCATCCACAGCTTCCCTGAGTAACATATTCCAGTGCCTCACCACCTGCACAGTGAAGAACTTTTTCCTTATACCTAATCTAAATTTAACTTGACTAAGTTCCTAGTGAAGCAAAGTAAGATTTTACCAGTTCACAAAAGTAAAACAACACCTACAACAACTGCAAACCAAGATTTCCCATATTTACAAAGCAGTAGCAACAGCATCTAATGAATACCATGTCAGCCCCAAACTCCTACAATATTAGTGGAAAAATGTTTTCATTATAAGATAAACTTCCAAAAGACTTAGATAGCAGCTTTATCAAATTAACTAACTTTGGGAGAGTGGGAGGAGAGCAGGGAGAGTGTTTCAGGGGAGAGAATATGATGTCCTGCTTTCCAAGCTTCAAGTCCCAGCATGTCCTGAAATTCACAAACCAGTTCTGCTCTGACAACAGGCAGTGACCTTGTGGAGAAACAGCGGTTTGTCAAAAGGAGCTGTTGATTCATCATGTTTAATACCAGCCTTCAGGATTCCAGGAAAATGGGTGCACAGTGAAATATCAGTTATAGCTTTTATGAGTAACATCTTTAATGTGAAAACCATTGCTTTTTAAATCCACCATGATTCATGCTAATAAACGAATGTACATTAAGCTGTTAGTATTTAGCATACAGGATGGCAGAGAACAGCTCAAAACCTACAGTAACTGAGCTGAAAGAACTAATTGAAAAATCATAACAAAGCAATAAATGTTGAGTACAAGATGGATGTGCATCAAGGCAATGAAGCACTGGATGCAGAGAATGGCATTTTCCTGATGTATCTGATATAAGAAGCTGATCACAAGAAACAGTAATGTAAAGAAAACACATTTTTTCCCTCATAGCTGTATTACTGCAAATTGCTCTGCTGTGAAGGAAAATCAATTGTTGTTATGGTTATTGAGTGCTTTTTAATAACATATGCTTCTATACATGGCTTTTTGGTAAGCATTACTCTAAATTCAAACATCTTTGTAAATCTCTTATGTGAACTATCTTATAACTTAGATATGATTCAAGTTATGCTTGTAAAATCTCCACTTAAAATGAATCTCCATGTGACAGGTAATTGGCTTCAGGCCTGTTTTTTGTTATTGATTTAACTTAATGCCAATGTACACAGGTGTGTTGGCGGGTTGTTCAAGCTTCCAAGGAACCCACATTTGGCAGGACAATAAATTGTTGCATAATAAGATTATTTTCCCCCTTCAATCTTGAATCTTTTCAAGAGTTGTATTTTAAACCTTTGTAGGTATGTACGTGGGTGAGAGAAAAATACCCAACCATGTTACCATGAGGCATGATTCAATTTATTGTTTGAGGCACTCAAGGAAACAGCATCATGTTGATAAGATATCTGCAAATATATATATGTGTGTAAATGCCAGCTGAAGAGAAAAAACCCAAACTCCTTGTATAAATTAGATTGTTTCCTTATTTTTTCATGATATAAAAAATTACGCATTGTTGTCAGATGAAATAGGTTATTTTAGAAAGAAATACAGCACTGAAAATATTAGCTGTTCAATGTGCTTTAAATTCAGATAGCAGATGTGATTTGCCCTTGCACACAGAAATATCTGCATCACAGACATCCAGCTGAGGCCTCATTTGAATACTTTGAGCAAAATCCTGGCTCTGTTGCAGTTGATGGGAATTTTGCCATTAATTTCAGTTGGGCTTCGGCTTCCTTCTCCAGTGATGAAATGTGTGGCAAGGGAGGTATCCTCGAGGAGCACACAGGCTCATATGGAGAAAATGAAGAATGCAACAGCAGGTCACAGGTGCTGCAAATTCTCAGGAGAGCAGTGACCTTGGAGAAAAAGAAGGGGAAGCACTGCTGAGAGAGCTTTTTGCAGAGAGGTGGGAGGAGGTTTCATGAAAGGATGTGGAAGAGTGTTGCAAGTATAGCAGGTAGCATGATTGAACGTGTAAAATCATGAGGAGGAGAAAACACTTCTACTTTCACAAGCCTGAAGAAAAGAATGAAGAATTAAGTGTGGTTTCCAAACTTTAGAAGAGTATGAATTGGGGGAAAAGCTTTGTGATGGCTCTTCTTACACACAGATGTTTCTCTTGGGCTTAGTTCAAAAGGAAGGATTTGTTTAGCTTTCCAGATTTGTCCACTAATCTCTGTTTCAGAGGAAAGCTTTCCATCCCTTCACAAGGAGAAGGCCACATCTGAGAAAGCCAACTCAGGACAGGAGTGAAGTGCTTCACCTGGATGATTCAGAGCAGCTGCATTGCATTGGAACAGTCATTCAGTCAATCCCTCTCCTGGGCCAAGAGCTGCTTTTTTTTTTCATCCTCTTTGAAGACATATAATACTGCCAGCAAGCTAATATAATAGCAAAGGTCCAGTGATGGTTTTGGAAGTAACACTGTTCCTCAATATTTTTCCACAGTGATTTCAAGGAGCTATCCTCCCTGGCCTGGGCTAGTTTAATAGAAGTGTATTGGATACTGCTGGTAAATATATGGCAATAATACATTACTGCAGATCTGGTATATTTTATAATGCTAGAGTCAATCCATTAGCTTCTTGGCATAAGCTGCAATTACTCCAAAGGAGCTTTTGCAAGCATCATGTCAAATTGTGCTCTGAGATGCCTTAAGTTAAAAGTCATCAACACCTTGGACAAGAAGTTGTGTGGGTCTGTAGTGTGAAGGAGAAGATACACATCCACTAAAAATCTTTATTAAATATTTATCAAAAGCTCATTGCTCTGGATGCCCACTAGACTCTATTTTGAAATTAAATAGCTAATGTTTTTTTTCCTCCTCTTTAAATACCTGAATTTTTTATTCCAAAATATATGGTAGTGGATTAAAACATATCAAATCAAAATATAGAGATTTGTTTCAATTTGAAGGAGAAATACTCTCCCTTTTTCTTTGCAAATGTTCCTGTCTGAAAGATGCCAATCTGGAAACAAAATGTTGTGCCTGTTTGTGTGAAAGATGAGCATGATGGAACATTGTACCTCTCAAGGAGATGCAGAACAAAATCAGAGCCAGGTCACTGTTTTGAAATGGTTTATTAACCTGTATAAATAGGGCTGGGAGAAGCAGCATCACAGATGGAAAATGGTCCCAGGTGCTGTGGTCACAGCACAGAGGCAGGTATGCCCATGTGAGCTCTTGCAGACAGTGGGAAGCTCCCTCCCTTCCCCTCTGCTTTAAAACAAAATAAAACCAAAACAAACCAAAACAAACCAAACAAATTTTTCTTCAGTGCACACAAGAGAATGCTTGGCATCTGCTACCGAGCAGCATTCTTGCTGTGTTTCACTATCTATCAAATGGCACGCTTGTCCTCTGCCAAGAAAAATACTTGTTCCCAATACTAATCATGCTCCCTGACTACCCTCTAGTGTATATTCTTCCAGGACTGTTAGCCTCCATGCAGCCATTTGAAAGATATTAAAATTATTATGAGGAAATCTCTCACCTATTGTGCTGGCAAGAGCTGGGATATGCTCCAGTGGAAATGCCTGGAATTCCCAGGGAGAGGGCCTTGTGTCTCTCTTTGTCCAGTGTCCCATCTAAATGAAGAGACATCATTGCAGGGCCTCCATGGGGAGTCACAGACAGGGCCCTCATGTAGGGGAAAGATTGTCAGGTACAAACTCTTGGAGAAATTAAAAATAAATTGATGAAAATAGGAGTCGGTTAATCCCAGAGCCTCTTTTTGACTGTAGGCTTAAAAGGAAAAAGGAAAATGTCATTGTAAAATACCCAAAGATGTTGGAAAGGCAGCAGCTAGGAACTCAGTGAGAAGGTTTCTCTCTTCAGCTCTTTATTTGGTGGGACTGACCCATTGTATCCACACAGGCCCCAGATCCCCAGCTACAACAACAGGATGCATCCCTGCTTAGGTCCTTCAGGTAGTTTCTTAGGGTAAGATTGAGACTGTTCTCATCAACCTCTGGAGCTCCTGAAGGTATTAATAATTTTATCTTCCACCTGAGAAATTGCCCTGGATTTCTGAAGAATAAATGTTCTTGTTTTCTAAACCCTGCCTGGAAATGAAATGTCCTAACTTATTCCTGCATAGTTACTAGAATTAAATCCCATCCATGACTCCCTGAAGATCTGAGATTTGGGGCCCTTCCTACCAGAAGGCTGTTTGTGACTGCATCAACAGGTGCCCTGAGACTCCTCTGCAAACTGAGCAGCAAGCAGAGATGAGCCAGGAGCATCCTCACACTGTGCTGTGTGAGCTCTGCAGGCCACAGCTAAACCACCACCGTCATTACTGCAAATTCTTCAGATGTTTGAACAGCAGAGGGTGGGATTGGTGTCGTTTATCTTTCAACATCTACAAAGTAGATGTCTACCGCTGTGCTAATCACCCTGGGTTCCCTTTATAGTCAAGGAAGAGCAATAAGGGCTTTTAAGGTGCAATTTGCCTGGCTCATTATAGACATTTACTTTGGGATGACATGAATCACACCCAAGGCTCCTACATGTGCAGCCTGTGAGGTTCTCACTGACTATACCCTCAGCCTGGGGTGACTTAAATGCACATTATATTTACAATATATGTAATATACACATTTGTGTCTCCCTGTTTAATTAGATGAGAAACTCCCACTGCTGTTACAGACACAGGAGATGTAGGCAGTTTCTGCAGAAGCAGAGCAGACTGGAGCAAGCAGTGGATCACCCTTGTTCCATGGGGTGGAAGAAACACTTTTGTTCTCAGAAGGATCATTTTTCACAAAATCTACAAAGATCAATTACAACATCCACACCTTTCTATTTTCCATTTCTCTCCTCCATGGAGTGGGAGGAGAAGGGGTCATGAGCATGAAAGTTTGGATGACCTTCTTTTAGAGGAAATTTTATGTGCGCACAAACACATCAAAATGGACAACAAAACATAGAAATTTCCTCAGGAGCCCAAAATGTTGCCTAGAAAAAGTTTGCAAAAAATTATTACTATTATTTTTAATCTAAACTGCACCATGAAAGTTCATAATTTTTAATGCAGTGGTGTTAATGAAGTCATGAAAGTTTAAAGATATGAGTAGGGCAAGATATATATAGGAGGAAGAAATAGATTTTATTGTCCTGATTGATGTATTGAAAAAGCAGACAAGCTTTAGGCACGAGGTCTTCAGGTAAACAGTAACAGGGAGACTCTGACCTCAAAAGTAAGTTAATGGACAGTATAAACTCCACAGGGATTGGAGACAGTACACATTTCTAGGAGGTGTTAGAATGGATGTTTGTCATAGGAAGTTTTTAACAAGGACAACAAATTGGTGTTGGCTCACTTTTTGGCTTTTAAAGCTGTGAGGTGAATTAATTTTCCTGTATCTGGAAAATATGTTACATTTTGAAAGTGTTCCTGTCTGAACTGCAATAAAACCAGAAATTGCAATAAGTTTATGAGTCAATAATGAATAAATGCAATATTTAATCTGAAATCTATGGTATAAATCAGTTCTCTTTTTATTACTGATATTTTCCTACACATATACTAACATTTAAAAATTAAGCCATTTTGAAGGCAAATGAAAAAATGATGTTAATGAATCACTAAAGAAAAAAAAAATCAACCATATTTCTCCTGAAAAAAATGCAGTTTTAAGACTATCTTTTTTCAAGGAATGAAATAAAGCAACACGTTTTCTGCTCTTGTACCCACCTACAGACCCAGCACACACACATGTACCATACACCTGACACTCATCTGTCTTTTTCTGCTGCTCTGGCCCTTATAATCAGCTCCAGGTTTTAATTATGGGACAGTCTCCCTCTCAGGGCAGTGACAAATCCCTCATCCTGTCCTCACTGTGTTGCCTTGCAGTGCTTTTTCCTGTGCAACCGTAGATTTTGGCTCCACCACCTTTTTTATACTGCATGAGCTTCTCCAAAGAACTGGGAAACCTGAACCCTTCCCCCGCTATTATTATGGATGTCTGTTTTCCTAAAGCCTAGACATGGCACAAACTTAGCCCACTGGGAATCAGTGGCTGTGATTATTAGACCTTAGATATATCAAAAGAATAAATAGTATTTTGTCTTAAGGTTGATATTAGACATGTCTCTGTTTGCACAGATTGCTCATCACAACTGGTGATAAAGAAAGTGAGCAGCTGATCTTGACATCCCTTGAATCCTGCTGCTCTATCTCAAGAAGACCCTGAAGCATTGTGCATACATAAAATTAATTGCTAAGAGATTTTTTTTTTTTTGGTAATGGGTAGTCTGATCCTTAATCCTGAATTCA
>VZTB01016402.1:449363-464437 GCA_013397245.1 Thryothorus ludovicianus | reverse complement strand
TTTTTTTTTTTTGGTAAGTGTGAGTCTGATCCTGAATCCTGAATTCATCACACCTTCCGGAAAAGTTTTCAAAAGATTTTAAAGAATTTCTGCAAGATGCATGATCTTGTGCATACATAAAATTAATTGCTAAGAGATTTTTTTTTTTTTGGTAAGTGTGAGTCTGATCCTGAATCCTGAATTCATCACACCTTCTGGAAAAGTTTTCAAAAGATTTTAAAGAATTTCTGCAAGATGCATGATCTGCCTCACCTTTTCCCAGCCCTTTTTCCTTCCCCTCACACAAATAATTTTGCTATGAGTTTTAAAGCCTGCCAGAAGCAGCCACTGCTCAAGCAGGAATATTCCTTGAGAGAGGAGATGCAAGGACCTTGCAGCCTCTCCTCACACTCCATCCTCAGAGGCACTGGCCATCAAGGCCAAATCTGGCCTGAGCAGATGTGGTAAAAGCTGCCCAGTGCTTTTGCTGGGAGAGCAGTCCAACCAACACCAAGATTTCTGAGGACCCTTTGATCAGTAAGAGAACTTAAGGAAAAAATAAAATCATAAAAGCCACTTTCAGAGAGGTTTACAATTTCAGCTGTACTCTCTGGTTGTTGTGATGTTATTAAGACAAGAGCAGGTATTCTTGAAAAAAAAGATGTTAACAACCACAATAGTTATTTTCAGAATAATCTAAGAAGTCTTGAAACAGATGAAATAGATACATTCAACACTCACAACAAAGAACAGTATTCAAACCATTCATAATCCAATACTGTCCCTGTCACACTCTCCTAGACCCTTTCTCCAGTTTGATATTTATTTTCATGTGGATCTGAGAAAAAATATGTTTTGAAGGATCTGATGAAAGGGAGACTGTTGCACAACTCTGGCTGTTGATATAGTCATAAAATATATATTTATACACAGTTTTATATATACAAAGTGAACCTCACAGCCTATGATATCTTACTGGAGCTCAGATGTAGTGCATGACACATTATATTTGTGGAAATAGGATCTATAACCTAATGTATTCTTGCATCAAAGAATAATGTCTCATAAATAAATCATTACAGCCTGTCACATCTATGGTTTCACACCATAGTGTATAAAATTATGTATTTTGAGATATGGAAGAATGTTTCAACAACAAAAAAAAATTATCCTGTACTAATGCATGTGCTGCCTTGGAGGTGTTATTGCCTTACTACTGTTCATTGTAGACTAATCCATAAAATCAGATGAAAGATGACATTTCTGTTTTCAAAAACTGGTGCAATTCGTGTGCAGCTTTTCTCTTTCAGTAATTAAGAAATCAAATAAGCCTGAGTGAAACTATTTAAGAGGTTCTAGATATAATTAGAACACCTCATTCTCTCATAACTAATTCCTAATTAAAGTAATTTGTCTTTTTGCCCTTCTTTTCAAGGGTGAAGAGCAAGTGGTGATGAATGCTCAAAATCAGGAAAAGTGAAAATTGCAGTGTGTTGATTTGCAGTGATTGAGAATGTTCCAGTTTTTAACAGCCACCTTTGACTGAAATGGAAAATAAACCTCCAGCCTCTGTTTTTGTTGCATATGTGCTATCTAGTGCTCTGCTGTATTTGTCATATAAGATAGCCATCACCATCCAGAAAGTCTGAATTTATAAAAGCTGCATTTTTTAAAGAAAAGCACATTTCAAGGAGGGAGGGGAAGAAGAGATGGAGGGGGCACAGGAGGGTTAAAAACTCTGAAATTTGTTCCATAGGGTAAAAATTGTCCTTTTAAAATTTTTCTTGCAGCTGTGCCCAGATGATGATGGATTTATCGTATGAACCAGGGATTAGTAAACAATGTGTACCCTATAAAGAGCAAAACAAGTCCTTGCTCATCACTGCACTTAATTGCAGTGGTTATATCAAAGCCATATAAAATTTAATCATCAACCACAAGTAAGAATTTGCTTTACATGTGTGCTTGCTTCCCTGTTTTTCCACCTGTTTAAATGAAAGATTCTTGGAATATCACAATATGTAAATATTGTTTATGATGCAAAAATATGCTCTTTCATCTCCTCGCTGCTTTGATGTCGTGATATATAAAGCTTTTAGTGCCACCACCTACCTGACACACAAAGGTCTTATCTGTTTCATAAACATGTGTGCCCAGTGCAAACAGGCTGTATCCAATGGAGGATTTTTCTTTTCCTTGTAATGTTATTTTAAGAGGCAGAAAGAGAAAGAAATTGTAAATGACAGAATCACTCAGGTGAAAAGAATATTTTAAGCATCAGGTAAAGATAAGCCTATTATGATAGAATAAAAAGATGTAGGTCAAGACTGATCCTGAGAGGTTAGTTATATATATAGGTATCTTGTAAAATGTGTTTTAAAAGCTTAAACTTTTTTTATAAGAGTTTTGATCCAAGTGGGAAATAAGTAGCAAGATCAGATGACCTCCTAAGAAATACAAATATCTCTAATTAGCAAGAAAAAAAAGAGAGAGAAATGCAGGAAGTAAGGTCAAAGCTGGAAACAGGACAGATAAAGGTAGAAAGGACATAAGATGTAGGCAATATTTAAAATCTGTAGTACATTGTTAGCAATTTTAAAGGAAAAGGTGCTTCTTATTATATAGTATACTGCTTAATATATGGTCTATCTTATAAATAGCTATTTTTTTGTACCAATCTGTCTCTAATAACACACTGGATTGGAGTCTATCAGAGCTTGCATTCCATGGGGGTGCTGTCACCAGATGAAAATGTGACAGACTCTTTGGGAGAGGGGTGTCTGCTGGCCAAGGTCCTCAGGGCTCCTTAGGGCAGACCCACTCTCCAGGTAACCAGGGGTCCTGGGGAATATCCTTGCCTGGTTTGTGGAACAACCAGGACTCATGGCTCTGCACAGCTCCAGCTTTCTGCACCCTCCGAGAGCAGAATTTGGCCTTTTAATGTCAAATTAACTGCCACCACTGCAAGAAGTTCAAGGTTTAATGTTGCTTTTTTTTTTCTTTTTTTCACATTTCCAAGAGCACCCTGGGAAATCCTTTCTGCTCTTTATTTCCACCTAAGCCCTGGGTTGCTTTGAACAGCAGAGGTAATTGTACGGGTGAACTTCAGAGATTTGAAGGGATCAAACTTGAAAGCCTTTGACTGCAAGTGCAAGCTCCAACTGGAATCCTGTCAGGTGCTGCGAGATGGGACGTGGCAGGATCCTTGCAGCAGGGACAGCTCAATGTGCCTCTCCCAGCACAGCCTCCGAGGGCAGCAAAGGCACAACAGCCTCATAACAGCACCATAAACCCATACATTGATGCATATGATTATATGCTTGGCTAAGGACATCTCAGTGAGTCTGCATTAGAGTATGGGGAGACCATCCTTAAGTTTCAATATATTCTCAAAGGCTTTCTCTAGGATCAGAGCAGAGCAGCCAAAGGGATTATGAGCTGCAGGTCCACATATTTTTTGAGGATTGTATGTTCCTTTGACTAGGAAATCCTGGAGGATCCAATAAAAAATGGTGTCAAGAAGTATATTTAATAGAAGTCTATAGATAATATCAGAAAATAATAGAATTTAAGAAAGTAGAATTTAAGAAAGTTGGTTGTTACAGTGTACAAGATTTGCAACAGGGTTGTGAACTTTTCAAATTTTGCATGACAGCCAAAACACTCCAGATGTGTTTGCTTCCTCTGCCAGGTTTCCTAGATCTTTCCTTAGAGCACAGGTGAAGCTCCTTTCCTTCGGAGGCAGGGCTGGGAATGATCTGTTTCCACTTTCCACACCCTTCTCAGCCATATCTGACTGTCATCACTGCTGCAATCCAGGAATACAGGAAACATCAGAGAACATCGGTGCTGCTTGGATTTTTCAGATTTTGAATGTCTTCTTGCCCCTCTGGAAAAGAAGCAGGCAATAACAGTAACGAGATCATTATTTTTCCCCACTGGATTTCAAACAACTGCAGCTCAAAAAGAAATGAAAATTGCATTTATTTTCTCTTCAATTAAAATATTTGTCTTGGCCAAGAAAACCTGTCTCAGTAATTACATACTGTGTCAACACCATCTGTCTTGTGACAATAGGTATCACAGTGGATAGTCAAAATTTATTTGAGATAGTAAAAAGCCTGATAGAAGTGTATTTTATTGTATTTTATTGTTTTATTCTAGCACAAAGCTACTTGTTTACAGAATTATGTTTCAATTCAGTATTATTGGTTAATGTTCCCTCTCTTCACACTGGAAACTGTTTCAGTTTCTGAATTATGGTCTACTGGTGCCTGGTAACTTCTCTGCTGGGATCACAAACCCAGAGAGATGCTGGTGATATTTCTTGGTCTGCATTTTTTTTCCTTCTTGACTGGTGGGTGAAAATCTCTTCCCTGCTCAATTTGATGAACCTCTCTGTGGCTCCTGGTCCTTCAATTTGTTCCTAAGAGTCAGAGATGTAGCACAAATACCCCTGACTCAGACCAAATCCACAAGAATTCTCCAACTTCAGCCCTCGTATGGTGTGTGTTATGGATCATTCCTACCTGAGCATCTCTGATGCCAGAACAGGAAAGCTCTGCAGTCTCAGAAATTCTTTTCTAGACAGGACACAATGACATCTATTCAGACTACTCACTTTTCTTTATATAATTACCATATAATTATGGAATTAAATCTCTTTGCAAAGAACATATTATTATTATTAGCAATAATTTGTACTACAGCAGTGCCTAGGGGAAGGGTTCCCTTGCATGAGGAGCATGAAAAAACATACGTATCTGAAGCTCACTTTCACATTCAGCTACAATTTGGCTCACCCAGATGTGCAAATACTAGTAGAGAGCAGCAGAAAGCACTAGTACAAGTGTGAAGCCAGGCTTTGAAAAGATAAAGGAATTGCACAGGATCATAGAAGTTGATCTGCAGAAGAACAAGAATTGTACATGCACCTCCTGAGCCTGTGAGCAACCATCCACAGTATTCCCTGCCCTCCCTGCTGCCATTTGCTGTGTAAAGTAATGCTCCACTGCTGCCCAAACACACAGCACACTGACCTGTCCTGTTGTGCCACGCAGAAATGCTCAGACATTTAAAGAACAGCAAAGCCTTCATGCCCTTTTATCCTACCAGGGTTAAAACAGTAACTTTTCTGCATTTTTGCAATTCTAGTGACCTCAGCTAATGTCACTGCTAATATTAATGTACCAGTGGGCCTTGGTGCCCCTTGTACAGCCAGGACTGGAGCTGCAAGGGAATTAATGTGCCCCAGTCTCAAAGGGATCAGCACTGTCAGACACTTGTGAAGGACAAGGAATAATTTGTACTTTACATTTGAGCCTTTCCTTGGCTTGCAAAAGGCTGCCTAACTGGAATGAGATGCACGCCATGAGCTCAACACTTCTTTCAAATTCCAAACATACTTCACTAACTCCACTTATTATAAAAACCATGATTTTTATCACTCAAGAGCACTAACAAATCAACACAGAAGAATGTAAGAAAGTTCTGCTGCTTAGATCTTGGCCTTGTTGTTCATTGGAAGTTAAAATGAAACTATTCTAGGCAGAGCAGACATGTTTAACAGTCCTTGTGTGCTTGTAAAGAAAATATATTTTATTTGTCATTTAGATCAGAAAGAGAAATCTGATTGACTTTTGAGGCATAACACTAATCTCTGCCTTGGCACCTCATTGTTGTGACCATTGAATGTTGGAAAATGGCAGGAATTTTACACCATTAAATCTATATCTTGACTGTCTCTTGCATATCCAACTATAACAAATCACACTGGTCTGCATCCAGTGTCTAAATTATGATGAACACATATAAACAACATGGGTAAGAGAAATTGAAGCCTCATCCACAAGGTGTGAACACAAGGACACCTGGCTTGCAAACACAAGACTGAAATGGTTAGTTCATGGTCTTCATTAAATTGCTTATTGTGGTGCCTGAAAGTGGCTCGATGCTTAACACCACACAAAACATATACAGCTCAAATCAGCTGCCCTCCATGGCTGGGGACCCATTTCCTTGTGAGCCAATGGAGAAAAGGAGTAAGGCTTTTACACTAGGTGTGCACAGACAAAAAGTGAATACAGTTCTTGCATCTTTGATAGTTTACAGGTGATTGGGTCACCAAAAAATCATTCATTTTTGTGTTAATGATCTAAGGTTGCCCTGCCATTGGACAGTTTGAGGACTCTCAGAGACATGAACCAACTCTTTTGAAAGTTACACTATTGCTTTTACTGCTCATCTTGCTGGCACAGAAATGCAAGATGTGTTTTCAGAAGACATGGGTGTACACTTCCTTTCTGTTCTCATCTTTCAACACTGCAGATGGATTTATGATAACTGTGATTGGGTATCACTAGGGGAAGATCCTTGGTTGTTGCACTCAGCACAAGTGACTGTTCACTCCTGGTTGATGCCAGTGCAGAGGAGAGTCTATTTTTGCATATATAGAATACAACATTTTCAAGAGGGTCATTTAATATGGCCTATAAAGAGGACATAACTTCTAATCCTCTTTGTTGACTTTATCTGCCCTAGAATGTCAGAGGAAAAATGGGTGTTATTTTCACTGCTAGGGCAGTATTGGCTCTTTGGAAAGTTTTGCTGTGTGAGATCACTTTGGTTGCCTTTAATGCTTCTTATTTGTTTTGTATTTGGTATTTAGAAAGCCTTGGCAGGTAGGCTGCATATAAATAAAACATGGTCTTTTGTAACTATTTGGAGTAGGAGCAATTAGTTGGTGATTGAATATTCTTAGGGAATGAATTTCTCTCTTTGAAACTCTTCACTTATGTGTGCATTTCACTTGCAACTCCCTGCCAGCTTTATGGCACCACAGGAACTGCCCAGGGTGTGTTATCATGGTGATGGGGTCGTGCTGGATAATGCCTCAGGTGCACTTGCAGCTTGTGGCAGCCACTCTCCTGGAGCTGCAGAGCACCAGCCAGAAGCACAGCTTTTACAGAGATCAATAAATCATGTCAGCCTCCTAAATGCAGTTTTCAAGAGGTTGAAATCACAATCTGTGTTCTGGATACTTATCTAACTCTTCCTGATGCTTTCCCAAAGCCATTTCTTGAAGGGGAGTAGAAAGTGGCAGAAGATTTTTTGCCATAATTAGAACTAATTGACTGCTAAAGGGGTTTTGGACTTGTGTCAGGTCTAATCCTGCACTACTCAGAATTAGTGAGACTGCGCCTGACCTCAGTGACATGAATATAAATTAAAGAAGGTGTGCTGGTTTTGAGAGCTGGCTCTGCCCTGTACCTTGGGTGTGCTGCATACTGGAAGAGATAAACCCAGCTCATCCTGACTGCAGCAGCCAGGCCCTGTGGCAGAGCTGTGATTTTCTATCCTGAGCCCTGGGTTAGACTAGCAAAAGCAAGTGACAGAGACAGGAAGAGGGTGCTGACACCCAGGCTGTTCTCTTGGCCTCTGTGTATGGACAAATGCACTGGAGGGGACAAGGGCTCCTGATTCCACTCCTAGAGCTGATGGTACCCACGCATCTTGACCAGCAGGATGGTCACCTCTTTGTGCCCCTCTGTGACTGAACAGCACATGTGAGCTCTGAATGCCCCCTCTGTGCTCTGCAGAGTGGCAGAGTGGGCTTTGCTGTCCCCCAGGCTGGGCTGAAAGGTCTGAAGTTTGCAGAGAAACATGCTGCGTCAGGCACAACCAGGCTGGCCCCACATAAAGTCAATACTTGGATGAAAACAAATAAAATCTTAGAGTACAAGGCAGAGGCTAAAGAATGCCTTCACCTCTTTCCTTCAAGCAACTATTTTGTTAACTTGAAAGACTGCACAGGCGATCTTACTCCATTCTTTCTCTACAGGTCAAATACTTGTCATAGGAGACACCCTAGTTAATATTAAACTAAAAATTAATAGATTAGATAACTATTACATGCTTTTAGTGCCAATTAATTTAATAGCTGGCTTTTTTAATTTTTTTATTTTTTTAACAAGGTAGGAGAATATAGAAGCAGGGTTTACTGTGCCTGTGTGAGCTCTCAGATAGGTCTTTTGTGATACAATTACCAGCAATTGATTGGGCTGACACGTGTAATCCCCTCTGGATCGCCCAGCCATGTGATGTCAGTAAGAAGTCCTTCAAACAGGGCTATTAAAAAGCACATTAAACAGGTCCTTATTGTAAGCTTTATGCTAGCTTATGCTAGAATAACAGTGATACGGTGGTATTTGTTTGAAAAAGAAAGGATTATATGGTCTTTGTAAAATGAGGAATTTAGTATTGGGGAGGGGCAGTGGGATGGTATTTATTTTTTGTTTATGTTTCTCTGAATCCTTTGATATGTCAACTTCTGTCACTAACCATTAGGCCATTTGCAATTTCTTGTATCAGTGAAGATGAAATACATACTGCCTCAAATAATTTATGTCAAACATTGAAGGGCATAGATGGCAGTGCATATTGTGAGATTATAATGAGAATTGAATTGGGGTCTTCAGAAATCCATCAGTAATTTATTGTTAAAGAGCAGCCATGAATCATTCTAGCATTTAATTGTCATGTGGACGCACTTTGCTTTCAGCTAGTGCAGGAAACAAATCGTGAAAATGGAGTGATACCTCAGGAGAGAGGTTTCACTCTGACACTGGGTACTTATTAATATTTCTCCAAGAGTGTCATGTCTTCTCTTGGGTCAGATTCTGGTGTGGAATTGAAGAGGATGCTCAAAAAAACCTCGAGTTTATACATACGTTTATATATATATACACGCACATACCCTCACATACAGATAAAGTCAGTAAGATTTGTGTTACTTGCAATAAAGGACACCAGAAGACTTTACAGCATTATTTAAGTGTCAGCTCTGAAATGAAATGAAGCATTCTGGAGATTTGTTTGTAATGAACCAATCTCCCCATCATTCCTCTTCACTCTGCTCTCTTTTATCTTACAGTGCCAAGGTAACCCTCTGAAATGGTTAAGAAATTTCTGTGGATGTGTTAAACAGACATGCTTTGTGCTGCTTCACACAGAGAGAAATTTCACTGTTAGCCTGTATCTAGTTAAAGAATATCTTCTTCAGAAAATCAAAGCTACCAGCAAGATGATATAAATTATTTGCAGGGTCTGGTTTTCCTTCTGCTTTAATATCATGTAATCAAAGGACAGATTACTCAAAATTACTCATCTTGAGTGCTTCAGCGTAGTCATCACAGCACTCCTCTGTGACTACTTCACAATTTCTCATAATGCAAGAATTAGGGGGAATGCAGTGAAACTATAAGAAGCAAGCTTAAAATATACAAATAGGAGGGTGTTTTTTTAAGGAAGCATGATTAAATTTTGGTCCATCTTGACAGTGAAATTTGTGGAAACCAAAAGTATAAATTGTAAGAGAATTTAATTAATTTCTGAAGAATAGTTGCTCTGGTGACTATTGCTCAAGCAGCCCATAACTCAGAATGACTAGGAGGATGAATTATGCCAAGGAAGAACTCTGTATTTGATCTATCCATACAATATTTACCAACTGACCACCATTAGAGACAGGATAATGGACTAGGATGATTTAATACTGCATGGTTATTCCTATGTCCCACGTGACCTGAAGAAAAATCATAAAGATTTGTTATTATGAATAATGAAATGTGTCTTTCTGTGCTGCTGTTACTAAAAAAAATACATCACTCTACAATGCTTTGGATGTTATATATCACTGTGTATTAAATACTTTAGGTGCACTCTGTTCTTGTGCTCCTTTGCTCTGATTCATACAAAACAATGTTCAATCAGTTGCCTAAATCCAAAAACGAGAGCCCAGGAAGATTGCACTGCTACTGCCTAAGATGCAGCTGATTGAAAGCAGCTACATCCTGAAGTTCCACACCTGGGAATATCAGAAGCACTATGGAGTTAATAATGACATCCAGCAAGACACCTTATTTATATATAGCCACAAACCCAAGCTCACAGCATAGCTCACCTCTGGAAGACAGGCTCTGAACATGCCCAGCTCATGGAGAGTCATGCAGGGCACAGCCCACCTAAAGGAAGAAGTAGCACTGACCTTATTCTAAACCTCAGGGGCTCAGACTCTCTTAGAGTGTGAGAAAATACAAAGTGCAAATTGCACTTTCAAGACATGACTCCCTGCAGAGCTGTAAAGGTGATGAGTTGAAACAGGAAACAGAAATGGTTATTGGGAGGAAACTCTGGGGGTCTCTCATCCAGCCTCCCATGAGAGCTGGGACTGTTGCCAGCTGGGAATGAGTTCAGCCAGGGCTTTAACAGAGTCTTAAAGCTGCTGAGGAAAGAGTTTTCATAAGCTCTCCAAGCACCTGTTCCCGTGCTGCACCTCCCTTCAAGTGCACAATTTCCATAATTTCTGACTTGAACATGCCAAGCTCCAGCCTGTGTCCATTGTTCCTTGTCATGTTGTCTAGCACCATTGAGAGGAGTTTGGCTCTGTCCTCTCTGTAACTCCTCAAGTAGATGTCAACTGCCCCTTATCCTCTTTGCCAGACTAAATAAACCAAACTCTTTTAGTCTCTCCCTCTGAGTCATGTTCTCTTGGCCCTTGACCATGTTTTCAGCCCTCTGCTTGGCTTTCTCCAGGTGAGCTGTCCCTGTGCTCATGCTTCCATAGCAATGTGCACACAGTGCTGCCCAGGGTATGGTTGGGGACTATTGTGTGCTTTTTTGCACAATCTGTGCCATGTAACTCCTAACTGTTTATTGAGAACCCTGTTTTTACCAGAGATTAAAAGTGCAAAAATTAGAGCCTGGGAAAGCATCTGTCTAAATCCAAAATGAAACTGCCTAGGAGGCAATATTTAAGAGTGATGACACTGGTGATGATAAAGCTGACTTTTCCTGCCCTTGGTAAAATATGTTGCTGTGGCGCATAATGCTGAGGAGTCACCTTTGCTATCACAGGCTTTATGTTCATAATACTTTATGATTTTACTCTTTAAAACACTTACCTTTTGGCAGGGTACCTAAGCTACACAAGTAGATGTTATTCCAAGACCTGACACATTTGCTGACTGAGCCAACAGTTGTGCGACAGTGATGAAGTACAGAAAGGCAAAATAAGCACCTGTGGATACTTCTCTGTTTTAGTCTTGGCAAATTAATGCATCAGGATCCTTCACTGGCACTTGTAGGTGGTGTTACAAAGATGTTCTCATGCCATCGTACTGAAACAGCTCACAAAGATTTACTCACCTATATGTTAGGGTTGGGTTTTGAAGGTGTGCTATTTGCAGCAGAAACTGATGTGTTTCTGTGATTAACAGATCCCAGTAGGCACTCACTATCCTTTAGCTATTTGTAGTGACAATAGTCTATGAAAAGCTACTTGGGTTCATAGAATCATAGAACAGCAGGATTCTTTAGGATGGAAATGTCCTCTAAGATCATTGATTCCAACCACTCACCCAGCACTACCAGCTCCACCTATAAACCATGTCCCTAGATGCCACGTCTACAGATCTTTCAAATATCTTCAAGGCTGGTGACTTCACCACTGCCTTGGACAGCTTATTTCAATGCCTGACCACCCTTTCAGTGGAGAAATACTTCCCAATATCCAATCTAAACCTCCTCTGGTGCTACTTGAAGTAATTTCCTCTTGTCCTTGTTACTTTGAAGAAGAAACCAAAACCCATCTCTCTACAGCCTCCTTTCAGGTGGTTATAGAGAGAGATAAAATCTCTCCCCCAAGCCTCTTCTTCTCCAGGTTAAATACTCACAGCTCCCTCAGCTGCTCTGCACAAGACCTGTTATATAACAAGAAACATCTTCACCATATCTGCTTCACAGACTTGATAACTTATTGTATTCTAATGTAATAAAGTCCCAGTTGAAGAACAATTCCTGCCACATAAATAGGCTGAATGAAGTAGTGAAGGTCTTCCCAATACCTTTTACTGTCCTGTGTGTTCCTAGCCTACCCAATCCTCTGTTGCAAAAGGTGTAGCTGACCTTTCTGGGGGCACAAGGGACACCATGTGCCCATGTTGCCATAGTGGCCATGCTAAAAGTAACATTTTCAGGAGATGGAGATGATGGATGAAATGCCTTCAGAGGGTTAGTCATAATCACTTTTCTTTCAAAGACCTGGGGGTCTGATAAAAAATGTGAGAAAGGAACATCTTTTACAAATAGAAAGCCAATTCTGTCATCAGCAGATCCCCAAACTGCAGCTGGTACAGACGGAAAGAAAATTTTTTCCCTTGGCATTGAGTGCTGAGCTGTCCTGGGCTGCCTGTGTGTGATGCACATGGGAATTTTTCCTCTGCATCTGTCCAGAGCAGGCAGAGAGCTGCAGGGATGCACTGAACTGCTCAGCTCCCACCAAAGCCTGTGGGAGCTGTGGCTGAGCTCAGCTCCTCCCGGGCTCAGAAAGGGGCAAAGCACCTCTCCTGTCAGCCCTGTTCAGTGAGACAGACTGTGCAGGCCCACATGGAAGAAAGAGTGCTCAGAGTGAGACAATTAATCTCTATGATTTAATGCAGACTGGAGAAAACAGCAACAAAAAAAGGAAAACGCTTAAAACAGAGAACCGGAAATTGCTTATAGGCAGCACGGGAGTAATTCAGGAGCCAAAATATAAGCACAGAGCATCATTTTCAACGCCTGAGGCCACCTGAGACATCCACACAGGAATGGCAGATCTGACACTTGATCTATGAAAGACCTGCTCCCTTCTGGAGCAGCAGCTGGGGGCCAGATGCAACACCCTAAGGCACCAAAAATGGCACTAGACACATATGTTCAGGCAGCTGAATCCCACCCTGTGCTTCCAGACTTCTGATGAATAAACCTCTTTTTCATTGTCTTGGAATCACATCCCAGGTTCTTGAGGTGCTTTCCCTAGGGCTCAGCAGTGTGTGGTAGCTGCAAATTTCATTGGTCTAATTTGGATAGAGTTGTTACAGCCTTTTGTTATGTATTTTTAAAGTTGCTTTTAGGCTATAAAATCATGAAGCGGTTTCTGCTTTCATAGGCTCTGTACATAATTCAGGTGAGACCAAAGGTTTTTCCTCACCACAAGATGTTGATGTGATTACTCCAAATCCCATCTCCTTTGGATACCTTTTCTATCACAGCTCCCCATTAGGGGCCTGTTGTCAAAAAACCAGGTTTGTCTTGGATGATAGTGGAGAAGATAACCCCGCTGCAATTGTCTCAGATAGTTAAACAGAAGCTTAGAGCTTGTAGGACTATTCTGTTTTTAAATTGAACCGCACAGATCTTAATATCCCTTTGAATTTTTCCAGGATATTTGGTGAGGAAGAGATTTGGCAACTGCTTACATCATGTTGAGGGTAATGAAGAGGAGGAACTGAATTATTTGTATGTGTCAGCCTGATGTGTGAGGAGGGAAACACTGTTCCTGTTCAGATTACGTGGTACCTTTTTATGGAAATATTTTAAAGACTCCACCAGAAAAAGAAAGTTTTCCAGGAAGGGCATATTTTCACTGCATACCTCTGAGTGTGGATGTTCTGGCTGTCTTCCAATGTGATTGCACAGTGCTGACAGCTCCTGAAAATAATACAAGTTTTTGGGGTGAGACAGGGACTAAAATATTTAGGTGTTTCCTAGGCTGATACATTAACATATAAGTAGACAGTTAGAAAGTTATACCATTAAATATTTTTAACTCTTGCTGGTGACTTTCTTTAATGATAACCTAAAGAAAAGCTGAATGAGGATAACTTGCAACATGCTGTTGGCTGTTGTACCAGGCTTTGTCCTTGTCTCAGCATTTAGAGGGTAGGTCAGGAAGATGAGCTGGGACTGGAGAAGCAAGAAGGGAGCAGGGATAGGAGAAGAATTTGAGAATAACATTTGAGGTTCAAAGGACAGGTATCAGCTGCTTGCCTGTCAGGTGTGGAGAGATGGATACATTGGCCGTAGGCTGTGTTGCAGCAAAAGACTAATTAATAGTCATGGGTTTTGGAATCTAATTTTTACTAAGTGTGAATAACAGTCAGAGGGTATGAAGGACACAAAATTTTTACAGTGCCCTCACTGTCTGCTTTTCCCTGCACTGTCTTTCTGATGAGCACAGTCTGAACTGTGGGTCAAGCATGGGGTTAAATCTCAAGGTTGCTGCATGTGAAATCCTTGTTATAGCTGCCAATACCTGCTGCTGAGAGGCTTTAGAGAGAGCAGCAGAAAACTGAGAGTGAGCAAGCATTTAATATATTCTCAAAAGTATTTCCAAGCAGTTATTAGAAAGCTTTGTGTTAACTTACTGAACCTATGATAATAGAAAGCAGTAAATGCTTTGACATCCTTCCAAAATGATTTTATGTTGCTATATGCTTTAGTATATATTCCCACCTGAGTTGAGGTAGTTCACACATCTCACTGGCTTTCTCCAGAGTCTAAAGAAAGATGCTAAGCCTAAGATTAGATGCTCTAAGCTTCCTCAAGGAAGTCATAGTTCAGGAGCCCTTTTATCCAGCTGCAGTTGCAGCTGCTGAACCCACAGCTGATGATCCCCTTGGTTTTGAGTGAAGCAGAGAATGTGAAGTTTAACACACTGCTGCAACTCAGCATAGTCCTCATGTGCCCAACTGCTTTGCTTTGCTACTCAGGCACTGAATGAAGGACTGCCTCCAGCTCCTATTTGTAACCATTTCTCTGAGTGCCTTCAGGAGCCAGCTCTCCAGGCAGGCAATGTGTGGTTGCTTGTCCTCGCTGGGCAATATTATAGAGAGAATTTCAGCACAAGTTCCCTCTGGACCAAACTCCTACCTCTGGGGTCTGTAGGTCTAATGAAGACAAGCTGCAGTTTCATGACTCCTGTACGTAAAACGCTGTGCAGGCAGCTGCTGAAAGGTGCAATTTTGTCTTTTCCTTTCTCCAAATATGAATTCCTGCTGCCTCCTTTGTGCCTATACTCATGCAAACCCCAATGAGTGTTGAAGCTTGCCCAGCTTCCCCAACTGATTTTAGGGAATTCATCCATCTCATCACTTGCATGCATGGATGATGGTCCTGGCTCTATGGCAGCAGTCAGCAGGAGGGAGATGAGAGCGGCAGGCAGGCAGGAGGGAAGGAAGGAAGGAAGGAAGGAAGGAAGGAAGGAGGGAAGGAAG
>VZTB01016402.1:387921-449290 GCA_013397245.1 Thryothorus ludovicianus | reverse complement strand
GGAAGGTGCGGAAGGAAGGTGCGGAAGGAAGGTGCGGAAGGAAGGTGCGGAAGGAAGGTGCGGAAGGAAGGTAAGGAAGGAAGGAAGGAAGGAAGGAAGGAAGGAAGGAAGGAAGGAAGGACCATGACACACTGATCCCATGCATCTTGCTGACCCTGTTTCTGGTACAGCTCTGCCAATGTTTTGCACTCAAAATAGGGAGGGTGGAAATAATCAGGCCACTCAATTCAGTGGTGTGTTCAACCTTGCATCTTCATTTCATCCTTCTTGATGTCTTTCCAGTCCCTGTTGGTTGCTACAGAACACAAGTGGTCTGTCTGGAATCACCTGTTCAGCACTGGCACTAGAAACTGGAGGCTGAACTGAGAAAAGTCGCCATGTACCCTCTAAGACCTCACATTTACCCATTATCTGTAGTGCTGTTTTGGGGTAGCTGGGAACCTGGGCTGCCCCACAGAGCAGCTATGATACTTTTACAGCTTCTCACTTATTGAAACTTTTCTTTTTACTAGACCTATTAGTAGGCTGGAACTTCAGTGGTTTTAATTGCTTGACCTTTTGGCACATTATCTGTAGATGTGATCTTTACAATCACACAGGAAGGCAATTTCAGCTCTATGAATATTCTGAATACTCTGCTTTATTCTCTCTTCATTAAGATTTGACGTACTCCTGACTGATCTCCATATAACCAAAAGAATATGAAACTCATTATAACTGAAAAGTTGGAAGTGTGGGCTGCTGAAAAAGTTCCTTTTTTGTTTTGTTGTTTCTTTAGTGATGCCTTGTGTACACTGGCTATCTAAGGGGATGTTCTGTCTGCAAACTGTCTTGTTAACAGCAGATCTGTTAATAGCAGATCTAATAACACAGAGAGGGCTGGTTCAGAGCATGTGTCTCTTTGGGATCAGCCATTGAGCAAAGTGGTGCAAACTGGCTTTTCCTCCTAAGATGATGAGTTCCCTAACAGCAGCCAGGAGTGCCATTGTCACACCATCCATCAACTGCCTTCCGTCCCTCTTAGCTGAACCCATGAATTAAGCCACTGTGGTTAAAAAGCAATAAAATTAAAAGTTGTAATGGGGAGACATTGACAAAAGGGTTACAATGCGCTGGCCATATATCTTTTAACTAGCTAAATATAACCATAGGTTTCCATAAGTTCAAAGAGTGGTGGCCTGGAGATGAATACAACTGTTCCAACTGAGTTCTGGGCTAGGAGCCAGAAGTTTGTTAAAACACCTTAGAACATGCTTATTCCCTCTTAGAACATTTTTTGGTACTTGCTCTATTAGTATGGATTTTATTTCCCCACCAAACGAGTTCTCTGCCTTTGAACCATAAACAATAATGGCACATCTGTCTCTAGGCTGCTGTACTTTGAAAACCAATGCTAAGGACACAGAGGGGTAGATTTTCAAAGCGTTGCGTGGGAGTTTGTACCAGGAGTCTAGCCAAATATTTTTCACTCATACTCATCCCTGAGCCTAACCTTTCCTCACTTGTTAGAATGGCTGTTTGCTCTGCCCACACTGGGACACTTCAGACAGATTTTACCTCCAGGGACAGAGCTTCAGTTGGTCAGAAAAGCCTATAAATAGGGTTTTACTAGTGACCTTTTAAATCTAGTGGTGGATCTTTCCTCTGATCTTTTTTATTTTACTTTTCTGGCTTTGTCTGTGTTTGTATGTGATTCTCAGTTTCTGCTGAATTATTTACCATTACGCCACGATGTAACTAAAAATCCCTGACAACACTGAGACAGGTGGTGTGAAGTGACTGCTGCCTAAAAGAGATTGCAGCTCAAAACTGCATCAATGCTCCCTGTGCCCACCTGTTTTCTGTGCTGGGGAGTTTGATGGCAGCCTCGTGGGAACCAGACAATTTTGTGCTGCCTTTATAAGCCCACTGTGATAAAGCAGCAGAAAAAAACAGTGAATTAAAAAGGCCTCCTTGTGTCCTTCTTTGCAATAAACCAGCATTGCTCTGTCCTGGATTCCTTAGAGCAAGTGATCTAGCTCTGAGGATGCTTCCCCACTGGCTGAGAAGGTAAAAGCATAACACTGCAAAAGCATAATGAGCCATTACACAGGGACATGGGCTGCTTTCAGTTGTAAAAATGGGCCAAGCTGCTGGGAATGGCTTTATTTTTCAGGTTTTCTCTTTCCTTTTTATTAATTATCTCTGCTAAGAGGAACGTATGCTTTAATAGATTTTTGTCATATTTCAAGTGGCTATGCTCACCATTCAGTAAAAACATACTGATTGGTACTGCTGTCTGCTTTGGAAGGGCTTCACACTGTGGTGGAAATTTGCTTCATTAATGTGACTATGTCACGGTGTTTCTTTTCAGATGCAGCACATGGATATTTGCTATGTCACAACAAACTCCCCTTCTAGTTACTACTGTTCCAAGCCTTATTATTTTTGATACACAACTTGCCATGGGGGTGTTATCATTTTTCACAGTTGAGAGTGTCCTTTGATGAAATCAGCTCAAAGTTCTATCTCTGGGTGGTTTCCCAGGAGAAACCTTTTGGCTACTAGCAATCTTCCATTTAGAAATGTTTGCCAGTTGAATTCAATTAGTGTCCTTGGAAATTTCTTGTCTTTAAAGATACAATCATTCCAGGGTTTTCACTGCTGGATCTCAGGTATCTTACTGAGTTATCAAAGACTGAGGCCAATAGAAATCACTTATTGAAATCCTGTCCCTTTTTCACAGAGGCACTGTGGTGTAAAGAAAGAAAAAACTTGCAGATCAACAAGCCAGTCAGGGGGGAAATAAATGACTGAATCCTTGAAAGGTGTTTTCATGCCAAAGGAAAGCTCTGGATTTGTAAACTGCATGGCACAACAGAGGTGTGACTTGGTAAAGCTGGATCATGCTTCTGCAAACCTCCTACTGAGGAAACAAATGCTTTTGTGAATAGTGTTTGGCATGAATAAAAAAAAAAAAATCGGAATCCAAACACTTTTAAAGTTCACTCATGAGTTCCTAGTTCCTGGACAGGAAAGGATGTGATTGCATACACTCACACAACCTGCATTCACCTCCTTGAGATTAGAGAGACAACACCTCAACTCTGTCCCATTTCAATCTTTGTGTTACATCCCTCGTGCTCAGAGGTTTTCACATAAGTGTCCCATATGCGTGGTAGATGACGTAAGATGGTTTAAGAATTGTTCCGGGCATTTAGTCTCAAATATTTTGGAATAGATCCTCTACTTTTTTGAGTAATAGACACATCTATCATCAAAATGTAAGAATGGATAATGAGCAGACCTTCAAATGCATGAAACCCTCCATTTTTTGATGAGAGAACTCATTATATCTCCTTGTTATTAAATAAGTTCCATAACAATATTTTAATATGATTAAAGATGCAGCATTTCATTTCTTAAGAACTCAGGAAATTAATCTGGGCAGAGCATTAATGTAGTGGGGAAGGAAGGCATGTGAATCTTTTTTTATTATTATTATTATTATTAGTTTCTTTCTTTGCTACTGGTTGTATCAGTGCCTTATCAGTTAAGTGCAGGAGCTTAACAATGGGTTCTCTCAGCAAAGCCCTCTATTTTTGCTGGGTGAGGTTAAAGAACAAACACATTGTCGTGAGCTTTTAAAAGCTTGATTTCAATTACATGGTAGTAGGGCAAAGCTCTCAAACACACAAAACTTTGACTTTGTAAAGATTGTGACCTCCCAGGTACACGTGCTTTAAGGAGAAAAAATGTACTTGACATGTCCCAGTGCTGTTTCCACGCACCAGGAGCTGTGTGTGTCGGGAAGAGGGGAGGGCAGGAGGGAGGTGTTCGACGTGGGATGGGGGTAAATTGTTCCTCTGGGAAAGCCAAGCTCTTCTGTTTGACTAGAAAGAATTTAAAAGATAAATATATCCCTTATCATGGAATGATAAACACTGAGGTCCAGGAAAGACTCTTTGAATAATTGAGTCTGATCTCCTGCTTTTTGCAAGACTATTTGACTTTGCATTCCTATTAATATCTTCTAGGACTTTGTTTTTTCCTCATGTTTGTTTGTGGCAGTGCCCACAATGTTACAGGCTTTCAGGAAGAGCTGGTGCTTTCAGCCTCTGGATGGACAGGCTGACAAACAGACAGAGGTCACGGCACAGGAGCAACAAAAGGACTTTTCTGTGCAAACTGAGACTTGCTGTAGCTGGTATGGATTTCATGAAGGTGGTTTTCCCTTATCCTACTTTGCCCTTCAATTGCCTGGAAGTGGTGCCCATGCCTGGAACCACAGACACACAGCTCTGCAGCATTCCCACTGGGCTGCCTGGAGCTGGCTGAAAAAGGGGCATAAAACTGTGTGGGAGACTGCAAAATGTGCATGCCTGCCCAACAGGTTTTCCACCTGTAGAGGGATATTTTATAAGGCTATTTGGAGATGTAAGAAGTCCACAGAAAGCCAAGAATCTCTGGATTCCTACCTGTCCTTTGAAAATCCACCCTCTCTTTTAACACACAGAAACTGATAAGACCACACCAATGACACTGCCCATGGCACTATCAGTGCTTAAAAAGAAAAAACCCCAAAACACAAAGCAGTGCAAGGCATTAAAATGAACTGTTTTTCTCCACACTGAAGTTCAGTTTTCCTTCTCAAGCCTTCTATAGGACTTTGCCTCTAAGTGTGTTGAAGGGAAATTAAATAGCATTCCTAAACATAAAGCAAAATGCCTAATCCCCTGGTCTTTCATAGCTTACTCTGTTGTTCAATACATCAGCCACTCTGGAAGCTGTATCAGAGACATAAATGCAGTCTATGCTGTTTTGGATGTAAAAGTAAAGTGAAAGATGCTCACAAAACCAAATCAAACTGCTTGAAAAAGTGTTTTAACTGTTAGGAAACACAACAAGGTTCAGATCAGCTGCAACGATACAGAAACCCATGGAATATTCCCAGAAAATGATGCAGGTTGAGCCCAGATGGGTTTGCAGTTCTGGCTTCACATCCATGTGCTGGTGGGGAAAGGGTCAGACTCCTGCCCACCCTCCCTGCTGTGCAGCCCCTCTGGGGTGCTACTACAGCCCTTGAGTGGGCTGCTCAGCATCACGTATTTTTCTGGGGTCAGTGGATGCCTGCACCATGTAGAATGTCTCTTTTTATGCTTTTTTTCTCTGCCTATAGCAGCCCTGAGGTAACTTGGTGTGGTGCATGACAGGGGTGTGGAAAGAGTTAAAAATATTTCTCATTTTAATACTAGGTCCACTATTTGTGTGAGCAGGAGCTCTCTATCAGGGCTGGGCTTTGTAATGTATTCCATCTATTGATAAGGAGGCAAAATAACATTTCTAAATTGTTCAGGGTGTTTGCAGAATGCCAAGGCACTCCAGTGGCCTTCCATACTGAGCCCTGCTGATGATAAATCGTAAGAGATATTCTAGAAGTGCCTATTTGCTTGTGGAAATATCTGAAATACTGGAAAGCTCACAGATTTCCCAAGGTAGGTGAAGAGGCCATTCAGCAAATTTTCCCTCTACTTGAAATGCAGTTTTCAAATCATTTAAATCCTAAGTACCTAATGAAAATACAGCGTAGTCCCCACGGCGTCCTGCAGCGATACGCTCCAGTCTCGGGCTCACGCAGCCGAGCAAATAACCTGCACATATTGCTTTGCACCACATTCTGTTTGAACCACACGCCTGTAAACGCCTTCAAAGGAGGGCAGGAGCCTGCCCACTGAGGAATAAATGCAGGAACACAACCTCCTGTGCAAATATTAGTGTTCAGCATCTAGTGTAGCCCCAGTGAATATGTTCCTAACACATGTACGATTCAAATGGAAAGGTTATGTGCAGTACATGGACGTGTACTGACATGGCCCATGTGTTTCATGTGGAAGCACATTCACTGTCCTAAAGTAAACGTTGTCATCAAAAAACCACCTCATTTTCCTAATATTATTAATGCGAAGGACTGACAGGAAAAAAAAAATAAATCAGATTTATCTGGAAAATGAAAAAAGTTTCACCTAATTCTTGTGGAGGTTATTCCAAAATGTTTTCCTAAGTTTCTATGCTAAGAGGCAGCTATGTCAATAAATTACTTAGAAGCGTGAACCTCCTTGCAGGGAGTCAACATTGTGGTTTGAATGTTCTTGTGCAAGACAAAAGTGGAAATGCTGCAAAAGGTATCTGAAAGATAACCTATCAATAAAGAAACTCTTTCCCAAGTCACACTGCAGCATTGCTTAAAGCTCTGAATCTTAAAGGTTCTATCCCTTCTAAAATGCTTAAAGTGAAATCTATCTTCCAGTAATGTTACTGGCAGATTATTCGTTATTTCCAGTAGTCCTAAAATGCCATAATTGCCCTTTCCCACCTTTTTCTTCATCACACTGTAACTGTGTTCAGTATGGAAACGCTGAGACCTTTTAAATTATATTTATTTATCTAACTGGCTGTATTTAATGTATCACTGGCATAGCAGCCACCACTGTGTGCAGCACTGGGATGCTGAATAAAAGGCAGCAGTGATCCTGTGAGACTGCAGCATGCTGTCTGTTTACATATGAAAGCAGGTTCAATATGCACCACATTGTGGCAGCCCCATGATGCCTCTCTTCGTCGCTTGTTAGTCCAAGAGCCTCCTTACTTTCTCAGAGCTACTCCTTATGCATATGCATAACTCCTCATAATAATGCCATAAGGCTGCTAATCTATTCTCCTTCAAACCCCTCCTCAAAACTCACTTTTTCTGTGGTGGCTGGAAAACATCTGACAATAGCCCAGCAGCTGGTGTGCTGCTACTTATTCTACTGAAGAAGATAAATATGCTGTTATCCTGACTGCTTTATTTCCCTCTTCGTTGTATCCACCTGTTGTTTTCATCCCATGCTCAAATGGTGAGGTTTTTAGAGGAAAGACTGTTAGGATTTTTAATAAGTACACACGTGTCACCTACTGTGGCAGGGTTCTCAGAGCAGCGTGTCTCCTTACTACCACAACATGAATAATTACAGATGTATTGTCTAAGCAATTTTATACTCTTTCACGAATAAGACATCCCTTATTTCTTCCAAGTATGTTTGTAATATGTTTTCTTTCCTGCTATGTTTGCATCAGTATCTGCTCTGCCTATTGCAGAGCAGCCAAGAAAACAGCAGTCTTTGGAAGGAGAGCAGGATATTGTCCTTGTATTCGGTGAGTACAGCGACAATTGCTGTAAATTTGGGATCAGTGATACCTTCATGACCCCTACTCCCTTTTCCTTGGGTCCAGCCTCACTCCCTCCCTCTGTCCCCATCTCTCCAAGCGTTTCCTCCCTGGCTGCCAGGCAGGAGCTGTGAATGCCCTCCAAAGCAAAGCCTCTCCCTTCCCCAGCACTCGGATGAGTGGCACAGAAGCAGCTCCTCCAACACAAAGCCTGGTGTCTTTGCCAAAATGCTCATGGCAAATTCGGTTTGAAGCAGCATCAAGGCACACGTTGTGTGCAATGTTTTACTTGTGTTTGGCACCTCTTGGCCAGGAGGAGATGTGGCTGGGTAGTCCCTCTGCTGTCAGGGTCCAACCTGCATGCAGATCTGGTTCCTCTTCAAGTCTTGTAAACCCCTGTTAGATAATATTTTCTACCCTCCCGCAGAGTGGATATTTATTTTAGGGACCATTTCAATGTCAACTTGTTTTTGAAATTTCTGCATCATAGTGTTATAATATAATGTGAGGCTCTCAGTGCTCAGTCATTCAAAAAAGCCCTTTCTAGTCCACCTCATTGCAGAGGAAAGTCTGAAATTTCCACTTCTGAGAGAAGACAGAAAATACAAGAGACAGCATGCTATTATTATATTTGTTAAAACTCAGTTATCTTTGGCTTATTTCATATTTCATATGACAATCTAAATGTACTCTTGTGCTTGATAAAGTCAGAAGAGTGAAATATATTTATTTTGTCCTTTCTACAGTTTATTTATAAAATCTGAACTTTTCATTAGGTTACTTATGCAAAAATATGGTATATATCTAATACTTTTTGGGTAACAGCTCTTACAGCAACTAGTTATAAATAAACAATTTGCAAATAAGTTAATTTGCTGTCTAAAGTGGACCATTGTCTTGTAGAAATTTTTGTGGAAAGCCAACTATAAAATCTGTTTTAAAATTGAAGATGTGGGTGCTTTTGCATTTATCCAATCTGGAACTTGAAACTGCACAGATCGTATGACTTTCATGACTAGTTACAAAGGAACAAAATAATCCAACAAAATCATTCAAACAATCCAAGAATAAACAGATATTTTTAATCTGAAGGATGAACAGTCATGAGGAAACTTCGACTGGAGGCTGAAAACATTAACTGGATAACTTATAAATCACTTACTCATCATGGGATGACATCTATAAATTGATGATACATTTATAAAGTATCCAAAGGGAAAAAGAAAAGCTCACTTTTTGCAGTCTTTTAGGCTGTTCCTAATAGCTGAGAAGGCCTTTGGAGTGCTCTGTTAAGATCTGCCCCAAAACCTGCTGCAGTCAAAGTTGGTCCTCCCATTTAATCCAGAAGGCACAGGAGCAAGGCTGTCAAGAAGCCCTCTGAGACTTTACAGACATAGACTTGGCAAGGAAGATGGAGGCAAATTCAAGGAATAGGACTCCCTGGACCAGCAATGTCCCCTGGCAGTTCTGGGTGCCAGGAGTGAAATGGGATCACCTTCTCTGGACGTCAGGTCAGTGGCTGCCATGCCAAGGTACCTGGTACCCCCAGCACAGCCTCTCTCAGGTGGGTTATGCTGGAGTCTGCAGCTCCCATGGATTGACACTGAAAGTAAAAATGAATCCTTCAGCTCAGCACTATCTTCCAAGGGTTTCCCTGTGTGTTCCCTGTGGATGCCTGCCTCTGCATCCCGCCAAGACAGTCATGGGGAAAGAAGCTATGGATCAGTGCTTGGCTGCTGTTTGAATGGGCATTGCTACTTTCTTTTCCCATTTTGGTTTTTCCCAGTCTTCTCTGCCTTGGCTTGCTTTTCACCATTCCTAAATTTCTGTCTCTTTCCTGACCCACATCCTACTGCTCCTCCTTGAGTTGCCCTCTCCTCATCTTTGATTTTGTGTCCTCAAAAAAAGACCACCTCCCAACAGCAGTGGCTGTGGCATGACCTAGAGGAGCTCACTGAGATTTTTTCCCCTCCCTACCCTTTCCTGTTGCTGGGAGGTGCTGCTCAGATGTGCTTGGGTGAGAAAGCTGACCACTCACATTTCAGTAAAGGGAAAGGGACTCAAAGTGACCTAGAAATGCTCTGTGCTTTCTTGGATAATTTGCACTACACATGTGTTTAATAGCCTGCGAAATAGGCTAGGTCTTACCTACTGAAGAGGGAACTTGAGTGATTATTATGGAGTCACTGGAACCATTAAATTCAAAAGCAATGCGTTAATAGCCTTACAAAAAACAATCTGTAGTAGATTTGTAAGCCAGCAAGGAAGAGCAGATATGAAGTTGTGTGCATGAAATAGTTCTTATTGCTCTCAGGGTTATTTATTTTGCCCCAGTAGGCACCAAGACAACAATTACCATTGACAGAAAGCCCTGGTGTGAAGTAGGTGGTCATCAAGGTAAAAGAAACCTTATCAAAGCAGAAAAGACTGTTATCAGTTGTGTGATAGTGACCTTTGGGTTCTTGGCGCTTCACACAGAGACAAGAAGGGAGTGACATTCTGGTGGAGCTCTCCAGGTCCAGGCTGGCCAAGGGACAGAAAGCTGTTGAGAGGTGAAGGTAATAAAAAGCAATTTCTTTGGTGGCCTGTTCATTTCTTGGTGTGCATAGTAGGTCAGTAGTGAATGGGTGGCTATGTAGAGGTGTGTGGCTCTGCCAGGAGGTTGTGCCAAACAAAGAGAATAATGTGCTTTGCAAAGGAGGTTGGGGAAAATTCACCAAAATATCAGTCTTATGTCAAAATAGCATTGTCATGCCAGGGCCAGGCCAAGTGCAGGTTCAGGACTGTTAGCAGTGGTACTGACAATTGCTATTGCTTGATGGAGAAATGGGGGGTAGTAAGACCTCTGCATTTCAAAGAATTTATAATACAGTGTCCTTTTTTTTGTGCTTTGCCAGAATCACTACCAGGACACCCACTTCAAAAGAATAGTTTGTCTGGGTTTAAATTATACACGGGGCCACTTGCACAGCTAGGCAGTGATATTAAGTAGCACAATGTCATATTATATGCAAACCCTTGTGCCTTTAGAAATAAGAAGGAAATTCTATGGATTAAAATCCAGCAAATTAAAAAGTTATTCAATTAATCAGCAGCACTTCTTCTAGAAAGCTCCATGCTGAAACTAGAGGCATGCAAACCCTACCTAGTACTTAGATGCTGTTGAAATCATTTACCATGTCTTTTTCTTGAAAAAAGAGAGAAAAAGCAAAACAAAATAATCTTGTGCCAGTAGGGAAAAAAAAAAAAAAGTTTTCTGTCAGCTGTGGCACGTTTAAACACCCTAAATATTTCATCAGATACTGCACTTAGTTCAGTGTTTTAAATAAGATTTAATAAATAGGTGCATGTTCAGACTTGTACAGCCCTACTTTTGTCTGTAGTTGGCAATGTGCTGCAGTATGTGTTTGACTGCACAGTTAAGAATTTTAATTACTTACCTGTTCCATACAGACACTCATTCTCTTTTAACTTTTTATTAAAAAATAAAACCGAACCGTTGTGCAAGAAATCTTCCACACACTGTACAGCTGCACTATTGTCAAGAGTAGGACTCTACTTTCTGAGTGTATCTCCACATCTCCCTTGTCTCCTATTCCCAATGTCCATTCTCTGGAATTCCCACAGACCTGTGATGTTCATGTAACTATGTCTTTTCCTTTGAACGTCTTTGCTGTTAATTTTACAGAGATGTCTGAGATTTTGCCATCTCCACACCCAAATGGATGGCACAAGCAGTGTCTGTCTTATTATTAGGAAAACATAGCTGGAGCTGATGGTCCTGTTTTTATTTGTTTATTTTGTTTCCCTCTTCTAGACCCATTTGGTAAAATAAATATTGAGGAGAATTGAACAAACTCCTCAAAATTTGAGTTAAGAGCCAACAGTAAGTTGTTTTATCGTCTTTTTCTGATGGGATCCCTTACCAATGACATAAAAAACTCCACTGTATCAGAATGAAAATATTCCTTCATTTTAAGTTGATGGTCAGTAAATGGGTCACAGTTAGAGCTTCACACCTCAAGAAGTTTGCTCTCTGCAATAGAAGCAGCCTGGCTTAAACTAAATAGTTAATTTTTTTGGATACCTTGAATTATGTGTCATGAATGCCAGAATGCCATTCTAAGGATACATTGACAAAGATAGCTGCAGACAGGCACCAATTTTTATGTCTTCACTCCAAGCTGACCAGTATTGTAGCAGCTCTGCAACCTATACAATATGGGGCACCTTTGGAGTCAATATATTTTGTAATTTAGCGACAGAAAGGTGAAATAGAGAGTAGGAAGGTTTCTGACCTTTCTCATGAAGATGCTGATGTTGGATAGCCAGAAACTGTGTCTGTCCTAAAAAAAGGGATGTTTGTAAAGAGCTGTATATAGATAAATATACAGATAGCTTTTATTTCCCAAATTACTATTTGTTGTTTCACAGTTCAGAATGTATCCTGAGTACAACAGTAGAGAAACAGCTTAAAGGTGATTAATTACTTAATTTTGTTTCTAAAATTTGGGTGCAAATGATGTAGATGTATGGATTTGAGCCAAAAATATTGCAGGTGGTTTATTAAATGTGTCTTTTGATAGGAGTATACCCACTGTTGGATTTCTGGGTACATCAAAAGTATTGGAGACTGAATCTGGCAGTTTCAGAAACACCTTAGTTCCTCTGACATGTTCATCTGTGGATGTTCTGCTGACATGTCCTTTGGTCAGATGAGGTCAATGTCCCAAACCTTGTATTGTTGTACAGCTGAGCATCTCTTCTTTGGTTCTTCTGAGATTCTTCTTTGACTTGAGTGTCACAGTGGGGTTTTCACAACTTCAGGTCTGGTGGCTTTGGCTGGTAGGGCGGGGTGGGAGGCCTTGCCTTTCTTTGTTGTGAGAAGATGTGTTTTCACCAGGCAGAACCTGGGGCAGGCAGTGTCTGGTTCTGGAGATGTGAGCAGGTGTGATGACAAGCACATTTGGGTCATGGTAGGTAGCTGAGGAGTGCTATCCAGGTGTAGCAAAGTTGCAGGAGCTCAGGCTCCTGCTCAGGCTCACAGGCCCTAACTCAGAGCAGAGCTTTAGAGTGAAAACAATCACTTTGCCAGTGCCACCTTGGGAGACTCCATCATCATCAGCATGGGAATGTGCTTAAATGGTAACTCACAGAATTAATGCGTGAGCGGATCCCACCTTATCTGCATATTTCAATTTGCAGATTTTGTGAAGGTACCAAATAAATTGTTTACCATTAGCCAATTTTAAGTGGACTTCAAATTTGTCTAGGGGCGCTGCCCCCTGGAATTAAATTTAGTGTGTCTGGATTTGCACTCTTTGTATATATATATGTGTTCACTATAATGCTGAAGCCAACTGTCTATAAAATGTTAATATCCACATTTTTTTGGTGCTACAACCTTTTTCAGTTTTTGAGGGCAGTAGACCAGCAGAAGAACATCCTGTTTTGTTTTCAAAGGATTGCTTCTAGTTCTTGCAATTTCCTACTGAAAAGAAGAGGTTTCTTTGCTGAAAAGGGAGAGTGGGAGGAAATGTCCTCATTTGCATCTTTTGTTGTTTCTTTCGAGTGTTTTCTCTTCCTTCCTCTAGCTTTTCTCACATTTACTGCCTACCTTTACACTTGTTCACTTGTCAGAGAAAGATGCTATCCTGTTGGCCCATTAGTTGTTTTTTTGCTTGATTTGCCAGACTACTTCAATATGCTTTAGCAAGATTGGGAAAGACAGCCTTTATTTGGATTTTTTTTTTTAAATATTTGTATTATGATCATGCTTCATACTGAAGCTTTTACAGCAGAAATACTGCAAGTAATCCAATTCTTAAATAGCAAATGTTACCTTTGCTCCTAAACTCCAGGAAGCTGATGGACATTTCTGCTTTACTATCTGCTCTGTCTTTCATTTATAGAAGAACAGAGGGAGCAGGGCAAAATCCTTGGGGATAAAGAAGGAATCTCTTATTGATAATTTTTCTGGAGTGAGCATAGGCACTGGGAGCATTTTTGCCCCTTCCTTCAATTTAAATGCAGCAGATGGTCGCATAAAGCCATGCTGGAGCAGCAGTATGAGATGGTTTAAACTAGAAGTATCAGGAAAGCTCTGAATTCATTTAGTTAGTGTCAAAGGTGGTCTGATAAAGTATTTATCATGAATGAGATGGAGAGAACAAATTATGGAAAGAAAGAGCCTCAATTTTTTTTTTTTTTGTGAGAACTGTGAGAGCTTGCCATCATTAAAAAATCTATTTTCCCTAATTGGGCATAAGACTTAAAAGAAAGAAGAAATAAAAAAAGCATTTTTGTGATACTTTTTCTAGCACCTCCTTGCACTCGGGACACAGCATGTGAGCACTGCTCAGAAAAAACCCTAGATTTCAATAGTGTTATATATATACCCTACAAATTAGGTATCTGTGGATGATTATTAGGCTCCCTCATAGGCTAAAGGGGAGGGACAGGTGACATTCACTTTCAGGATCCTTGGCTACTTCAAGTAAGGGCTTAATTGCCTTTTAGGGATGTTTCCTTTTCCTTGGCTATAAAAGACAGCTGAAGAGTTGTTTTATACAATAACTTACAGCCTTGAGGGAAATTCCTGCGGGTGGCCTTTGTCCACTTAATCTCCCAGCTCAGGTATTTAATACAAGCGATACATAGAAGAATCCCCACCATGTGTCCAGAGTAAATGTACTAAGTACCTGTGACATAAACTGCATGTTAGAGCACTGTTACTTTACTGGTCACTGTGACTTCATGCCTGAAAGTTGTTACTTAAAGTAATATCTTTTCTTCCTTTCTTCACAGTTTTATTGATATGACTGGCAACCACCTGCAGCAAAAATTTAGGGGGCAAGTCTCAGAAAATTGAAACAAGATGGGACATTTTGCCAGATATCCTACGTGATAATTTTGTTGTATAAAAGTCCTTTTGACAGAGTTTTTGAATAGTACTATCTAGACTGTAGTGACCAAAGAATAATAGGATGGCTTGGGGTGGAAAGGAACTTAAAAAACTTCTATTTCAATCCTCCTACCCATGGCAGGAACAACTCCCACCAGAACAGGACCTGGGACACAAGAATGGGAATACTATATGATATCATTACACTTTTTAAGTGATCCTTCAAAACGTTTTGCCTCTTTCACTTAATATTGATGTACTTCTCCTACAAATGCTTTTCTAATGGAAAGTGCTATCCAGATGTTAATTACTCCTCTTCCCTGACTTTGGAAAGCAGGCTTTCCTCAAACAGTCCATGGGGAGAGTTTATTGTCTGTGCATGTGCCTTATAATCCTGGACCACTCACAGTAGAAAAATGATATCAGGTCTAAGTCCAATTCATTCTTCTTAATTCCATTTATTTTTCCCTGTGAAGTAGATGAAGTATAAATATTATAGCTGGGCCACCAGTCTTATCTGATCTATGCCTCTTCCTTCTCTAGTCAGGTTAAGTTGGAGCTAGCATGCAGCGAATTTAATTTTGATTTTTTATCTGTGGCTTCTATAACTCCTTCGTTTTGCAGAATAGCACTATACAGCCTCTCAACACGCAGCATTCAGTGGTTTAAGGGAGTTTGATCCATAGGGCCCTTCCGTGGGGCAGAAGAATGAATGTGGATCCACCTCCTGGAGAGAATGTATTCCATGAAGGGATCTTCCTTCTCAGAGTTCACACTATCCAGTTCAATCTCTGTAAATGTCTGACTCTTCAGTTACCAAAACCAGAACGTGTTGCAAAATGAATAAGCAAAATGACTTATTTAAAGATGTTGAAAAACTCTGGTCTTACATTCTTCTTGTCAAATTCAACCCAACTTTACTATTGGTTGCAGATCTCTCTAAATTGTGTGGATAAACACAGTTGTATCAACCTAAAACCATGTTCTAGTTTACCCCTCCCTTCACAATATCTTCCCCCAGTGAGGGACAGAGGTATCCCAGTCACCAGACCAGTTTGTAGCTCTCCACTCTGACATATGCTGCTCAGCAGACTCTATCTCTAATCATTATATTTCAGTGAAAATATTTTTCCATGAGTTTTCCATCTTGTTAGTAGAAGACAAATTCAGTAAAGCATTTGGAGATCGCTTTATAGTGAACTTTAATATAAAAATTGGTCTATGTCTTATTAATGAATATGTGATTTGAAATGCTGGTGCCCAGGTTTTATTTTCAACTTTAGTTGTTGTGCCATATGCTTTAAGAGGCCTAGCACTGAGGTGTCAGAGATATTTTTTCTCTTTGCTTTTCTCGTCCAGGACATTAAAGGGCACTTTCAAGTTAAACTCATCACGAGTCTATGTGAAAATGAGAGTGTCTGATGTCTGTTGTAGGTGAGTTGACCAAAGAGATTGTGAGGTTTCAAATTTATCTTTTTGTTCTGAAAGAGCAGAAGTCAGATCTGGCAATTAGGGTGAATTATGGTTCCGTTCCCAAACTGTCTTTTCACCAGATACACAAAACCCCCCTATGTTTATGTTTGCCACTGCTGTTTGGTGGAGACGAATGTTTCTTTAGTCTTTGTTTGCTTATGGGAAGCTTAAGGCTTATGCAAAGATTGGCACCTAAGTATAAAATAGTTTTCTGCACAGCAATAGCTCAAGGTTTTGAAGAGAGGTCAGCTTTTAGGCTTTACTTTAATTGTTGCTCTTGTAATCCCAAGATGCTGAATGTTTTTTTTAATGCAGACATGGGCTGAGTAGACAAAACTTATAAAACCCCCAGCTAAGCACGGTGTTAAGCTTCTGAATGTTTTCACAAGGCACCTCAGGGAATGTGGAGTTACAGTAGCTTTTAACCACTTCGTTTTGTGAAAATTTGGTATTGTAAAAGCCTTCTCCTGCTATTGAGTAACTCATTGTTGGGAATTAGTGTGACAATGGAGCAGGGTTACTCTTGGGATCCAAAAAAGCAGTATCTATTCTAAGAGAAACTCACAGCAGAGTTCCTTGAAATACAGAGAGGAATGCAGGTCTGAAATGTTGGCTCTGAAGGCAACAAAAACAATTAGATGAAAGTTCTAGTTAACCTTAAATCTCAACTAATTGGTTTCTTGTTTTCCAACTTGCCTTTCTTTCTGAAACAAATTACAGTGATGCAGAGTCCTTCACTCTTTTCTATTGGGTTATTATCTATGTTAGAAATATAGAACTTTGTTCTAAGCTTTACTGAAGCTGGACCTTCACCCTTTAGAAGAAATACTGTCAAAATCATAACAATATATTCATTTAAATGCAATTGTCAGTGTACATCTGGCTTGTTAAAAGTGGATCTTTAGTAGCAATCTCAACACTTGTATCCTCCCTCTCTCAAATTTCTTCAGTAGTGTCTGAATTCAGCTGAAATGCTGTTTACCAGTTTGGCTGCATTTTTCATTAACATCACTCAGTATTTTGCTGCAGATCTCAGCACAAAGCATTCTGTACACTCCATTATTAAACTAACTTTTTTCCTGGTAAAATTTATTCCTGTTTGATAACATCACATGTCTTCTGAAACTCTGACCAACAGTCTTGACTTGGGCTAGACTTTAACTGTTATCTTTTAATTGTTTCTTTTTTGCTTTCTCAAGAAAACAGAAATACCCCTATTTTTAGCAACAAAATGTATGAGTTCCTTATCTAGTGTTTGACTACAGGAAAGTCTCAGGAAAGCTGACCATTATATCTTCCTTTATTTTCAACTTCTCTGAATTTTGGAAGTTAGATGGTGGTCTTGTCTTGTCTGACTAAAGAGAATAAAAAACCTTCTCAGCTCCCTGGTCTGAGGTTTGGGTTTGGTCCTGATCTCAGCCATGGAAATCAAGGATCAAATATCTCAGGAGAAGGCCTCTGCCTTTATTCTCTGGCCTAGGTTGCTGTCAAGAGATGTAAGAATTAAACTGAGTTTTTTCTTCGAGGCAGACAGCAACTTCCACTTGTGAATGAATCTTTGGACACGAAGAGCTGCAGGTTATTGCTGAGCCCCTCGGCTCTCACCCTGAACTGGGTGCACTATTTCTCACTTTTAACTCCTGAGATTTTATTCTGCTCGTAAGGGAGAACTGTCTTTAATAAGGCAATAGTATGGGTTTGGAAAGGAGTGAGATACAAGTGAATAAATCCACTGTACTGTGCTGTGCTCTATGTGTGCCCTGAGTGGTCTTATGGATGAGTTACCAGCAAAAATAGTCCACTAAACACCAGGTAATTACCTCAAAATGGGGAAACAGGCAGCTGGATTTCCCTGAGTGTTTGGCTGCCTGACTTAGGCACTACCAAGGGCTCAGCTAATAGAAAATGGGTTTCCTCCTGCCTGGATGCACACCCACAGCTTGGATCATCCTGTAGCCTTCTAACCTTCGAGGCTTTGTGCTCTTAAATCATCATATGACTTTGGCTGCAACTCAGGCAGGTATTTTCAGGCCTGTATTGTCTTGCTGCTTCCAGGAAATGAAGACATGCAGTTCCTGGCTATGGCATGGCCTCCATGAACACTCCAGGTGAACTCAAATATCTTCGCTAATGCACAGATCCTCTGCAAATCTCACTACATACTCAGGAACACAGTCAGCAGTTCAACCATATTTGCTATCCTACTATTCAAACTAGTAGAAAATTAATAGATATGAATTTAGATAAGGGTATCTAGATCAGATTATATTAGGAATTACATATCTGAGACTACCTAGAAGCAGAGGGTTATGAATAATCTATGACACTTTTTACTGTTAGAGAGCCAGTGATAGCTGAATTAATCCACTCATATTTCTATATATACATAAAAAGCCTTAGCTTCTTTTCAGCCTTTATTCTTGCTGCAGTGTGGCAGGTATTTGAGTAAAGTCAGTGATTTTTCTTCCTGTCTGCTTTACAAAACAATACTCGTAGGCTTTTTCTTTGACTTAAACACATTCATTCTTCCTAAAGCTTTTAAGAGAAGCAAAGCTTTCAAGATCAAAGATGTTAATACAACACCTGTACTAACACTATATTCAGTCGTTATTGACCATTCTTTGTGATATTGTTTTATGCAGGTGCCTTTCCAGTGTGCTCTTTAGAATGTGAGGGAATACAAAAAATAAGCATCTGTGTATCTTTTTATCACACTTTAAAAAGCAGAGCTTTTTGATAAATAGGGAGGGGGGGAAAGCACATAAATATAATCACTTCACTCCTCCTTTCGATCTGGGGTTTTAGAGAATCTTCAGATGGTTGTTCACATGATCATGAAATCACTGTGTATTCTATAGAATCCATGGATATGAGCCAGGAATTAATATTTACAGGTGGTGGCAAAGTGTGTCACTTGATAATTATTTTTTATTACCTCTTTTTAATGAGTGGAAATTGTCTTGCTGGGGAGCAGAAATAAATCCACTTATCTTACATTACCTATGCAATTCAGCCTGGAGAGTGTCTGGTGAATGCTTACAGGGAGCGAGTAAGGGAGAACTCGTAGGGTTTAATTTATTCTTAAAAAGTACTTTGTAAACACTTACAGGTATCTTTCCAGAAAATAGAAGTGAGTTCTCCAGTGATCAGAAAACAAACTAAAGGGAAAATGGAGAGGCATAACATACAGTAAATTTTCCACACAGACACCAGTCACACTATTGCTATTGGCAGCTTTGTTACATTTAGAGACCTCTTGTCCTGCCACACTTCTGTTTTAACATTTATCAGATATAAACTGGGCATATTTAAAGACTCAAGAACAGAAATAGGTACACACATTAAAAAATATCTCTACTGAAGTAAAGGATAGCTAAACTCTATGACAATTATGTACTTTTGAATCAAAACTTAAGGAACATTTTTTTGTGCAAATGAATCTACATTTATTTGTTCCTCAAAAAAAAAACCTTTATTTCCACTCAGGACAGGATGTAACAGTGGCTTTTTATTACTTTAATCTGAAGCAGCTGATTGTAGAGCAATGTCTTTGAGTTTGACTGGTAAATCTCTGTTTTCTCCTTTTACAATAAGGTTAAAGGGAGATAACAGAGTAATCTAGTCCCAAAATGAAAGCCCTTATATTTGAGACCTGAATATTCATAACCATGTACTTGAAGGTGAACAGACTGCAAACCACTTAGAAAAAACATTGATCAGAAACATTTGTGATGCAGCTTCCTTCTTGCTAATGGGCTCATGAACAGGTAATTCACAAACAGATATAAATGAAATATATTTTGGCTTTTGTAAAAAAGNGTTTTAAATGTTTTTAAAATTTTGTTTTATTTTATCTTTTCTTTTGTCTGCTTGCAGTGTGGCCCTGTGTGAAGTTGTGATATTTCATGACAGCTCTGTGTTAGCAGTAGCTGAAGTCCCTAAGAAGCCAGGGTAAGTGAAACCTGGTGCAGTCCTTGAAGTCAGTGATAGCAGCCCTGGGGAGCACAGGGGGATGGGAGTGGTGCTCCCACAGCATCAAACCTGGGGTTCTACTCCCACGCTGAGCACCTAAAAATCTCAGATGTTAGAGATGCATGAATTCTTCCAAAAGAGGGCAGAAGCAGCATTTACTGAGTCCCCTTGATGAATCTGTACTTTTCACCCAACTGCAGTCCTCTGTCTCCCAGTGTCTCAGAATATAAACCTCTGGCTCTGCAAAACAAGCAGGAAGAACCAGCCAGGATTCCCCACAAACACTGCAACACCTACAAAGCACTGCAGATTTGAGAATACATCAAAATCCTAAATGCTCTCTCCCTAACAGCAAACCCCAATAGGGAAACACAGACTGCAAAATGGGTGGCATGAAAAAGGTTATTTTCAGCCCCTAATTTTCCTACTTTTTCATTATGTTTTCGGTTTGAGTGGTCTAAAAAGACTTTAATAGGGAGTCTGAGGAAGTGTGTGAGCTCGTGTATAGTGCTTGGCTAGAAGACAGAGGAATAAAGCAGTGGTGGACAGAAAAGCATGATGTTGTGCACCCGCAGTAACCGATGTAAAATTTTTGGACATTCCAGGCTCAAGATCAGACTCAATGTGTCACCTTGGCCCAAGGCAGTAAAGTGATTAAATAAAAGGCTGAGAAGGACCACAAGAGGTAATTTCGTCCAGCTCCCTGCCCTAAGGCAGGATCACGTCTCCCTGCGTCATTCCTGACAGATGTTTGTCCAACCTACTCTAAAAATCCTGCACATGGTCATGTCTGCCAGGTACCCAGGCAGACTGTCTTGCGTGTTTGGCAATGCTCGGGTAGCCTGTCAAACCAACAAAGTCTCATTGAATTGACAGCTGAAGACAGTAAGGAAAAGAATTTATATATATATATTTATATCTTCACACTACCAGAGAAGTTGCATTAGATTTTACATTACTGTCTCACTAGGAGATATTTAATTCTGGCCATTTGGATTCTTTTTAATGGACTGTCTAGGTAAAACATGCATCGTGAGATCTTCAGGCCATCAAAACTGGGCTGTGGCAAGAAAGTATAGACATCAAAGTACATGTATATGGAAGAATTTTGTAGGAAATAATAAATTTTTCAGCCCAGTTTAGAAGACATTGCTGACATGTACATCCCCATTTTTAGGATTGTCTTCTTGCAGCTGAGTTATTGAGAAAATAGCCCACCATTTTTCACCAAAATGTCTGTTACATAAATATAAACTTCCAAGATACAGATCAATATATTTTTCCAAAGTGTTTCACCCAAAATGTGTAAGAACAGTCAGACTTCTCACCTTTGGTGGTGTTTTCTTTTTATTAAAAAAAAAAGACATCTTCATTTTTTATTAGATTTTGTGAGTGTTCACTTCAAAAATGTCAGTTGCCCACAGCAAGATTTTAGTAAATGTGTTTCTGGATCAGTTTCAGAACCCTGTTCTGGAAAAAGAGAATGGCAGCTTACGCTGTCTCCCCATTCAGGAATTATCTGGTGTCTGATAGTGGCTGTCATGGGTAGATCAATGGGCAAAAGAAAAAATATTTATGGTCAAGTTGGGTTGTGTTGTTCCCTCATTTTGGCAGGCCGCTGTGTTTGTGAACCCTGCTCCAGAGCATGGCTCTTGGTGAGAAAGGTGTGACAAACAGAGTTTCTTCATGCATCCATGGAGAAAGTGAAGGGAGAGGTTGGCTTGTAGCTAAAAGAAAGATGACAGAAAATAGAAAAGCTTAGAAAGTAGAAAAATGAGGCAAAAAAAAAGGAAGATGGAATTTAATATATGAATCCTCAAGAAAACCTTCATTATCCAGGCTTCTGTTAAAATTGTATCCTATTAATATCGCCTGAACATTCAGAAAGTTACTCTTCTGGAAACAACTAGCTCCAATGTTTTGTTCTGAATTCCAAGCTTTTCATCCTGCGTCCTTGCATTCCTACTGTACATTTAATCTTATATGTATATGTGACAGGTTTGAAAGAAAATAGGTCAACAGTACTTAGGATAAGTAGTACTTTAATCAATTTTAACATAACTTCTGATGGATAGTGACTGAGGATAACATACTGCCTTCACTAATTCCATTTAAAGTAGCAGAGACATAAAAAAAAATCATATTGTTTAAATTGCTTGGGGAACACAAATTATCTGTTTTATATTCCCATAGAAGCTATAATATTGAACAAGATACTGTGAAGGACATACAATAATTTTGGTATCTACTATGAGTGTTATTGATATACAATGTACTTGTAAATTCACCCTCTTTCAGTTCTGTTTGGAGGGATCATTAATGTGTAATGCATCTGATGATACAATAGACCTTAATGATAACTTATAACTGGACTTTTACTCATTTTATCCTTAATAGATTTTTACTTAAAAGAGATATCTGCTCATCAACAGCTTTCAAAATGTGCTCATATGTGGTTGAGGGCAAAGCATGCGAAGTGCTGTTGTTGGAGGCCTAATATTTAAAAATTTAAAATTACTATCATTACACTGTTTAAAAAGCAGAAAATGCACATTTTTAATGCAGATCATCCCAAGAAGGACACAAGCAGTAAAAATTACCTGGTTTCTTTGGCAGAAGTGTCAACATTCCCTAAAAGGATATTAGAACCAAATCTCTAGCACATATCTCTAAGAATGGCTCCACTGATGTATGCAGAACTATGTCACTTTATATAGGCTTGAATCATGGAATCATGAAATAGTTTGGGTTGGAAGGGTCCTTAAAGATCACCTGGTTCCAATTCCTCTGCCATGGACAGGGAGCCACCTCCCAAACCAGGTTGTTCTTGGCCCCACCCAGCCTGGCCTTGAACACTTCCAGGGATAGGGCATCCACGAATTTTCTGGGCCACCTGCTGAAGGACTGACGTGAAGGGAATGATGTCTTGAGCATATATTTGGTCTTTGGACCTTTCTTGGAAGAATGAAACTAGTGGAAAAAGTAAGTCTCATTTTCAAGGTGATAGAAGAATATGAATAGTACCAAGCAAAAAGAAAATTATGAACATGCAGATGCTGGAAGAAAAACACAAGTGCAGTTCTGGGAGTCCACAAAAGCAGAGGAAGATCAAGTTAGAGTACAGAAGAAATTTTAGCTTTCTGCGTGGTATAAAATAATGCACAATCTTGTACCTAAGTAACACAATCTTGTAATTGGATGAATCTATAGTATTGGATGAATCTATGTAATTGGATGAATCTATATTTTTAACACTAATAAAATTTCTGAGATCTTACCTATTGATCCAAAGGTGATGTACCAGCTAATTCTTAAAAGAAGTAATAAACATGAAACCTGACTCAAGCAGTGATCTCAAACTAGTGAAAGAAGAAAGATCTTTTGGGAAAAGGACTTAGACAGAGCTGCTGTGAGATATGGCAGGGGAAAGTCTCCTTTCCCTAACACTTTTCTTAAAATTCATTCCAGCCGCTGCTCCCAAGGACTGATTGCTTGAAGGGCTTTCCTTGTCCTTTTTTGGTGTGCCCTCAGAGGAATGAATGATCTGAGTGTCCCTAAGGTCACTCTGTCAGTGGCTTTAGCAGACAGCTATTGGATTTTCCTTCTCTATTCCAGAAGCCACCCAAAGACATTCCAAATTGTCAATTCAGTGTGGAATAGGAGGCAAAAGGAAGGTGAACTAATACAGGCAACACAGGGGACATAAATGCTTTCATAAAACTTATACCTTTATTGAATTCTTGAGTGAATTCCTTCATGTCATAAAACTATAAGGCTGCCTGTCATCCATTTCAGTCAAGCTGTGGCAGACCTGCTTCTCTCTAGGACCAGGACACCTTAGGAAAGCAGGTAATCCCTTCCTGAAGCAGTAGAGTCCCACTGGACTAAATACAACAGCAGAGACTTGCAGGACCCAGAGGAGCAGCAGGCAAGGGATGAGCAGGGCATGGAGGAGCAGGAATTTGCAGATGGTGGCAGAGGGGTGGGATTCCAGTGGAAACTGCTCACTTCCTTCCATTTCTTTCATCGCAAACAGATTTGGCCTGGACCAACCCTTCTGACTTGACGCTTTCCAAAATCATAGAAAGAAATGTTCTTTGCTGTGATGCAGTCACAGTTCTCAGCACTGCCCAAGTCTGCACTGCAGGCAGAGGTGTGTGGGACAGGACTCTGCACAGAGGCACAACATTGGCACAGCATTGGAGGGCCAGTCTGTCCCTCCAAACAAACCTTTTAGGATAACAACTTCAGTGCCAAATCCTCTGGCAGCAACAAAAGAGGCTCTTGCCATTCATTCACAGGCATGAGGAGGGAAGGAAAAACAGAGTTTTCCCTCCAGTGCAGACAGCCTCCTAAGTAATTTCTAAAGATTCTAGGAATATAATGCTCTAATAAAATAATTTTAAAGAAATTGTATTTCTTAATGAAAAAAATAATTTCATTTGCAGGTGAGGCTGGCTGCTGCAGGGTGAGACTTCCACGACCTTCTGCTGTGATACTTTTCTCACTCTGTTCTAAATAAGATATATGGTACAGTGAGGCAAATTGTAATAAATTGTATGCAAATTTACAAAACTCTTCATCCAGCTTTCTTTCAGCTGACTTTTTACGATATTTAGCAATGATCTTTGTGCTCTCCCTTGTGCATAAGAATGTCTTACTTTTCAAATTAAAAGTGGGAACTTTATAAGGCAGAGGTTGAATCATAATGTCTTAAAAGAGAATGATTCTGTAAAACTCACCTAATAATTTAAAATTTGTGATCAGGGTCTGTTTCACAGAGCTCTTTAAATATCCATAAATAGTGAAAAAATGTGTAGAAGTGCCCTACTGTAATTTCTGGCTTGTGATCCTGTTAATAGATAGCTCTGCACAGCTCCCTTCCAGAAGCAAAGTCTTTTTCTGGGCTTGACTATCTTTCACTGACTCAGTGCAATGGTTCATGTGCTTACAGTCAGACAGGTGCTTAAGCACTTCACTTAATCAGTGCCTTGGGCAACGAGGATGAAGAGATATCTACTGCCCCAGAGGGACCAGTCTGTTTTCTATGACAAAGGCAGAAAATTTCACTTAGATTGATGAGAAAAAAAAACGAACAACTGCAACAACATAAATCCCGACATGTAGGGATCACTATAATCAGGATATCTTCAGAAACTTCCCCTCTTTTGGCCTAGAAATGGCTATAAAAAGGTCGTGGAAGGATCTTTCACACACTGGCACTGGGAATGCACTACATGGGGTGTCCATCCAGGAGCAGCCCTTGCACAGGACATCTCTGATGGGGATACAGCAGCCTCATACAGCGTTCAGGAGAACCTGTGTCTCCTGCCCTCCTTCCCTTCAGCTGGACTTTGAGACTTTAAATTATTAATCCGTTTATAAAATGTGGAGCTCTTATCATTTAACTTCTCACCCCTCCTTTCCCTTTGTCAGCAGGGGGCTGGCCTTTGACTTTACATCTTTTTGAAGCTTCCTTGCAGGGGCATAAGTGGATTTGGATTCATACCATCAATGGCTTATCTGAGGTGTGATTCAGCTCTAGGAAGAGTCTGTTCACAGATGAGGTCCCTTCCAAGCACTGATGCTTTCCTTCACAGCATCACTCATATCGTCTGTTCTAGAGTGTTCCCTGCAACCAGAAAATGGCATTTTTTTCATCTAAGTGAGATTTATCACTAAATTCAGCCCAACACATCAGTGATTCCCTCTGTATTACTAGCCAGTGCAAAGATGTCTTAGGTGTTTTGTAACCTGTACAACCATTTCATCATGCTTTCCATGTAAGGATAGAGATGAGTGTGCATGATAGTCTGGAAATTATAAAGCTCTGTGAAACATATAGGCATTACTGATGCACAGGTAAGATGTATGGACAGATAAAAGCTACTTTGTTATCAAGATGTCCCTTTTAAAATGTTTTTGCTAGATTTAAGCCAGCCCTATCTAGAAATCTGCTGTTAAAAATAACATTGTAAAAATTAATGAGTGTTTATGGTATTGGCTTGCAAGTGACAATTCTCTTAGAGCTCAACTAATGTAGTTAGGAAGAAAGTGATGAATTAACCTATTTTAATTCAGTGGCTTTATCTCAAAGATAATTTTTAATACATGCCTTTTATCCATTTGACTCATCAGAATTTTCTTTCATTGTCAGAGAATCATGCCTTTACAGCAAGTGTTTTTAAAATAAAATGAGGGAAAACTTTGGGATACTGTTCTATACATAACTACTTCTTTAGAAATAGCTCTTCATCTTCTGAGAAAAAACTCATTTATAAACTATTCAAAATAACAGTTGGAAATATATGAATTTATGTTTTTGCGTTTTATGAACTTATGAAATGAAGTTTTTTTGGTGCAAATGATAGTTTTGGCACAGTGCAGTGATACTGTATATGTCCCACCACCCACCACCCCATCCTCACCCCCGTGCTGGTCTCCAGACTTTGAGGCTGTTTTAGTTTAAGGTAAGCTAAGAACCTTTTTCCATTGATCTTTTTATTCCACATCCACAAAAGAAAATGCTAAGACGTTGCTACTGATTTTTTCCCCCCAATATGTGGTCATTATAAGAAAAAAAGAAGCTCACACTTCTACTTTTTAATTGGGCATTTAGCAGGACAATGTTTGAAAGCAATTAATGGGAAAAACATTTTTGTCCTGTTTTATCAATTGGTCTCCAAGAAAAATGCTGTCCAAAGTAACTATTATGTGCAAGCCAGGAAACTGTTGTCCTTTTCAGTTTTTCCCATGTCACAATTTATTCATTTAATTCAGTTCCTCAAAATTACTGCAGTGCCAATTATCTCTCTCTGTGTAGAAAATGAGTTTGGCCTACTTCAGCTCCCTTCATTTTATGCCTGTTTTCGGCTATTCTTCAATGAGTGAGTAATGTGAAAAAAGGGAGGATCTTCAAAAATATGTGAAGTGTCTAGAGTGGCTTTTTGGTACCTGTGAAGAGGCCCCTTGAAGAAGCTTAGAGGACAATGGAATATTGCAGCTAGCAGTGGTTTATTTTGTCCACATGACTCATTTCACACGCACCCAGGCAACTGATGAATGGAGGATTAACACAAGTTTTCACCTTATTGAAATGAGTGATTCAAAGCAAACAAATAGGACTAACTAGTTTGGAATATGAAATTAAAGTTTCTCTCAGTCCTTTTGTTATGCATCACTTTCAAACTTAATTAGAAATATGATGGCTTTGGAATTACTTTTAACCAACTTTGTTGAATAACAGTAGTTTGATGTTTGTTATTGTCACACAGTCCACTTGTCTGAAATCTAAAAACTCCCAGGGACTATTCAAATGCATTTTCAAAATTTTTTAAAACAAGATGAAGAAAATACCACATGTGTACACATATATTCTCTCTTTTGGGGGGACATGTTTATAGACACAAGAGCATTAGATGCAAAACAAAAGAGCATTAGATGCATTTTTTATTGTTAGCTGCATTATATATATCTATAAACATTTATGGATGGGTAGGTGGCACTGTAGGAAAAGTGCTTTAGATGCCATCTTCATGGTAATTTACAGAACCCCTTCAAGTCCTTCAGCTTTGTAATTACATTGGAACCAGGGAAAGTTCAAATTACCCATGCACACCATTCAAGCCTACATGACTTTGTTTGACTGCTAAGTTGCAACACCCCACAATAACACAAGTTATAAGCTCCCAATTTACAGCTTCCTCTTGAGGAAGGATAATTCAGCAACTTTACATGGTGTGGTCAATGTCCAGGGCACACTTGTACTCTCAAACCAGAATGTCTCCCTTCTATTTCTTCTGAGGATGCAGCAAATTGATATTAACACCCTTTCTTGGAGCACGTAGGCAAACACACCGTGCTGGCTACACAGCCAGTGGGTCACGAGCCCTTTTCCCTGTTTTTTTGGAATAATGCTCTCCAGTGTCTCTGTAATGTGAAAGTTCTCTGCAGCTGAGTTGCGTTCTGTGGAACAGCTCCATTAAACCCTGCATATAAAAGCTTCAGAATCCAGTTGCAATCACAAATTTTGTCATTATTCTCTAAGGGTATGAGCATGACACTCTCTCTAAGGAACTTCTGCAGAAGTGTACTGAATTAAATGCAAGACTTCTGGTTTAGTGGGTGGCAGTACAGGGGGAAAAAGAGTTCATTGCACCATCTAACTTGTGTCTAATCCTTTTTGAAGGTTGTACAAGTGTAAGGAAGAGGAGGACCAGAGGCTTAATTTGTTTCTATTTCCCACACAATCAGCAACACCGTGGGATAGCTCTAGTGAGATCCATTTTTGTCATGGCACTGCTGTTCTTGGATACAGAAGGATGGCAGGGATGTGATTCAGCATGGAGAGGTATTGTGATCATGGAGTGACCAAAATAAGTCGGGATGTGGGATGACCTTTTAGCATTTCCACTGAAAATAGCGAACATTGGCCATATTCTGATTTGCATCCAAAGTTCTGTTGCTGGTTTGTGAAAACACTTTTGGTTTGGGTTGGCATCTGCTCACTGCTCAACAAGACAGGCAGGAGCTTTAACAAATTCAGCTTCCAAAGTTTAATGAGTGTCCATTGAACATAATCAGTGTTGAATTTTTCCTTGTCCAGTCTTTCACAGTCATTTATTGGAACATTTTTGTCAATGTACAAGACTTACCCATAAATCAAACTTTTTTGACAATTTTAAAAGCCTCAGTAGAGGCATGAAACTGTGAAATCTTCTCAGAAAATATCCACAGATATTTTATTTTCAATGGAAAAAAATAATTTATACACTTCTCTCAATCTTAAAAAGCAATGACATTTTTGTTCAAACTGATTTTAATCTGAGTCAGGATATTGATGTGGAAAACCTTTTCACATCTCTCATTGTAATGAGTGACCAGTTTGGTTTCTGTACAGAAGCATGGAAAACTTATAGCAAATATAATTAAAGTTTCTCAACAAGTAGAATTCTACATTTCTGGACAATTTCAACACTTTCAATTTGGTTAAAAGATTTTAAAATTTGGTTTTGTTGTAGGCCTCATATAAATATTTGAAATATTTAGTGGAAAATAATTCTGTAAACTTGCTTCAGTTGGAAGAATGAAATTATTTTTGGCTGTGTAGAAGAGATTAGCACATTTAAAATCTGTTAACTGTATATACATTGCCCGGAATGGTATTTCAATATAATGCCAAAGTGAGATAAGAATCAAAACAATTTTTCTCTCATCAAGACAAAAAAGTCAGATTAGTCATTGTGAAACTTTTCATTTTAGAAATATTGTCTACCATTTGTCTATCCCAGGAAAAATGTAGTTCCTCCAGAGAAAATTTTATATTATGATAAGAGATTTAATCTAATACATAAATGAATTGTTGTAAATCCCATTGAATCCATAAAACCCAGTGAATTTTCAATCTTCCACATAAAATTTTCCAAAAAGGTGGATAAAGAAAATCTTACCCTAAAATGCGTTCTGCCTCAGAGGGTAAGTGGAAGTGGAGCATTCAAATGGAAGTGAAACCAGAAATTACTGAAAGCAGAGAAAGATGTTGAACTACAGCCTACAGTGAAACCAAGATTGTCTCAGTGTGAAGCAAAGAACATTGTCAGATTTCGTTGGGTGAATCCTAAACACTTTTGTGGTGTAACAATATCTCATCTAGTCAAGATTTTGATATGTAAAGTCAGGATTTTTGTTTTTAAACAAATCTTGGATTGGAAAAGTTCTGTGAGCCATTGGTCTTGCACTTAAAATCTTGATGGATGTGACAAAGAAAACACTACCTGCACGAGGAAGAAATGCTGCTGCTGTTCAACAGCAGAGACTTATTTCTAACATGACAAATACAAGGAAAGGTTCCCATATTCATTCTTGGTTTCTGGAACTGTTCCACCTGCAGATGATCCTCACGTGACTGCAGGATGATAACTGCAGCCTCATGTCAGTGAAATCCGTGTGTAAGAGGTGCATAGTGTAGGCTCCCTTGTATCCCTGATAGAAAATATTCCTCCACTTCTCCCCACACATCACAGTAGGTCTTTCATGCCCATTCTATGCAATTCTGAAACCTAAGGAACACATTTTTTCTGTCATTTCCTAGGGCAGAAAGTAACTTTCCTGTTACCTGACCAAGGAGAAAGGTGATTTTGTTGAAACATGCAGAAATTTGTCTCACCCCAGAACCTGTGAGCTCCCTCCCCAGTGGGGCACCCACCTTTGCTGAGGGCAGTTCCAGTGTGGCAGCCCCAGACACAGCCTGTACACTCCAGATTCAAACCATGCTTATAGGACAAGGCATAAGCACTTTTTCAGACAAACCCAGCTCAGGTTGGGTGCTATTGTACTGCTTCTGTGTTTGACTATGAGTGACCCAAGTGTGTTTTGTGAGAGAATGAAAGCACAAGAGCATGGCATCTTTCAAACTTCATGAAATTATGGCAGGGATTGTGACCTGAGAGATTATTCTGTGTTTTTTCCATAACTGCCATTGATGGGATTTCACGTGGCTTTGGTTGAGGTGCATTTCACAAGCCAGTGATGTGGAACTTCCAGTTTGTCTTCACCTTGCAGACTTGCTTTTCTTTTTATATTTTCTTTTCTTCTGTCCTCTACTTTTTAATTTTACAGCTTTCACAAAGAAAGAGAAAGTGTCATGGTCAGAGGGATGGTGTTAAGGAGCAGCACAGCAAGAGAGAAACAGTTCAGAAACATTCAATAATATCAGTAAAATCAGTGGCCAAAATTGATTGTGACATTTTAAAAAATGAAATAAAAATTCCCCTTTTAGCAAATCAAGGGTTTTATATTATCAATCCCAGCAACCAGAGCAGAATTAACTCTGCACTCTGTTCATTAACAGAGGAAAAGAGGATAAAAGAGAATGTAAATAAAAAGCTATATTGTTTTCTACTAAACACACTGATGTGGAAGTGTTGTTACAAAACTCATCTTTATTAATTCCTCTCCATTTTTCTATTAACTCAAAAATCCCAGGGAAGTCACCACCCAGTCACATCCACCCTCTTTTGAAAAATTCCCCAAAAGCACACACCAAAACCCCTGTCCAGTCCAAGGAGTCACCCCATGCCTGGTTTATTTTCTCCTGCCGAGGTGCTGGGTGCTGTCCCGAGCCCTGCTGCCCGTGCAGAGCTGCTGGAGATGCTGCAGTGGGCTGTGAACCAGCTGCTGTACTGCACACCAGGAATGACAGCTTACCAGGAGGGAGTTAACACGACTCTTCTCTCTGTAATTTGTAAAGTGCTTTGGGGTTCCACTCCGTGCAGCCTGCTCTCTGAATGTGTTATTGCCACATCTGAAAGGTTACACAGCAGAGCACTGCAGGGTCCCAGTGCTTCTAGTATTTCTGATGTTTTTCAGGAAAGGTGTCTGGCTGTGTCTGAGGACTGAAACTGGGGGGAAATGGGTCATTTGGCTGATGTGAGGGATGCCACATGTCCCACCGGTGTGAGGGTGGGGAAGGTTCACACAGGCTGTAGGGTTGCCTGTGAATAAAATAAGGAGAGATTTGTTTGCTCATGGGGAGAAAGGAGATAGCTCTGGATTATTGAAGGGGAGCCATGTTTCATTCTGAATCTTCATGGATGCCATCTCTGGCTCTGCTGAGCAGCCCTGATTCAAAATCATCTCCCCCTGCCACAGTCCCCATCCCTCCCCCAGCCCAAATTGGGAAGGGCTGAGAATTTGTCTCGCTCCAACCCTCACCAGGGCCACGAGTGTCAGCTGCTCTGTCTGATGACTGGCGCACTGATTATGCACCTATCCAGACACATGGAAATTCCACAGGGAAAAGCTCCCCAATACACACACATTTGTAATCTCCTGTGAATAGAGTCCTAAGTGCCCATTAACTATTGCTCAATTACACGGGAACTCTGCAGAAGTAAATATGGCATGCACATGAATATCAATTAACGCCATTATGATCAGTGTGGTCGTGAGTCAGGAGGCAAATGTGCATATTCTTGACAGAATTACGAAGACACGCTTCATTTTACTTGTGTGGATTGGAATAGTATGTTAAGCTAATAAAAGCTTTTGCATTTTTAAAAATAGTTTAACAAGCCCAGAATAGATTTGAATCATATCCGCCTCAGATTTCTGTTGTTAAAGTCTGCTTGGAAGACCTTTCTTAACAAACAGAGGGAAAAACCTCTATTACTCAGTCTGTAATTTTTCAATTCCCCTTACCTCCTTGAGTTGTCCAGCATTCACACAGCCCTATCTTACCTGGTAACCCACAGGTACCACTAAAAATCCAATACTTGCATCAAAAAAGGTTGACAGCTGTGAGACAAATGCAGAGCCCTGGCAAACCATTTCAGCTGAAATGGGGGAATCTTACCCTGAGTCCTCCTATCCACCTCCTCTTGCACCAGGGGTAAATCCCAGATTGATGCCAACCCCTCCAAGGTAAGTGAAAGGGGTAAAAGAGCTGCACCACACAACAACAAAAGCTTTATGAGATGTCTTTACTGTCGTGGAGTTTTGCCTGGGGAAGAGAAGGACAAGTGATATACAAGGTTACCAGGGACAGGCTGATTTCAGAAGCATTTATGAGACTACCCCAACAGTTCAGGCCTCATTTCCGCCCTGATGGGAACCCCACTGCAGTGCTACAAACTTTCCATACAATTTTGTTCTGCTGAGCCAAGCTATTCGAGCATCCTGTCCCAGGTGCTATTGAGTTTTAGAAGGGAATTGTCTCATAGAGAAGCACAAAGACTCCTCAAGACAAAATGTGGTGTCCTGCATGTCATCTCTCATAGACAGTCATCCCAGAAGCCTAAAAATAGTTTTGACAACACACAGGTGCTTATTGCTTGAGATGCATTCAGCCTGGTTTAAACACACATTAAAATTTCCATTACTTTGAAATAATCAGCCACTTTGTCTCCTGGGCTGAAGGGCCACACAGACTGTATCCTTGGGGATAAATTGAAGATGGGCAGTGAAGGCCAGGTACTGACCCATCCACACCATTGTTTGATGTCTGGGCACAGCTGGGATCAGGAGCTCTTGCTGGTGGCTCTGGAGGAGTTTCTGTGGGGATGAGAGTCAGTCTCCAGTTTGCTTTATTTACTGAGGTGTAGCCATAGCCCATATCTATAGTCACACACTAGAGGAGCAGGGCAGGCATTCAAGCACTATCCTGCTGTGGTCCATGCTGTTTAACTTCTAACAACTGTCCTGGCACAATTTTGCCCCTTGCCATCACCAGCATGATGCCCAGACACAATGCAGGCAACAGCCCTGGCCAGGAACCATTCTTTGGAAAAGAAGAATATATCCATACAAGCCATGCCTTGCCCCTTCCCATCATAGCAAAGAATGGGTCCTGGCTGATTTTATGTACTAGGATGCCTGTAGCCATAGAGAAGGAAATGGTTGTTTATATTATTGAAATGGAAATTGTGTTTCATGAAATCTGTGGGATCAGGGTGATATCTGACCACTGGAGTCAGAGATTGGTTTCCAACAGTTTTAGAAAACAAACTGGGAGAGTTCTGAGGGGCTTCTTTAGAATTATTATGCTAGAAAAATACTTAAACCTTTTAATATAATGATTTTAAGTTTTATCTTATTGAGGGAACAGCTGGAAGATTTTAGGGCTGTGGGTACATTTAGAATATCTAATGCATATGGTTGTATCTGCAGGGAAAAAAAGTTATATAGTTCAGCAAATACAGTAAAAAAAAGGAAACATAAGTAAGTAAATATTATGAAGGCTGAACAAATGTCAGATGGCCAAAAGGCTGTATGAAATAGAATACTGAGGAACAAAGATTTCGGCCCAAACCTCAGTCAGTGTTTGCAGAAATTAATTTTTGGGTAAAAATTTCTAGAGTGGGACTCATCCACTGATATTCACTGTGTGGCAATGTGCTCTCTGTCCTTTGTTGGGGCTGTTTGCCACAGACAGCAGCATGCCAAGTACAAAGTCTTCAGAACTGAATTCTCAGGATAGATATTAACCAAAGACATTACTCATATTTCTTTGCTGGACTGGGGCCTCATTGTCTAAAAACCAAAACCTCTTCATAGAAATTTTTGACAAACTTGCATGGTCCTGTTCTGTAAGTGCCCAGTGGAAATACTGGGGTCTGTCATTAGCTGTCACCTCAGTCAGGGATGAACCTGAGATGCTGAGAACATCTTGTAAGGCAGTGCAGAGCCTTGGCTGTCACTGATTTTACCTGGCTTTGGGGTAAAACCATCCAAACCTTTACCCTCATTCACCTAGTCAATAAAGCATTCATAAGGTTCCCCATGCAGGAATGGGTTAAATTTAATTAGTTAATATTGAAAAGCACTCTGGAGATGAAAAGTGCTCTGCTATGTAAGAGCTGACCATTAGCCATTATTAGGTTCTCTCTTGTTTTTCACACATTAGCCCAACTAAAAGGCAACGCAAAAACTTTTTCATTATATGCAGGGCAATTTAAACCAGCAGATTTAAAGTACATTTAACAAGTCGAATTGGTATATTTTTAATGGCCCATAGCAGGTTTGTGGCAAAAGGGGCAGAAAGTTAATTTCTGTCACCGCTTCTATAAATTAATAGGATGTAATTTGTAGTGAGGGACAAAGTTTCCTAAGGAAATCATTGTGTTGGCAAGGCTGGTTAAATAAAACGTCCTACAGGACTAGGTAATAAATAAAACCCCTGCCTTTACAAGGCTTTGTCATTGTCTGGAAAGTGGAGAGAGAGAGAGAGACTAAAATAATTAAAGGTGCTTATTCTAGTGTAGTAGCTCAGTAAATGAAGTATGCTTGGATTTTCCCTTCACAGGAGCTAAATCTGTGACCTTCTGTACCAGAGGAAAGAGTCCTTTGTGTTCTGAACTCTAATAGCCTTACCATGGTTTCATTTCTACCAGGGTCCATGAAACATTTATATTTATTTTCATTAGTTTCATTTTTCCTCTCACAATGAGGTGTTAGTTCAGACTTGAAGGAAAATGTAGATTGCTTTTGGTTTTTTTCCCTTGATGGACTCTATGCCTCTATGTCTTTGGTTTATCTCCTGCGTTCCTGAATATTTCTTTTACCTTGTGGAATACTGTTAGAAGTCTCTGTACAAAAGGAAAAGCTGTGGTTGCTATAGCAATAACCAATCTGATGAAGCTGTGACCTAAATCATGACTGAGAAAAATAGTACCTTTTCTATATCACTGCAGTTACTGCTTCCTTGGTTATGCAGGATTTATTACCTAAAGTGAACTCTTTGACTCCAGGACACAAGAAAAAGTAAAGTGATATTTCTGTAACTATAGAGTTAGGCAGGGATATGAACAACTTATATCTGCTGAAATTTATAGGTGAAAAGGTGTTCTGCTCTTGGCAGCACACATGTAGCTAAACCTTCGTGCAGCACAATCTATTTCTTGAAAATCTAGGGAGCTTTGATGGCTGGAAGATACTTAAATCAACATAATGTGCAGCTCAGAGTTATTGAGCATTGCAGAACCAAGACCTTGATCAGCTTCCTGAAGTCTTTGCTACTGCCATCAGTGTAGTTACTGAATGGGAAAGGAGGGCAACATTCTCTAGGAGCTGTTGCTTCCTAGCTCACTGCAAATTTGGTGAGGGAATTGGTGCAGGCATACAAAGACATTTACATAAAATAAGAAATTGTTCCCTCTTATTTGACTGTGACCTTCAATGGACCCTCTCTAGTAGGAGCTACAGATGAGGTTGTTTTTGCACATCCCCTACTTACACAACTGACAGGGGTTTGTAACATGGAAACTAATATGAAAGATAGTATGATGTGGGATTTATCCTATTGCCTTTCTGAAAATTAGCATTTAAATCTATGCTTATCATCTAGGCTCGCTCTATAGTCAATGGAGGGCAGACATATATGTTTCATCTTCTCCTAAAGCAGGCATATGGGATAGAATGAGAAAAAAATTAGAGGAGCATTTCTATCTTTCTGTAGACTACAGAGGGAGCATGGACAGCTTGCTTAGAGCAAACACCTGAATTTGAGATGGCTGTAATTCCATATTCTGAACTCCATTAAGCAGCAAACCAGTATGGGTAACCATTGCTATTAGAACAAGGTGGTGGGAGTGAAGTGGTCAGATTTTCAGCCTTAACAGCAGTTCGCTGCCCTGAGCTCTATCAGAATTGAGAATAAGAAATGACTGAGCTGCAGCAAGGTGTGAGTAAAGGCAATATTGAAATTACTTGTATTGGAGAGGATGGGGAGTGGGAAGTTGGCAGAATTAACTAAATTAGCTTCACTGGAACAGCAGAAGCAGGTTGGCAACTGAGACTGCATTTGCCTGACAAATAGCAAAGAGGTACTTGTGCTGTTATTACTCTGCCTGCCTCACCCCTCCTTCTCCTATAAGCCCAAGAGGACATACCCTGAGGATCAAGAGGCAATTGAATGTGTTTGATGATTGTGAGAAATCAAAATTGCTGTCTTTGCCTTCAGAGATTTGGACTAGAGATGCACAAAGAGTGAAGAAGTCTGGATGCTGAACTATTTGGAGAGATCTAAAATTACCCATTTCTTATGGCCACCTGGTCTCTTCAACATCTGCTGCATACTTGGCTCAGAGGCTGCCTGCTCTCTGGAAGCACACCATACATGACATAATGTGTCAGAAGCAGTGTGACACAGCAGTGACATTTAAAGGGACACAAACCAGGCCATCAGCTCTTCTAAAATGCATGCTCTAGAGCTTTCACAGTTTCAGTTGGTTGCAAAATACAAATTAGACCTTTTGTGACCATTTTCAATTGTCTTGGGGTAGACAACCATGGACAAGCCTTTGTTTCATGAGCTGTCACATAAAGACAAGAGTTACTTGTAGTGAAAGGACTTAGAAATACCTTTAATTTTGCAAAAGCTGTTTCACACCCTCAGCACTCATGTCTGATGGATGATGGTGCATTTATGAACTGGAAATTATGTGGCTACTGGCCAATATGCAATATGATAAAATACTACAGTGCAGAGACTTAATATTTCACAGCTAAGGAAGCTGAGAACTGACTCTTGCTGGAAATAGCACCCACGTACAGCCCTAGCTGAGAATGATAATCCAAGTGACAAAATAAAAAAGGTTGGGGTGGAGCACCATTAGGTTGGACTGCAGGACTGATAATAACCATGTCCTGGGCTGCATCACCAGCAGTGTGGGCAGCAGGGCAAGGCAGGGGTTCTGTCCCTCTGCTCCTCTCTGGTGAGACCCCACCTGCAGAGCTGCATCCAGCTTTAGGGTCCCCAGCACAGGAAAGCCATGGACCTGCTGGAGAGAATCCAAAGCACAGCCACCAAGACAATCAGAGGGATGGAGCACTTCTACAGGGAAAGGTTGAAAAAACTGGGATTGTTCAGTCTGGAAAAAAAGGCTTCAGGGTGACCCGATTGTGGCCTTCCAGTACCTGAAAATACTGCAAGAAAGATGGAGAGAGACTCCTTACAGGGGTCTGCAGTGACAGGACAAGAGGGAATGGCTTCAAGCTGACAGAGAGTGGAGTTAGATTAGATACTAGGAAGATATTCTTTACTGTGAACATGGTGAAGCACTGGAACAGGTTGCCCAGGGAAGCTGTGGATACCCTTGAGTGTATGTTTTTGTTATAGCTGGATCTGTTTGACAAATTTGTGTGTTTCTGAGATGAGGGCTTTTCTGGTTGTAAAATCTGCTCAATAATATTTTGTAAACAGCTTCAACTTCCATATGAGACCCCATCTCTGTTAAATCAGCTAATGCATAGCCATTTCAAACAACCAGCCGCCCTTCCCTTTGCTTCCTTCTCGTGTTACTTCTTTTTTCTCCCTTGTGAAGACATTCTTTTAAAAGTATATTGTAGTATTTTAAAGTATTAAATATTTGAAAAGTATCCCTACCCCAAAGTCCATTTTGATGGCTTTTGGAGGGAGCCTGAGGTCACAAGTCCTCACACATTTCCTAACCCATCAGCTTTGTTCTACTGCATTCATAGTCTCCCTAGAGCAGAACAAATAGGTGCAGAGATTCACCTGGCCTTGTGTTCACCACCCCCTTTGGGCATTCTTAATTGTCAAATGTTCATATGCATGAATGCAGAACGAGATGTGTTCCTCCAAGAGCAGGGACTTTGCATTTTTACCTGCTATCTGTTAGGAACCGAATTTCCTTCCCTGCTCAACCTCTTTATATTGTGGCTGCAATACGCCATTTCAGAAGTGTCATCACCTTTATCTTTTTACATTCTGATGTAGTCTGTAATCAACACTAGCTTCAGCGACTCTCATTACTAGCTCTTGAAGTGATTCTTCAGACTCAGCAAGAACAACATCATCATCAGATTACAGCATCTGCTTCCTCCAATTTCAGCCCTGCCACCGTAGCCAGCAGCGACGACGCACATTTGCATTTCAGTGCACAGACAGAGCTGATGCTGAGCCACCCAGCAGTCCTCATGGACTTTATTCCTGCCCATCAACCACTGTGCAACGTCCTTTGTTGGATCTTTCTTTTCACTTGTGCCTGGTCACGTACAGCACAATAAATTACATAAATCTCTGCGAAAGCCCCCACAGACAATGAGAGCTGCATGTAGCATTCAACTGCTTCTTTCTGTTCTACAGCACAGGTCTTTTTGCGCCAGTTTTTGCCATGATTTTTTCCCCCCAGCACTATTCTAAAAGCTGATTTAAGTCATTTTCAGGAGTAAACTAGCCACTATTTTGCTCTTTCTGTTCTCAATTTTGTTTTCATATTTTCCCAGCCCCTTTCTCCAAACACTAAGCTCTTTTTCTCTGTATATTTGTACAGCAAGTGGAATTATTTGGTAATGGGCACATCCTGTCAGATTCCCCTTCTCTGAGCACAGAATGAGTTTAGTGTCTCTCATTAAGTCCCTTAGCCACTGCCCTGTTTTTTCACAGAAGTTTGCAGATCTTATGGGAAATCTTGATACCAATCTAGCATTAGAGTGTTCTCTTCAGGTACACAAAGCAGGCAGGCATGAGAATATTTGAAGTATGTAGTAATGACTGTTTGAGTTAAGGACCTCTCTGTCTTCCTGAAAGAATAATTCAGATAAAAGATAAGAGATTCTGATGCTGAAATCATATTCTGATACATGAGGAGGCAAAATCTGGCCTTTTTATTTATTTATTTGTTTGATTGTAAAACACACTGATTTAATTTCCTTTGTCTCTGCAGTGCTGAACAGGAAAGAACCTTAATAGAACAGTGCAGAGGATTGACAAGCCTTGAATGCAGGGTCCAGCACAGAGCCCGAGGGTGGTGCCACTCTCAGTGTGTGCACTCCAGCTTTGCTGTGTCTTGAAGGGGCAGCTGTTCCTCCTACAACTCACCTGAGACCCACAGGTGGTTATCCACATCCTTACTGTGACACACTCTCTGGTAGAGGTTCGTGGATTTAATGCTCTTAGGCAGAAGGGCTGCCTAGTCTTAAACAAATGAGCTGAAATTCCTTTCTTTATGTGTATGGAGAGCCTAGGGAAAAAAAAAAAAATATCTTCACAGCTACACCAAAACATTTGAAAGCCAAGTTTGAGAGCCTCAGTGCTCCTTCAAGAATAGACACGTCCTCTGTGTGACTTCTGGGAGGGAGAAGAAGCACTTCAAAACTCATCAAGTTAAAAACTCGGGGAAACGTGAAATTTTTAGGTTCACAACCAAGCAGGACAGAATTGTTATTATTTTTTGTAAACACAGCTTCACTTTTGTGCCAAGATTGCCAGTGGAATCACTACAAGACTTTGAGTTCTAGCTAATATAATTGAAAATTTCTTGTTATAAATATCAAACTATTATGTCCTTTGACTTCTCATGTAGGAGCCCACTAGGAACACCAGGTATCACTTCTCATTCAGTGCAGGTTGTTGACTTTTGACAGGCTCCATTTTCAATTCTCTTTCATTCTTTTCAAACCATTTCATTTCCTACTGAAACACTGAAAAATTCAAACCTCACTGAATATTTCTATTAGTTTACCTGTGTTTTGCCTCTTTTTTTTTTTTCCAGAGGTTGCACTTTCATTATAGTGAAAATCTGTCATAGCAGTTGAGGTCTTGTGAAACCAAAACACTAAATTAAAGCAAAATTTTTATGATTAGACAATGCATGTTGTTGTTTTTCACTTCTTCACATGCCCAGCCAAATGACAAGCAAAGTTAAGCCACCCTGCAGCTTGACTCCCAGAAAAAAAATGGGAAAAGTTCAAAATACAAGTATAGTAAGTTCTAGCTTTTTACCTTTCTTATCATGTTTATATTAAAGCGCTCCCAAGTGCAGCCCTGGTTCATTCCCAGCAGTAAAGTATGCTAAAGGCATATTGGTACAAGTGTAATAAAGTATTAATAAATCCTCACTACGTGGGAGTAGTATTGCAGGGAAGGCATTGACAGAGAGTGTGAGGTCACTCACAAGGGCTGGCTGGGATCCATGTGCTCACCTGTCATCTCTGGGTCACAGCTAAGAAATAGGTACCAAACTTTTACATTTTTAGCATACTTCCTAACATGAGCATCAATTCTTCACATGTTATTCCAAATATTCTTCTCAGGTAAACATCACTTTATTTTGCAATATTTGTAAGAAGCTAATTTACCCATCAGAAAAGCAAGTTAAATGAATGAATGAATTAACTAATTAATTAAAGAAACCAACAAAAAACCCACATAAAAGCAGGAAGACAAAATACAGGCAGGTGAGTGAAGGAAGAAATTTTCATATGCAGCAACATGTAAAACAGACTTTAATTAGAAGGTGAGGACACCTGAAGATTTTAGCCTTTACTTTATCTTCTGAGATTCCATTACTTTAAGATCCATGCCTGAATGCAATATCCAAAATGTCTCGAGTTTCCACTTGCTGTATTTGTCATCAGAAGAAATAATAAATAGCTGTTTCCAGTATTTCTGGCCTGATTCAGGTAGTTCCTGGAGATTTGAGTGAGGTTTAGATGAGAAACTGGAAAGAAAATATCAATATAAATATCTCTTGTTTACCCATCTATCTAACAATACCTGGCTTATTAGAAAATGACCTTGAGGTTTGCTGCAGAGCTTTACTCTTCTAGTCAGTCTGATGGGGTATGCTACCTTCCCAGGGCTAGAATCACTGTTACTGCAGGCTAAATTCCTGAAAAGCACTGCAGCCACACTGAGGACAGGAAAACATAATGTGAGAAAATTCAGAAAAAACACAAACTCATCCACAACAGCTCTAGATGCTAAAGAAAGGTGGGTTCTTTGTGCTGGGCTAACAGCAACAAATCTTTGGGGATCTCTTGGTCCATGCTCAGGACTTTGAAATACACTGACCTTGTTTTTCCAGGGTCTGCATCTATGTTCATCCCACTGCAGTGAATTGGGTTATTCTGGCATAGGACTAAAAAGAAGAACAACCAGCTTTTATACACAGTTGCAACTGAAGAAGAGGGTGTCATGAAAGGAAAGAACTTTCATGGTCTTAAAGCCAAATGCAAAGTGTAAACCTGATGGATTAAAAATTCTTCTGATTTAGAGCTCAATAACAAATGCGTGGCTATGAAATCTTTGTCAGCTCATATCAATGTTTTGTTTTGCCAGCTGAGGATAATTTAATTTCTATCCATGGCCAGAAGTAAACATATTGACACAGAGTTGAGCAGAAAGTGTAAAAATTTAGATTTGTGTACCACTATGCTTGACAGAGCTGTCATTAAGGGCAGGGTGCATAGAAGGCTGTAAAAACAATTAAGCACCAGTTTGTCAGTAGGCAGAGAATTAGAGAATTCTTCACATGACAGGGACAAGAAGAGGAGGTCATTAAGGCACATGCCATTTATTTTAATATTACCCATGATCTGTATTGTACTCGAATTATAAATAGGCTAAGTGTGAGTGACCCAGAACAGTTTGGCTTCTGTCCTAGCAGGATTTAATCGCAGTCCACACTGTCCTCCTTCCTACTCTTTTTCTGCCTTCAGCACAGCACTGCCAACATCTGAGATTTCTTTCTCTCCCGAGGCTTGCATCAAACCTTTTGCTTCAATATTTAGCATTAGCTCTTGGAGTCATGTGTGCTTCATGTCATGTGAGGCTTCAGGGGAGTTTAAGTAGCACCTTGTTTTGCCAAAAGATCCCCCCAGCAGTATTTCATGCCAGTAGGTATATATAGAATTGTGCTGGTACAACTGTCCTGGGACAGTGACTCCATTGCAAGATGGTGTTTGGGCTACTTTTTAGAGGTAAGTTAAATTATAACTCTGCCTAAGCTAGGTCCCTGCGTGAGTGACCAGCTGGAAGAAAGATTTACACTGATCTAACAATATCTTCTTAAATTTACATGTTAGATTATGACAAAAAAAATAATCCCATGTAGGCAAGACCTACATTTTCGTTCGTTAGGGCTGTGGAGAAAACATGACTCAAGTGAATTACAAAGGCTTAGATACCAGAAGGCAAATAAAAATAAACTCAGTTATTAGGATTTTTTTTTTTCCAGTTTCATTACTTTTGTGCCAACCTCAAGGTTTTAGGGGTCTGAACTCTGAAATCATGAACCCTTAGGGACAGCAGAAGTATTGACTATAATTAGATAGTGTAATCTCTGGGACAAGGCACTGCCTACTCCTGTGTTTAGACAGAGCTCAGCACCAGGGGCTGCTAAGCAGAAACAACTTTCTGGTCCTAGCACAGTGCAACAAATAATTGATATTAATACAACACTCCTCTTCTAGGGGCACATCAGCCACATGCCCATAATCCCTGTCCGTATTCCCTATTCAGACAAACGTAAATCCTCCCACAGATCAGTTCTGAAGACTTTACCTTGGCTTTTCTATGACGGTGTCACCCTGAACTCTCTGGGGCCACAGACTGTCTGTACCTTTCTCTGAGCCAGGTGTGCATGTTTTGGCAGGTGTTTTTACACACAGCCTGCTGTGGGCTTACTTAGGAAACTACAAGGTAAAATTAATTATGTTAATTCTTCTGCAGGAGGAAGGGAAAAACCCCCAAAATTTGCCACCTGCTTAAGTACGTATTTTGTTATTTGTTACGGGATGAATGTTACCCTTGTGCAGATGGTTCACATAAACCCCTGCACATTCTGGAATCACAGTTATCCAATTAATGTCTGGCTTTAGAGCTGCCTTCAAGGTCCCTTCCAACTCAAACCTTTCAAAGATTCCATGATGTTCTGTGTTTCTGTGGTAGGGAATTATTGCATTGATTCAATGTAAGGAGCTGGATCCTTTTTCCCAGGACTCTTTAAAAGCACTAGGAGATACAAGTCCAGGGTTTGATGGGGATGTTGTGATGTAGCTCATTCTTTTATGACAGATCCTGTGGAGCAGCATTTCCCCAAACAATTTCCAAACATTAGATGCCCAAAATCTCACACTTCCTCCAAAAAAATGCATATGGGTCTTCTTAGGAGCTATGCATTTTGTTTCAGGACCACTTATTTAGAGAACAAAGTACACAACCACCCTTATGACCCTGGAGAGGCACCTACCAAGTTGCTGAGCTGAGGTAGCTTTCATGTAAATGCTCTGCATTGGTCTGGAAGAGTTTCCTAAAATTAAGTACCAAAGCTGTACTCAAAAAATGCTCAAAAAAGAGATGTTTCACAGCATTTTTCAAATGCAGAAATTAATATTGTTATTTCAGCCTGTGTTTGGTAGACAGATTGAGAAAATTTTTTATCCTTTTTAATGAGTTAAAACCCCCCAAAGTTAAAGGTAAGACATTTATTGCAGTTCTCTATCAGCGTATAATCAGTTTGTAATTTGATCTAATAGCAATCTTCCAATCTTTTCTTTTTATAATACACTCTTTATAAACATTAAAAGGCGCAAAGACATCAGTTCAGGTGTTTTACAGTATTTTAGGACTGATCCCAGCAATTCAAATGTGTTTAGGAAACTTTAAACCCATGCAATTTTGTGCCAGACTGAGTGGGCCTGGTTAGTACAAAGAACAACATGAACTGAATTAAAGCTTTGATGAGCTCAGCACCTTTAGCTCCTCCTGAACTCCCTTGTTTTTCACCTCTACTGAGAACCAGCATAGCAGTTTGTTCCAACGACCTCATTTTTAAAATAGCCCCCCAGCAAAGTTTATGGAAAAGGTGCAAATCACAGTCCATTAGAGAGCAAATGCAGGCAAGCCCACATATAAAGGTTTTTCACTTCTACTTTCACAGAATTTATCAGTAGTAGTGCATTTTTTTGCCTATCAGCATCTAAGAAAAATCTTATGTGTTCTACTTTGTAATTGCTGTCTTTATATTGACTGTGAGAGGCCATTAGTTTTTGCTGAGAATGATTTCTTTTGCAGTAATAAAAGGTGGTATTAAAATGTCACTGCAGTCATTTCAATTGTTGTCTTCTAGTAAATGGATGATTTGTGAATTTCATAGTCCTTAGTTGTTAATAACCACTTAGCTCATTCTGTTGATTATCCAGTTAAAATGGCATTTTGACAATAATTCTCCATTATCAACCAACATTTGCCTTCTGTTCACTTTGTGTAATTATCACGATCTCTCACTCTAGTCTGGGGACTCTGCAAAGATTACAACAGAGGACCAAACTCCTCAAAGACTAGGAAATAATTTCTTCTCTTCTGGAGGAGCAGCTCTTGCAGTTCAGCAGCTCTAGCAGTGCACTTTCCTTGGGAATTGATGCCTTGGAGTGGCCACCTGGAACAGAGTCTAGACAAAATTAAGAGAATAAAAACAGGTATTTATTGAAGGCCTTCAATAGGTACACCTTGGGCAGTCAAAAGCCTCTGAGGGGCTACACCCAAGGAGGGAAATGGCCACGAGCTTTTCATACAGTTATAAGTTTGGTCCATTTACATATCAGAAGTTAATCCTCCAATTATAGTTTCAGGTAATGTAGTAATTTTCTCCAAGTTCCTCACGCCTCCCCCCAGTTCACTGTTGTTTACATCTCCCAGGACCTGAGACAGTGAGGTGTCCTTGAGTTTCAGGCCTAGAGAGGAATTGTTTTGTCTCAATAAAATGGGAGAAGAGCAGCTGACAGGCTATGGAGCTTTAGAGTTATACACTAAAGCAGTACAGGAACTGAAAAATATAAAAGCTAAATCCTAAGGCATCAGAATGGTTTAACACACACATCTCAGGTGCCTGTGGCTTAACACACACACACACACCAGGGGATACATCCTGTGCAGGCAGGGGCAGAGGTCTGGCAATGGAAGAGGCTGCATGAACCCCAGTCTGAGCCTTGAGCAGGGCAGCCTGTGAGCCATGGTGCTCCATGAACCTGGGATGCACCTGCTATTTTGACAACTGTATCCTGTTAATCACAGATATCTCACCCTAATTCCAGGAAAGTAGGATGTGCTCCACTTCTGTGAATGCCAATCAGCTCAAAGGAAGTGGAGCTGAACGAGTTTGACCTACAAACCCAACACTTAGGAATATGCTCAAAGAATAATCAGAGAGGAGCAGAAAGACTGGAGAGCCCAGAAAACCTGGTGGGCTGTGAGAAAAGCCCTTACTCCTCGTGGACATGTTTCTGTGCCCAGAAGGAGCAATGAGAAGCTCTTGCTGATGCTTACTGAAGACCTGGAGAGATCAGTGTCCAGCTGCTGCATGGTGGCATGGCACATCTGTCTGGGCAGCCTGGCCTTTGGTGACTACCAGCACCTCCAGGAGTGCTCTGATAGCTCTGCTCATGACTAGATGATCATCATCATGTTCTTAATGCCAGCACATGCCCTGAGGCAACAGACCAAGTGCTGGGGTTTGTGTGCCAAAATGAGGAAAGTTAATTCAACACCCTTGATAACAACAATAGTACTTTGTGCTTTTGATCTTCAAAGTGCTTTACAAACATTAGCTAATTAATTAATCCTTACAATACTCCTCTGCTATTATCCCCATTTAGCAGATGGGGAAATTGAGTCAGAGGAGTTAAATGACTTGCCCGGGGCTATGTAGGAGTTGGCATTCAGGCTGTGTTGGGGAATTCCTGGCTCCTCCTTTCAAATCTCCAAAACAGCTGTGGCTGCTGTTACAGACCTGAGACTGGCTTAACTACAGAGGCTGGGGTGAGTAGCTTGGCAGGAGCACTGATTCTGAGGTGTCCACCAGACGTGGACAGGTCCAAGTGCCACCTTCAGACTTGCACTCTGTTGCCAGTTGGGATTTGTGAGTAATTTATTGAGTCCCCTGTTTCCAGAGCTTCTGGAAAGGAGCTGACTCAGGTCTGGCCAGCCTGGCCCTGAGAATGTATCTGTCTGTGCAAATACCCTTACTCACCCCTCACATGGGGGTCTCCCAAAGATACTGCCTCCAGCAGGGATGGATAGAAAAATTCTAAGCCTGCTTCACAGTCAGTAGACAAGGAGATGGAGACAGAGGTGGGGAGATCCAAATAGAAGACTTTTAATTTTTATTTTACAAAGTCCCCATATAAAGAATGAACGGAGAGGTTCATGGATGTGGACAGTGTGCAAAGGGAAATAATGAAAGCTCTCAAGTTTTATTCACCCAGGTACTTTTGTAGCTGATGGAGTACCAAGATAATAATTTCTTCTACTGCTTAAGGACAGGGTTGCTCAAGATCTATTACAAAATGAGGATAATTACTTAATATCAAAGGAACTGTCATCCTATTTTGGCCCCAGGTAATGTAGAAAACTAGTCAATACTACTGAATAACAGTTATGCATTAGTCAAATAAGCCTGGGAAAAGTAACTGTTTAAAAATCGTATTGTAATTTGCAGTGCACATATTGTAAAGGATACAGCACTGGTTTTCATCACACAGTGGCACAAAAATACGCTGTAGAATAAAATAGTGTGAAAAAAATTTAATAAGGATAATCTTTCACTTCTACATGATTGTGAGAAATTTGGGAAATTGGAAAAGGATGACCTCTCTTGGCAGGCTGATAAGGGTCTTCCTAGTGCAGCCCAGAATGCTGTTGGTCTTTGCAGCCAGAGCCCATTCCTGGCTCATCTTCACTTGTTCACCAGAAACCTCAGGTCTTTTTCTGCAATTATGTTTTTCAGCTGATCACACCCAGCCTGTGCTGGAGTGTGGGGCTGTGCCTCCCCAGGAGCTGCCCTTGGCATTTGCTTTGGTTGGTCTTCATGAGGCTTCTGTTGGTCCATTTCTCCAGCCCATCCAGGTCCCTCTGAAAGGCAGCACAGCCCTCCAGTGCCTCAGCCACTGCTCCCAGTTTACAACCACCTGCAAATTTGCTGAGTGTGTACTCTGGCCATTTGTCCAGGTCATTAATGGAGATGTGAAACCCAGTAGGCCCCAGAACCATCTCCAGGGGTGCATATTCAGCAGCTGTTTTCCAGGTTGGCTTCATGCCACTGATGCACCCCTTTGAGTGCAGCAGGTCAGGCAGTTTGTTTTCAACCCACTGCACGAGTCTTTTCAGCAGGGAGGGATTTCAGGTTGTTTCAGTGTGCTTTCCCCTTTACACAGTCATGCTCATTATTCCCCACTTTATGGTTTCCAGAGGCACCTCTTTTTTTTGAGTTGGATGTCCTGTTGCCTGCCTGCCATGACTTTGAAATGTGCCAACTGTGGAAAAAAGAAGGCAGGTGTGTTGCTTAAATGAAAGTAAGTGGATATATTTCTTGGGACCAAATTCTTTGCTTCCTTACTTAAATTTTAAACTGTATAGCCTGCACAACCCTTGATCAATAGCTTGAGCTGATCTCTGAGAATCTCTCCCATGGAGGAGGGGGAGCCGGATATTTCCCAAATCATGCAGAGTCAGTGTCCCAAGCACCTGCACTTGCACAGCATGCAGGAAGCTTTGAGCAGGCACATCTTAACTTTGGGCTCTTTACTTCCTCATGGGAGCCATCATCACTTGGCACAGAATGGAAATGCCTGCAGGCTAACATCAGTTTTGTGAAAGACACTGCAAATCCAGACCAGACCCAAGGTGACACAACCATCTCCTCACTTGCAGGGTTGATCGGCAATTATCAACCACGCATGAGAACATCCAGAGATGTGAATAATTCCAGACAGTTCCATGTGGCCAGAAGGACACGTTTCCCAGAATCCAAAAATGGATAGAGTGAGATTCCTCTTGGGGGTGCACAGTAAGGGGGCAGGAGGCAACGAACACAGACTGCAACAGGGGAAACTCTGACTAGATAGTAGGTAAAAAAATACCCAGAGCAAAGGCAGTGAGTGTTCAATTCAAACTCTAGAAGAGGGTTCAGGGGAGCTGTGGGATTTGCACCTTTGGATATATTCACAGCTTGACTGGACATAGCCCTCACCAACCTGATCCAACTGAACTTGAAGGAAGAGGTTGGATTAGATAATTTACAAAGATCCCTTTAAACCTCAACAGTTCTGTGGGTCTATGATACCCAAGTTTGCATTAAAACTCCATCCAACACTGAATATAGCACAAACAGGAATGTAGGACACAGTGCTCATCTGTAAATGTTTCTCAGCCTAAAGAGGAGGGAAAATACCCTATCATTATATAAAAGATGGAGAGGCCACATCCAGAAAAAAATGCATCAAAATTGGGGCTACTTCTTACATTAGCCGTTCATCTGGATCAGTAATAAAACTTAGAGCAAACAGTCTCTTCTGGCATCACAGAAATGGAAGATTTGATATTAAATAATTACAGCAAATCTAAATATAGTCAGAGGCAAATAAAGTACCAGAGAAGTTAAGAGCTCTGCAAGAGATATGAAGTATGCCCATTATGAAAAGCTTTCTGAATTGAATTTGTAATGGTATATTCATGTTAAAAGGAGTTCACTATGTTTTTAGTGGGAAAAAATAGCTCTTGGTACAGATAAAAATAGATTGTCCTGGGATTTTCCTTTGTTAGAAATTAAAGTATCTCACAAAATTATTAATAGCTGTGTGTCTTCATGATGCTAGTGAATTTTTCTGTGAAGAGGTAATGTGGTAGAAGTTTTTGATATTTATTCAGCATTCTAACAGGAAAACAATGCCTTCTTCACTATTTATTGTTTTAGAAAGAAAGATTATAGCTCAGATGCTTCACCTCAGAGGTGTCTGATGGCACTTTCCACAATCAGCACTGACAGTTCAAGGATGAAAGGTATGGTGTACATTCTTGTTACTCAAGGGTTAAAGAAGGTCCCATAAATAAATTATGGATGCATTTTTAGAGCACTTTGCTAAGAACAAGAATGGCAGAAAATATCACAAGGCTGTCAAATCAGATTAAAGCCCATGTGCTCTGAGTAATCTGTGGGGAAAACTAACAAACTGTATGTTTGTCATGTATTAAAGATATTTTCTTAAAAAGCTGATTGGCTGAATGAGCATGGAAATCCACCCTTGCCTTTTTCTATCTCTCATGATTTGTCTCATGCTTAGTTTTAAGTTTAACTTACAAAATAAGTGCAGCCAGCAACATATCCCAGGTGAGCAGAGACTCCATCAAGAATAAAGCTGTGGAATTGAGCATACATGTTAATGCCTGTGCATGGATAAAATCCATAGTATGCCTATAAATTTTCTCAGCAAGGTTTTCAAAACCCAGTCACTTGGGTGTCTTGAAAGCTTCCACTTACAGCTTCTGCTGTTTCATAGCACATAAGCAGAAAGTTTGTTTTTTGACTGCCCGTACCAGATTTGGAGAAATTTACATAAATCCCTCAGAAGGACAGGACTACTGCTGCAGCAGTTTGTCAGCTGTTAATCCACTGTCCTAAAGATCTAGAAAATGAGTCATGTAACAGAACAGAATCTTGTCAAGTAATTGTACCAAGAGAGGCACAAGGGTCCTGGTAGAAAGGTTAAACAGTAGCTTTGAATTTCCAGAGCTGTCCTTACTGGCTTTTGTCCTGGATTCATGTTCTGGGTGCCACTGGACTGCCCGTTGGACTAAAATCCTGACACATCCCCCTGCATCTTCTAAGTCTAATTTTCATAGGAAACAAGCCTGTGGACCAAAAGGATCAATAGTGTGATGTGGCCAGGCTTTTGTTTGGAAAGTGGAGTGCTGAGGTGCCTGTCAGATTGCCTAAGCCCAGCTGTGTCCATCTGAACTACAGGCATAGCAACCCATGTATTACTCCAACCATCCAAGGAACAATTAATTTTCAGTTTTAGGGATAAGAGACCTTCACTGGGCCATGAAACAATCTTTCAATATCATGTTCTACTGGACTTGGACTCAGAGGCAAGTCAAAGTAAACAAAAAGCTTCAATTTGATACACGGAAATTATCAGCAGAAAAAGGACAAAAGAAGTAACTGGAACCCTCTCACTCTGTGCTATTTTATGAGGTGGTCCCTTGTAGATATGTAACATGTGAAATACCTGAGGTAGAATCTAAGGAGGTAATTAAATGTCTTGTAATTAGAGCAAGAAGACTATGATGCTGTTAGACCAAGAGGAAGAAAAGGCTGTTCAAGTCAACCTTGAATTTTCTCTCTTTTGGACTACAATGGAGATGTATGTGAGATTTGGACCAGATCCCAGAGATGGTTCATGGCCTTCTCTTTGTAACAATGTCTGGATTGGCATTTTCTCCAGCTGGTTGAGAAAGTCCAGGATACTGGTTATCAGGGAAAGTCCAAGCACAGGTATACAGTAAGCACAGTAAGTAGCAAAGGCTCAGGAAATTTTACAACCAAGCTAGTAAGATTCTGAGTTCTTATCTGGAAGAGATTTGAATCCCAGTGCTGTCTCACAGGATGGGGCTTTTCTTTTGTTTGTTTGTTTGCTCTTAATATTTAATTTATAATAGGTATTTTTAATATAATCTGAGCATTCAGTATTGTCTTCCATTATTCACTGTGGCCCAGCTCCATAGCCCAGTATCTCTTCATGTAGTTTGTGTACCAGAAGATAAATAGTTTATAAAATTTAAGGCATTCTCTACAGTTGTACATTTTCTGCATAAATACTTTTTGCATTCTATATATGCTATAAATGCTGTGCTGTGACAGTACAATGAAGCTATTTTATAAAACACTCTCAAGGTAGAGATTTCTGAAAAACCAAAGAGAGATACACATACAGATTAGCCTCGGGTGTTTTAAAGGCCCCCAAAGGAATAATGAACATTTCTCTCTGAATTCCCAGTCATTTCAACAGGATAAGGATTTCTCCCAGTCACAGTAGTGTTTATGCTTTATAAACAAATGTTTATAAGGATTTGTAGGATTGAGCTGTGTTTATGACCCAAAGAACATATTGGACCTGGAGTCACCCACTGTGGAAAATACCTCTCAGTGCCTACTGGATTCCTCTTTCACTGCAGTTGATTTCAAATCTCAGTAAAACCTGTGGAACAAAATCATGTTATAAAATCTTAACTACAAATGTTACCACACATATAACCAGATGTCTAAAATGTCAAAAATAAGAGAACTAATGCAGACAGGGAAAAGAATTGATAGATTTTAAATAAATAAAACAGACATCAGCAAATGAGAACCTGAAAATAGCCAGGACTGTGAAAGACAAACTGTAATTCATTATTTTTTAACAGAATGGAAAAACCACTGTAAGTGACAGATTTGATCACTTTGGTTGACAGTTCTCAGGATGTTTAAGATAAATTCAAATCACATAAATGGATTCTTGAAGTAATTTCAAGGACAGTCCTTTTAGAAATAAATAACCATTCTCAGTCTTATAATAATTGCTTGACTCCAGGAAAAAAGGAAAAATACATTGACAAGGCAGCCAATTTTGTTTAGAGTAGATGGGATAAATTCATTATGCCCAAGGTGCTGAATGCTTTGTGGAAGGGAATACTGTTAATATAGTAAGGGCAAAAGGTACAAGTGCAAAAGAGCTGTCACTTTACCAAAAAAAGTTTCCAGAAAAGGAAATTTCCCAGCAGAGGGGTACAGGTGCTGGTGCTGATGGAAAGGACACGAATCCCAGGGATATTCAGTTTGAAGCCACCAGGTTCAGATCTGCCTCACCATTCATGGTTAAGATGGAAAACTCCTAAAACCAGGCAGCACCATCCCAACTCCCATCCTGCCCGAGGATGCACTGATGGCACATTTTGCTTCACGTGCTACCACAGGAGGACAGGTTATACACGAGGAGGAGCATCTGCCTGCTCCGGGAGGAATGGCACTGCGGGAGTCTCTGCACTCCCAGTTTGGTTGCATAACTCTGCTGGTATCACTGTACCACCCTAACTAGGCCACTAAAACTCCAAGGGTTTGTCTGTGCACCGTATTATGCAATTTCATGCAGTGACACCCAAATTCAACCTAAATGATTCTCTCTGTTCAAAGCAGCCAAGCTGTGCCAGTGCATCGCGCTGCCTTATGTGTTTTTAATCTTTTGCAGGCTTATTGAAAGCCAGCTGGGCATTCCTACATGGTACAACACTGAGCAATACTGTAATTAACCTGGCATAATCTAGGCATGTTTTCCTACCTAGACCCATTTCTAGAAATTATCATGATAAACACTGCAGAAAGAAATGCCAATACCCTTGCTTCTCATAGTGGCAATTGCTAATATCATCACTGCTGGGAGAAATGTATCAGTTTGCTGCATGAAATGAATCACTCAATTTCTTTTCCCAAAGTTCAAAATTGTTCAGATTTTGGATTTTGATGCAGAAGATTAAGGAGTTGCAGGTTTCTACTGAAATGTCATTCTTCATTCCTTTTCTCACTTGTGTCTAAATTTTTTATCAATTACAGTTATTCAGAATTTTCCAGTTGAAAATATTCTTCATGAGAAATTCCACTTCCTCCCCAAGAAACATACTTAAGGAAAAGTGTATTAACAGAAACTTTGCCAAGAGTGAAAAGGAAAGATTTTCCCTGGAAAAACAACAAAAAACAAATCACGAGATATTTTCAACAGGCAAAGTTAGAGTTTTTGTTATTAAAAATATCATATGGAAGGCTAAATATAAGTACAGAACTTCTAAGAATAAGGAAAGATGTAGCAGCTGCTTTTAAGAGTTTATAATTTAATTTCTGTTGGTAATGACAGAGAATTAGGGTGCCTGGGGAACAGAAAAAGAGGAATACACAGAACAACTCATGTGCTGAATCCAGGCCACAGTGTGGTTTGCCTGTTGGCCTTGCATGCACAGATACAATCACTTGCTAACCACCTAAAGCCAGTTACAAGATTACCCATGCCACAAAGATTGATACTGTTGAGATGGATCAGAGGAAACGTGGCTCAGGGCTTAAATCAGCCTGGTGATGTGGATGACCACTGAGGAGGACACCACAAAAACCCCTGACAGTCCTTGCCAGTTCTGCCCAGGGAGCAGAGAAACCCCCTCTCTACCCCGAATCTGGTGGTGGGTTTAACAGAAGAGCAGGCACAGGGAGCACTGAAGTGGTCCTGAGGAGAAATGAGTCTGCTTTCTGCACTCCTTAGAGGAAGACAATGCATTGGACAGTCTAAACCCACATGAGGGAGTTTTATTTTTAACTCAGCAATCATCCCAGTGTCTCACAGAGATTCCTCCTTTAAGCAACGTCGAAGATGTCAATTTTAGGATTTTAGAAGGCCCAAAACTGATGGAACTGTAGCCAGCTGACTGTTTTGAACATATCCCAGCTGTATTCTTCTCTTTGGTCTTCAAGTCATGAAAGAATTGTACATCACCAGGTGATGTAGTACTGCAAAGCCAGCACTGACATTAAACAACTTATTTCCATAGACAGCAAATACAGGGTGTTAACAGAGTTAACAGAGGTTACTTTCATACTAATTAAGTGGGCCTGACACAAACCCTCACCTTGGAGTTCCTCTGGCATGAAGGAGCCCCTATTCACATTTAGTTTCCCTTAGCCTGCAGAGCAGGGTGACCACATGCAGAACCCTTATTGGAACCAGTTTCTGGTCCACAAGTCAAGCCCAGAAACTGGAAAATGTGCATTGCCTTAAGACAAAACCACACCTGTAAGCTGAGCAGAGGCTAGGCAAGGTGACCAGAGTAGTTTCTCCCAACATTAAGTTTTCTGTGATTTAATGGCAATTGTCAGTATAGATCAGCAAGTTTCAGTGCTTGAAGTGTTCCTGGGTTCAGCCATGTGCTTGTGTCCATGCAGTCCTTCCTGGAGACAGACAGAGGCTGTGACTGCCCTGGTGAGCACCCAGGCACCCCAGCCTGGAGTCACAGACCATGCAGGAGAGCACGGCCAGTGACTCTTGTTATTTTCTGTCTCAATGGTCTGGAAAACGAATGCCCAGTAAGGTGGGAGAACTCCTAACAATGCAAAATCCAAGAACAAGAAAACACAAAATGACCTGGAGTGACTGTAACAGCAAAACCAGGAAGATGTAATTGTGGCAATTGAGAGATAAAGAGATGGGGAGATCAGGTTTTCATGATGACAGCAAGGATGATGTGTGGAGAAGGAAAATTCAATTAAGGTCTTTTGGCACTATAAATATAAACTGAAGAGCATTTGTTGCAAATACAAATCCAAAAACTTCTCATGCTCATTGGGAATTCAGAAAATATCTTTGCCCTAACAATTTTTGAACTGTTTTCCAGTACAGAAGATTAACTTTTCTCATTTTTTCAATGCAAAATTAAAATAAACTAATGCAAAAATAAATATGCACAATAACTCTGAGTATTGAGACAATACTTATTTTCCTAAATTCTTGGTCATAAGTAATATATATTCTTCCTGTCATAACTTGCCAAAGAGCTATTTTTGAGAGTTTGGACTTTCACAAACATAAATGTCTACAGTCTGCACCACACCTCCCTTCTCTCAAGTTCTTTCTCTGTGTAAGAAAATGCATTAATGAATCAGAGAGGTAATTTCAAGTTGCCACAGCCACTCAAAAAAAGCAACATCTGAGGAGGCTTCACAGACCAAGGAAACTTTCAGCTGTACATCCAACAGATGCCTCTACAAGGGATTGTGACATTGTGCAAGAACAAAAGCATGGATCCAGTCAATTCCAAACCCATCCACCCGCAGAATCCAAGATCATCTCCTCTCCTAGATTAAATTAGACATTTTTCTGGGATGAACAGTCTTTCCTATTCCACATCCTCTCTTTCTAAAACAGGTGATTGTTTTCTTTCCTACAATGTGATCAAAAGCAGTTGGTCAGCCACATAACCAGCTCCTGAAATTAATGGGGGAGTTTTCTTTAACCACTGCACACACAGATATCTCTGTGTTGGACCATCCCATACAACCAGGTAGTGTGGGGTTGATTCCACAGTTCATGAATTTATTTGTGCACTGTGTTTGTTCCCAGTGAGCTTTACACAGTGCTGAGCATAAAGGCAAGCATATAATAGGTTAATAATAATAATAATAATAGAATGACATATTGAAAGTCTAAAGGTTTATATTTTCAAGTTTTATTTTCTTTTTCAGGAACTGTGAAAACCACCTTCCACACTTTATTTTTGTCTTAAAGTCTTAATCCATAATTATGGAGAGCTAAGGTACCAATGCCAGAGTAACAAGATTAATACCTTTTTGACAGAATTTAATAATATGGTTTTATATTTAATTTTGTTCATAAAATATCCCGCAGTAGGAAACTTTTTTTACTTACCTAAACATTATTACTTTAAAACAATTTAAGTCATATTTCCTGGTGCAAAGAATTTATTATAAAGACTTGTTGGGAACAGGTTTTTATGGGCTTGTGCAGGGATTAACTTCAACTTAATTTGGATATTCAACAAATAGTCCACCATGGCCTAATAATGCAGTCCTTAATTCATTTGTCTTACCTTAAATGCTCTGAGGCCTTTAAAATCATGTTATATATGCTATCTGGATAACAAAACTCATGTTGGTTTTGGTTTTGATGTCTGGAGAAAATGTCCAACCATCAGTGCAGCTGATAATGTTCTTGCCTAAGTGAGATGAGGGCTGTTGCATAATACATTCACAGAGAACGTTGTTCCCAGCAGCAAAAACTCAACCTGCAGTACCAAGCTTTCTGCATAGCACATGGGGCAGCAGAAAGCCCTGCCTCTGCTGTGTACCAGCACTAAGAGCCTCCTGTGGCAAAACACATTTCCAAGCAGCAAACCTCCCAATTCGTGCTGAGGTGTTCCCTAAAATAGCCCCAGAGATGCAGATATTTGCCATCACCAGGCACAGATGAGCCTGTCACACGGGTGCAGCCAGGGTCCAACCCAGGTCCCGAGGTCTGGGGGCATCAGTGCAGACCCTGGGGCTTGTGAGTGGGGAGTGGGGCCCATTTTTGTGATCCTCCAGAGGGGAATATCCTGAGGAAAATGTCCAAAGTGCCTGGCTATGGGGAAGATGTGTGGACAGCATTGAGCAGCTGAGATCTACACCTTTATTCGATCTAAATATTCTGTGTGTTGTTGGCAAGGGGCAGCTTGAACAGTCTTCTGAGGGCTCTGGGTTTGGAGGACCAAGGGTTCTCCAGCCCCACTGTTGATTATCTCCCAACATCAGTGACAGATGCAATCAAGTGCAAAGCAAATCCTCAAACGCAACTGGAGATCTTCTCCAACCATCTCAGGTACTCACAGGGATTTTCTTTCTTTTACCTCCAAATAGATATTAAAATATTTTTTTTACAGGAAGAAATAGGGTAGGTATGCAATATTCTGGAAAAAAAGACCATAATTTCCACCAGAAGGTAAAGAATAAACATCAAACTTGCAAATTTCAGTGCTGCTTATCTGGGAAAATGCCGCAGTTTTTTCAGAGCTGTAAGTTTATCCTCCTTGCAGCTGAGTGTCCCTAATTCTCTATGGTATCAGGACATGGCTTTCCCACATGGCAAGCTCCCACCTTGTTTGTGTAGAAGAAGAAACACCCACCAGGAGTTTTTGTGGAGAAAAGGATGGCTCCAGACATGAGGAAAGAGCAAAAAGCAATGCCTGAGGAGGCTTCACTGACCAGGGAAACTTTCAGCTGTAAACCCAACAGATGCCTCTGCAAGGGATTGTGTCACTGTGCAAGAATAAAAGCATGGATCCAGTCAATTCCAAACCCATCCATCTGCAGAATCCAAGACCCTCTCCTAGGTTCAATTGCAAAACTAGAGACCCAAGAATATAAAACTAACACATCACTGTCAAGGTTGTGATGAAAGAGGAAAAAAATATTCTTTTTTTCAGTTGAGGAGAGTATGTAGCTGTATGAATATACATACAGAGTCATAAAAAGGAAGGGGGAATATATTTAAAAACGAGTCAGGACTTTTTCTTGCAGTATTGCAAGTGATGTGGAAAATATCCCTTGAAGCTACTGTGAGATAAACTGCAACATGATCACAGATATGGATCAGATAAACACAGAAATCTGATGAGAGTTTAAATAAACTCGGTCCACCTTTTCCTCTAACTTTACTTCCATTGGTTTGTTCCTTCTTCTAAATCATAAGGGTGTAGACAAAGGGAAAAAATTTCTCTTGTCAGAAAGCATATAAACACATTTGTCAAGAAAACTTGTGGCAGTAAGCTTGAGTAGGAGCTTTTTTGCTTACACTAAGAAAAAAAAAAGAAGACTTTCATAGGATCATTCAGATAGGATATGACTTTTATGAACATCAAGCCCAATCATGAAATCCATACAATTATTAAATCTTTCATGGGAAAAGTAAAGAAGAATGGTTATTTGTCTGATAAAATAGAACTTGATGGAGACTGGGAACATTCAATGAAAATAAAATGAAGATTCTTTTTCATTTACCAGGTTACACTGTAGAACTTGCTGCTGCGGGATTTTCTGAATGCAAAATGTATAAAGCAGATGAAACAAAGGCCATGAACCAAGTCCATCAGACACCGAGAAACAGCTGAATCCTCTGTCCCAGGAATCCTCAAGCCTGCAGACTGGCAGAGCCAGGAGAGCTCAGGAGCAGGGACTGTGCTTCTCATTTGCTTTCAGCTGGCACCTATAGCCAGCTAATGATACCAGCACAGTTCTGGGCATAAGAGACATTTTCTTTAACCCAGCAGAATGATTTTCATGTTCTTCTTCAGTTCAGTTTGATTTTCACACTTCTTACTGTACTGCAATTTTTCTTCCAGCAGAAAGGACACAGGCTGTCATTTGGCATTACTGGAGACTTTTAGCTGTCAGGGAGGGATTCTCTGCCCACAGGTGTAAAACAGATTTGCCATACCTGAATTTATCCATCATCTAGTAGGTTGTGGGTCCTCTTAGCAACTCTGAGAGTTTTTGATCAGCACTTTCAGCTCCATACTAAGAGACCATAAAAAAATACAGTTATGGAATTAAGCTATTTACAAAACCAAAATGGAAAGCACAATGCAGTAGGAAACATAAAGCAGGAAAAGAATATGTCATTTTAGCTGTCTAGAGAACTAGACCATGTATGTATGTCTGTGATTTTTTGAGGGATTTAGATCTTAATATCAGCAACACAGCAATGTTTTTATTAAAACCATACTCAGGCATTTCCCAAGTCCAGTATATATTTTTAATTACAGTCACATCAATTTAAGTCCTCCATTGTATTTTAACATCTTTGCCTCTTGGCTTTATTCTGAGTAGCATGAAGGTCAGTGCTTAACGCAGTCAATTGCACTTCTCCAACTGCACTTTCAATGTACCTTTGTCAAAATTCTTCCAGGAAAACTGCCATTCCTTCTAATGACATATTTCATATGCTAGTTGGTCTCTGTCTCACTATGTCCCATTCACTGTAAGAATTCAGAAAATGGCTCAATTAGTAGAGAATTTGAGAGATGTTGCTGCAGGAGATTTGCGAGGAGAGATGCCAGCAGATAAATGTGAGTCATTTTTCAGCTCAGGAGGCTTCAGCTGTGATTGCACAGACTGATTCTCCTTAATTCATTTCTTTCTTTCCATATATGTGAAGAAGACAGCAGGTGAAGAGTAAAATACAAAAACTAGAGCAGAAATGGGTTATTAAGGTGAATCAAAGTAACGACTGGCTGGGCAAGTACACAGGTACATTATCTATGATTCATGAGCCTGTATAATTTTTAAATTGCCATTACTCAAGTGATGACTATATGGAAATGATAGTAAATGCTCAAAGTTTGCTCAGTTTCGTAACTTTAAGTCCCTGAATTCACACAGCTCTCTGGAGGTCTCAATGCTGCACTCACTCTCCTCTGAGCAGTGCCTGGGTCAGAGCCCTCTTGAGCTCCTGCCCAGCCTGAATGACTTAGGATGTGTCTCCTGTTTAAAAAATGTGCTTTGCCTTTCTTGGGAATGAAAAAATACGCAGTAGAAAAGAACTTTGGAGATGGCTACCACAATAAACCCTGAATGTGGACACTAGAACTGAAGAGTTCCCAGATAGATGAGAATCTTGAATATATTGACCAAGAGTGCATTTAACTGAGGTGATAAAAGGAATTCACTGTCATCTGGCATCTGGGGAAGTAACATGGTACAGAATGATGTTCAGATTTAGTTTTTATCAAGTCAACATGGGGGCAACAATAAAAACCAAGCAGAGCCTGCCCATCTGCTGTGCAGTGTTTTGCACAGGGATGAGAGATTAGCTGAGCAGTGCAAACCCCTTTTTAGAGATGACTGTGAGAACCCATTGTTCATTTCCTGACTGTTCAAGGTGTGAACTGCCTTATTTATCCTGTTGGAGCGATTTCCTTCCAACAAAAAGTGTCCCGCAGGAATTCCCCTGTTGAGGGGTGGATTTGCAGTCAAATGCTGTAACATAGCTGGGAAGAAATTTAAAAAAAATCAGACGTAGATGACACAGCTTACAAAACAAAACAAGGTGCAGCCTTAACTGAACTCACAATCCTGAGCTGTGAGGTTTGGTCTCTAGGTGAGCACTAGGAAATGGTCACCTAGATCTCTAGGTGAGCACTCTACCTTAAGCTGTAGAGTGAGTTTTACAGGGAGAAGAATGAGAAAATATTCTAAATTTTCAGGAATTGACAGGAATTCCTGACGAAAATCAAACTGTGTTCTTCCATTGACTTCAACAGGCAAAAGACATTTCACTCTGAGATTGAAAAGAATTGGTTAGGGGGAAATATAAAATAGGATATTAAAGCGTGATTGAAGCTAAAACTTTCTTGTTAAAAAGAGTAGAATCCACAATTTTCTTACTTTGACAAAAAACTGATGTGTTGTTTGTTTCCAGCTGTCTAAAAAATTCATTTTAACGTCACTATACAAGAATTGGATATCTTTTAGGTAGAAATTATGTTTTTAAAATGTAGAGATAGGCACATAATACGGTTAAAATGATGTAAGCTGGAGCCTGAATTTGCAGTAATTTAGCTCATCTGTGGTAACTGCCTGTGGGGAGACTTGTACATGGTAATAAATGTGTGGTAATTTGAGGTTGCCTATCCCTCTTCTGAATTCCCCCTCTTGGAAGTAAATGATCTTACATTTACTGATGGGTAAGAAGGTGCACAGTTATTATTAAGTAGCCAAACACTTGTGGCAGCTTGTTTGCACGTCTTTAAGATCAGCTAATTACAGTAGGGAGAATTAAAAAAAAAAAAGTTATTAGAGCCATAACAAAGCACTTGAAATTATGGTTTTATTTATTGAAATTTAATCTTTTATAGATTTCTAGCCATGTCAATATCCAAGATTTTTTTTTACCATTCTTCCTGATTCATTAGACATTATTCACAGGTATTATTCAAAATTTCAACACTGGTAATCTAGAAAACCTAGTGCCACTCCAGAGTAAATAATCCTTTTTACTTCTGCTCTTTCTCATAGCTGACTGAAGTGAGACACTTTTTTGTTTAGACTGTAAAAACTTTTACACGATTGTGAACTCAAAGACCAACTTTATCTTCTATTTATTGTTCTGATTTGATCATTTACCCTACTACAGAAGAGATGGACTTCTACTATACCATGATAAAAAGTAGCAGATTACATTTGCAAGATATGAATGTCATCACTAGTGAAGAATTAGGTTTATTTGTCTGTTAACCAGCCCCCATCTAAAGAAATGTCCAGGATTTCAGGCAGGGAAATGCACCAGCACCAAAACACAGCACCCCTCCTGGAACCTCATAGAATCTGTGTTCAAAACAATCAGGTAACGAGTTGGGATCTCCTTATTCTGGATCCTATGGTACCAAAATTTTACATGGATTCAAGAAGAGACCTGGAAATGACAGTGCTGCCTTGCAAACTGGGATCTCCAATGTCTCCAGCCCCCTTCCTCTCCTTTTCAGTAGATCTAACCCTCAGAGACAGGAGAGAAATGAAAAACAGAAAAAGAAAGTTTGAGAATTCATCTGAATTGAAAAAATCCTGAATTTAGTTTTTGCAATAAAACACCAAACGTTATGGCATTTATTTCCACAACAGCTGTTCTGTGCCCTCCCTCCAGTAACAGAAAGAGTTGACTAACTTTACCGGAAATCTCCTCTAATTAAAAGTGGCCACACAGTTAGCCTTTCATACAAACATTAAATTAGAAGTGTCCACAGGGTTGCATACAAATCAGAATCCACAGCTGCCAGCCAAACCACACACCGTAGATGTGGCTTTGTAGGAAGAACCCAAGAATTTTTATTCCAAAACCGCAGGTACCTACTCCTATCTTGTTTGGCTCCGGCGGTAATAAAGCTGAAAACTTGCATGGGAACCAGCAACTCTATGGCCACACTGTGGGAGACATCTCATACCCCATTCCTTGGCTGGTCTTAGTGAACAGCCAGCCTTGCCACACACAAGACAAGGTGTCCCTTGAGGAATTTAAAATTGCCAATAGTTTCTGTGATTCATAGGGCTGTTCTATCTTCTTCTCTGGAAACAGCTCACATACATGTTTCCCAATTTTCTGTTCCATTTATGCAGAATTATAGAGAAGGGGAGAGAAATTTTGGGATGAGTGATGTCCTCCTGACTTCATATACTTTATTTTTTCCTTTTTCTT
>VZTB01016402.1:266623-387888 GCA_013397245.1 Thryothorus ludovicianus | reverse complement strand
TTTTTTTTTTTTAAGAAATAGAAGATGGACTTGTGATGCTGGAAAACAGGCAAAACTACATCTGGCATAATTTCATCTGAGCAAACTTTCCATAAGAGTGAGTGAAGCACCTCCAAAGCTGGGGAAAAAGTGCTCCACCTCCTGCACACCCACCAGGCTTATCGGATCAGTCATGCTGCAGGAACCTGCCTTGAAGTTCTTGGCCTCATAAGGATCCTGAACACACACTGGTATCAGGTTCTTTCCCAGTGTTTCCAAAACACCAGGAGAGAACTGATTCCTTATTCCTTTTCAAGTTGCTCCTGAAGTGGTGCAAAGCTCAGTTTGAAAGCCTCCCATAACCAAAGCAGGTGAAGGTGTCTCACATCTCCCCTGCTCCACACACAGAGATTTTAAGGATGAGCAGTGATGTCTCCTGAACATCAGAGATCACAGGCAGCAGAAACAAAACAGCATGTCTTGTGGGGAAATAAACATTTCGTAATTGCTAATGTTTCCTTTTGGATAAGTGAAAAGCCTGAACACATTAAAAAAAAGAAAAAAAAAGATTTAATTTCTAGTTTAAATACAGCTGCAGTAATTCTTATACACCACACAGCTGTTCAGAGGCCTGGCAGCTGTCCATATCTTATGTGTCCTATCATGTATTTTCCAGTATTGTCCTCTTGACACATAAAGACTGCCTTTAACTGTTGGGAAAAGATAGTAGTCCTTCAGTTAAACACAGTTATGTCTCATCACTGCTGGCTTTCACAGCCACTGAGCCTCCTCACCTACCTCCCTGTGACCGTGGTCTTGTAAGACAGGAGAGTCATGTGGGTTTTTTACTCCTTTCTTTGGTATAATCTTTGATACTGATGGCTGACCCCAAATTGTACACTTGTTTCTTATACTCAACCCAAAATCATAGCTAACACACATTCATATTGTGAAAATAACTGGGATGACAAATGTTTCGACCAAAACACCAACAGATGTGCCAGTCCCACTGCCAGTGCAGAGTGGGAAGGGTGGCTGACAAGTTTTCCTGCCAGCATGTGGTGTCATTCTGAACTAATTTCTTAGAGAACAGAATTTCTGGTTTTATAGATAAAATGAGAATTAAGAACATCTTACTCCGTATCATGAGTATTTTTGTAAATAAGCTTCTCATTTTTTTCTTGCTTACATTTTGTTCAAAGTAAAAATAGATGTGGTTGTGATGTTTTTGCCCAGACTTCACAGAGAAAATGCATTATAATGTTTAGCTAAAGATGTCGTGCATCTCTGGGAAAGGTTTCCTCCACTCTGACTTCTTCAAAAGTACAAGATACAAAAGCCTCACAAGGTGCTTGTGCAACAAGGGCACCATCTTCCTCTAACAACTGGGGAAACTGAGGCTGGAGACCAAAAGCTCTCTATGCTTGTGTCTCGTGGTATTCCCTCAAGAGCCTTGCAGGGACACTCCAGAGAAGGACAAGAGCACAGGAGAGGGGCACATGACCGTGGGTAGCCTGTGCCTCCTCAGCCAGGATTTGGCAGTCATGGTTCTGCTGGTGTCTTGTTACCTTTGCTCTGCGTTGGTGCCAGCTCATGTCCAGCCAGCTCAGAGCACAGCCAGAGAAGTGTGATGTTTTCACCTGTCTTTGTAGGTGCTGCTCATGTCCTCTGTTACTATGAAATATAAAAAGTACCTTAAAAGAACATTAAGGTTTAACAACAGCCAAGGCAAGCTTTGCCTCCTTCACACATGGCACTAAATCTATTTTTCCATTGTGCTGTTGTCTTTTTTTCTTTTTTTAAACCATAGATTAGCTTCTGTATCACTTGCTAGCCCCACCTTGCCTCCTCCCATATTTGTATATTCTAGCATATCAAAGCAAGATGTTTTTACATGATAAGCTCTCTTCTCTCTATGCAGCTTGGGTAAACAGTTTTCCCAGAAATGTTTCACTCACTGCTGCATTACATACGTCAGCTGTAATTTGCAGTTGAAGTACAGATTTTACTGGGTAACTACTGTACAAAAGCCATTCCCCGGCTCTATTTGCCCTTAATCTGGGAAACAGTAAGATCAACCACAAGTTACTATTCCTGTGTACCTAAAGATACAGAAAAAATATTAGTTTAGAGACAATATGTTATCGTATCCTATAATGCCCTTTTTAGCTATTCACTCCTGGGCATAGGGAAGTTCATTTTTAACCTTAATTTTGAGCCCAGTACCTTTTGGCATATGAAAGTATGTAGCACTGAAGTCTGTTTACAAAGTTATTCATTTCCTGCCTTTTTTTTTTTTTTTTTTTTAATTAAAAGAAAAGAGGAGGCCCTCTGGAGCCCAGCAGGTGAGCAGCTCATTGCATGTACCAGCTCTTCATCCTTTCTCAAATGAATATTATGTATTGAATGGCAAAAATACATTTTGGACAGACTCTATATTTGGATTTTCAAATGCTAACAAGACGGTAAATGGGAAGAATTTATTTCTAGAAGAAAGCTGCACACTTTTCTCAGCCAAAAGATAACTTTAGACACTCCAAGCTTGAGACTTGTCAGCCCTGTTTTTCCTCAGGTCTCCCCAAGAGTTTTTATAGAAATGGGATTATGACAGTTTCTGCAAGACCAATCGAGTTGGGATTAACCTGATGGCATCTTTCAACCACAGCTTTTTGACACTAGCATATTTGCAATTTCTTTGGTATCATAGGAAAGATGTTTGGTTTTCTTTTTCCTTTCTTCAAAACTGGGAAGACATTTTGGTCAAATTTTCAAGCAAGTCCACACCAAAGACTGTCACTGTCCTAAAACATGTTGCAGCGATGGTTTTGCAGTCTCACTTAGAGATCATTCCTCCAGTTTCCCGCTTGAATTTTTCCTGACAGACGCCAGCATATCCCTTGCTCCAGATTTTCCTTCATGTTACTTCATAGGCTCCTGCAACGCCCTTGTGTTTTCCCTGGTGCTTACACCCTCCACTTACTCATAGGCACTCAGCATGTCTCCCTTTAGCTATACATATTCAGTTCTTTTAATCTTTTTATCATAAATCAATCATTCCAGTGCTTAATCATATGTTCTCTTTCCCCTGGAACGCTCTCCTGCTCCTCTCCCTTTCTCCAAACAGTTATGTGCCCAGAACCAAACTCATTTTTCTAATTGCATGACCAAAGAGGCTGACAAAAGCAGGACAGTCATTTTTTGAGAATATATAATGAAAGTCCAGTCAGCTAATAGGATTGGTGCATCACCACTGCCATTGGTACCTATCAGCCAGCTTATTATTTTGCGTAAGTTCTTTAAAAATAGGGATTCGAGAAAGTCACTTGGATGGAGTCAAGGGTGACAAATACTGGTGTTTCATTTCAGGCAAGGACTGACCCATGGGACTCGAAACCTCAGAGAAAATATGAGAATTTAGATCCAAATGTAAGCTCTATTGCTCACAAGATTCACTTTTATTTGAGGAATTCAGCTTTGAAGTTCTCCAGAAGAAGTCAGACTCTTCCCAGTTCCTCAGCCCAAGCAACTTCCCAACTCCATTAAAACTACCAGACTGAGCAGGACAGAAATCATCCACAGGCGTGCAGGATACAAAGCTTTCCCTTTGTATCATAAATTCATACTAGAAAATGAGACAAAAGAAAAAGAATGAGAGGGAATAAAGAAGAGTCTAGTGGTAAATAAGACACTGGAAAAGCTGAAATTTTTAATCTTTTTATTGATCTGAACGGGACAGGGAAAGAAATAAAAATCCAGTTTTGATGCTAGATTTTCTCCTGTCCTTGAAGAAGAAAGCTTTCTTTTCCCATTTCTTTTCCTGAGGACTAAAAGACCAACACATGGGTGCCATGGAGCTGTACAGACCTGGCCCCTGAAGGAGAGCAGAAATGGCTGTGAGTTCATCAGCCCATTCTGGAGAGGTCAGGCTCTGGGCACAGGACAGTGCTCCTGAGCATGCTGGTGTTGTGAGGGGTGATGCTTTCACAGGTACAGCACAAGGCAAGGACAGCCTTTACAGACTCAGAGGAATGTGAAAAGGAGACCAGGTAGACACAGGTGAGTATGAGAACAGTCTGACAGGGGAGCTACTCCTAGTGGCTCAAATAAGCAGAACAATTTCACCCTCTTCAAAGACAAGTGGGAGACAGAATACTCTATTTATAATTTGGGGAATTTTTGAAATCATAAGTCTTCCAGTATAAAATGCCTAAAGCCTTCAGTCACAGCAATCAAGCCCTGCAATATCCGGTGTCATGTAAAGAAATACCTTCTGTATTGTAACAAACATCATCAAAGGGCTTCAGTCTAAATCATGTTAGTCGGAAGAAGGTACCTATGATGTTTATGAAGAGTAGGTTTCCTTATCAAAACCTCCAAGTTTCTTCCTTCTGTAATGATCTTCAATGGTCAATCTGTAAAAAGCATCCCTAAATACATAAGTACTTGAGTGTGTGCTTACATTTTCAGCCTGCTGGTGTCCTTGGACCCCGGTGGTTTTGCCCTCATGCTGTGTTGATGCTGCTTCTCAGGCAGCCTTGAGGTACCAGTGACAGCTGTGACCACCCTTAAGGGCACTTCAATCCCCTCATGGGTGGGTCACAGCAGTCTACAAATGTTTGGCACAATCAACTTTTTTGGCAGATTCTTTTTGCGAATATACATGAAATATGTCTAGAAGTACACTGCTGCTTAACGTTATTTTATGACCAAGAGCAGTGGGCTGAAGAACCCCACAACACATTAGTCTTACAGTATAAGATGGGTGTTAATCAAGCTGCAGTTATTTGTTCCTTCGTTTGCTTCCCACAGTGGTGGGATCCAGCCTGTTAATGCCTTATTGAGGCCGGAGGCAAGAGACAAAAGTTTTATCTTGCTTTATGAATCTGCACAAATATAATCCACTGCAGGTACACAACAGAGCCTGAGCACTTGAGGCAGCTCTGCTGAATTGCAATCTCAGCCAGAAGAAATTTTGCAATGAACTGAAAGTTCTGCACTGTCACCAGGGCCTTTTTCACAGTAAACATTGAACTATAACAAAACAGAAAGAAGCCACATCATGCTTCTGCAGATGGTGATATTTTAGTGCAATACTATGAGCCCAGTCTGCAAAGATGGCAAATCCTGGATTCTTGTCTCGCTCCTTTCAATCATTGAAAGACCTTCAACCTGCACACTTTGTCTACAGTCAGATCTGGGAAGGTGCTGGGCTGTTGGGGTCTGTTAAACTGATAGCTCATCACACATCATATTTCAGAGGTGCTGTGCTCCCCCAGATCCCCAGCCTGGCAAGGTGTGGCACCAAGAGTGACTGAGACTGAAGGAAAACTATGAGAGAGCTCTCAGGGTTAAAAAAAAAAAAAAAAAAAACCAAAAAATAAAAAAAAATTACAAGCAGCCGTTTTTCCTNGACTTACACAGAGTTATCCCAGGTCTGTGAAAGAGCCTTGGATGAACATTTCCTGCCTGTTCCACTGAGATTTAGAAAGTATATTTGGGTTTACAAGACACTAGTATGCTCTGACAATAACCTCTACAAAGATTACATATTTTGGGAAAGATCTGGCAGACTTTCAGGCAGTTTTTAAGATCTCTTGTATATGCAAAGGGAGCTTTGATTTCATGATTAAGATAGATTTATAGCAGTAGTAGCACCTATTTAAATATTATGATAACAAGTGAAAAAACCCAATTTTAGATTGTATTTAAATGTAATGACATCTCTAAATGCTGTTAAGTTCAAAGCTGATTTCTCTCTTTCACTATTTGTGGGTATTCAGGTTTTTTTGAGACATAACATACATTTAAAGAATAAGAAAGAAATGTGTCTCACCTTTTAATGAGCCCTGTAAATATGATATAATTTTTAGGGTTATTTAATTTGCAGAAAGGAATTACATTGCTTCTCTTCGAAAACTTGTTTGAACTTTTTGTCTATATATCTGCCCATTGTGTTCTTCCACAGGTGAGGACTGAAACCTTTACTAAAGACAGGATTTTGGCATTGCAATGTTCAGCAATCCAATATATAGGCATGCTACTCTCATGAAACTGGCAAAAGAAATCAGATCAAGCCCTAAGTAGTCATTATCAAATGAAACTAGTTTTAAAATAAAATATTCAATCATCCTGAGATTAGATTTTAAAATAAGTACTTGGTTCTTATGGTGTTATGATAGGTTTCTGCTCACAAGAGTTACTGATTTTGTATGTAAAACTGTAAAATTTAAGAGAAAATACTGACCCATCTTCACCAAGAGGAACAAAAATCACTTAGATACAGGAATATTTGCAGGAGAGCTGTAAAAAGATGAAAGGAAATTTGTCCTGACATTATCTGAATGATTGAATTTTTTAAACTTTCCCTTAAAATACATTTCTTTGGATATGCTGTGTGTATGGTCATTAATTGGCGTTTTCTGTAAGCAATTTTATTTAAGTAAATAAATACATTGGTAAAATAAACACATTGGTGTAAAGTTCAATATATGATACAGATCTTTCTAAATATGTCTCCTCTCAGCCATTTTTTAAGCCCTCTCATTTACTATCAGACCATATGTAAGAATTAGGAAAAATGCATGTATTTTTTCGAAAGATGACATGTAATTAATATGTTAATCAAGAATTTGTGGTGGAGTTAATTCCCGGCAAGGCTGATGGAAAGATTCAGTCTGATGCCCAGACATGAAAATTTCTCATCTGACTATAAATGTCTTAGAAGACCCATTGCCATGTTTGGGTGTTCAAAAATCCACTCCCCTGCTGCAAGGAGAATCCTTTTTAAGCTTATTAAATTTTTGTATGAAAGCTGTTTTGAATCAGATTTTCCAATAAATTTTTCATGCTGCATAATTTTTTTTTCAGAAAGCAGCAAGAGTTAAAATCTTCCATGCAAACACAGATGTTTTCACTGTAGGCACATGTCTCTGGGCTGATCAGCTGCCCTGTTAGGAACACAAGGTGTTCCTTCTCACCTTTGTAAATAGAGCAGGTAACTTTGAAAATGTCAATTTGTTTGCAGGACCAGACAGATCACCGTGAGAGCTACATGGTGTACGTCTCCACCAGTGGGACAATCTCTGTGTAACTAATTTAATGAGCAAAAAGTTTCTACAAAAGTGGAAAGTCTCAGAAGTTATTGACTTTTCTGCTAGAAAATGAACTCCTCAAAGCCTGAGTTTTATGGGCAAAAGCACAGAGAAACTTAAAGGAGAATAGACTAATGACTTTTAAATTTTCACCACAAATAAAAATGTTTTTATCTTTAGGGAATATCCAGTTAAAATAAAACATAAATAAATATTCATAATGTTTCCCTAGGTAGATGCAGTGATGTACCACATTTTTCATTACTCCAATTTTAGATGTAAAACAAAAAACCCTTTTGCTTTTTATAAAACATACTCAGCCTGCTAACAACTGCCAGGAAAGCAAAGTTAATAAGCCAATTTGTTTCCTTTTCAAGCAGACATCCTTGTGTTTTATCTCAAGTTGCTTTTCAAGCTACAGAGAAAGCACCTGTAAACATGTGTTGCAGAACTACCTCATTATCCTCATTCAAACCCTGTGCAAGCACCATTAGTCAGGCACTGTTTTCAAGCAGATGCATTTCTGAACTTAATACACCTTTTCCCAGTGCATGATTCACTCATCCAAAGGGACTCTTTTTTCATAGCTCCATGTCCAGCTTGGTGCTCCTTCACATGCAAACTGAACAATGGATTTCGAGTCCTAATAAGTGGAGGGCAGACAAACATGCAGGCTGATAGCAATATATTTCTTCCCAAAATACTTGATTTCTTTGTTTTTCCAGAATGAAACTCTCTAGTTCCATTTCTTAATGTTTTAGAGGAATTGGTGCCCAGACACAGGAACTATCAGGTGGGTTTGATTATTTTGATTTTCTTTAATTTCAGTAGGAGAAGTGGTTTTCAATTCTTTCAAACTTTGTTTTGCTCCATGAATCTCTATGGTATTTTACCTGTATTTCCCCAGATGATTAAAAATTCCTGTAGATTTAGACTGTGTAGGTCATTCAGATAGATACACTCATTTTAAGGGACATGTGAAACCCAAGAGCTTCCAGGACACCCCAATGAGAACCCAAAGGTATCCTGATGTCAGGGTCTGTAATGTAGCTTAATCTTTAACACTCCAACACTTAAAAATGTTCTTTCCCACGGAAGGCTGAGTAAGGCTTATAGCAAATCTATACCTTTACTTAGGCTTTTACAATTCTGTTTGTCATCATATTTGGTCAGTTCCCTTTTCCTTTAGCAATGACAAGACAAAATGACAGTCAAGCATGTCTCAAAATAAAGTAGAAATTAAAAATAATGGCTCACCACAACTCTCCTTGACCACATTGTGATTCCAGGTGGCAAGGTGACTTTAAGCAGAGAGTAAGTTATTTTACATCAGTCAGAGTTGTGTAGGTTTATATTGAAAGGGAATCTAGGAAAGGGAATGACAGGGAAGTTTTGATGTGGAATAGAATTTGAAGAACAGAGCATATCAAATATACTGAAATCTCAACAGTTTCAGTGAGCAAGTAGACACAGGGGAGACAAGGCTTAAGTTCATGGCTATTCACAGCAGAATCAGACTGGTAGGTCCTTGAGCTCCCTGAGCTCTTACCATGGATGATCAGTGAAAGGAAAATACCTCCCTGGTTGATAAATCCATGAAAACAAGAGAAGAGTGAAGTCACTGTGGATTATATGGAACAAGGAGAAGAGTGAAGCCACTGTGGGTTATATGGAACAAGGATGTTGTAGGGACAGCTGGACAACAAGTTCCTTGCCCCATTGGCAGGTGACTCTCCCCACCTCAAAGAAGCAGAGAGACTCTGCATTAGTGAGATCCAATTTTGTAGTCTTTAAATCAGCTGAAAAACTTCACTTTTACAAGAGGACAGTTTCACAGGCAGCTCCCCTTCTTGCTGTCTATTTACAGGGACAAGACAGGCTACAAAGATGGAACGTGGAACAGCTCAGGGCCCAGGCATGGGTCTGTCTTGGCTCTCTGGATATAAATACAGGTGAGTCACTGGATGTGCCTGTACACACCTTGAAACAAAAATACCTGAAGTGATCACTGACTGCCAGGAAACTGTGCCAAATTGTTGGCAATGTCCTTTGCTCCTCCTTGGCTCATCTTCATTCATGAGTGCTGAGCCAAGTCAGAGTCTGCCCTGTGGCTCGTTCCATTGCCTGGCTCATTGCTGCAGTGTGCACATTTTCTAATGAGCAACGGTGTACACCCATGTACCTACACACACAAACACGAATTTTCCACAGATCTTAGCATCACTTGTCACAGCTTCAGTGGCTCTCCTTCCAAAAGGTGTGTGTGGTGAATATTATTTATGCCTGTGACAGCATGCACAGAAGTTTCTGTGCTTCTGATGATTTTACTTCAGAGTTTGCTTACTTGATGCATGGAAGCTCTCTCAGTATTGCCTTAGTTTGCTTAGATAAAAACAAAGAATTTCTGTAGGTAATTTAAATAAATACTTCCTTTTAGAGTAAAATTTGTACCTGTGCATAAATGTGATCTAATGGTTCAATTCTGATCTACTTCAGGATGTGAAAGCATCTAATGACTCTTGTCAATTCAGTGGTCTTGTTATAGATCCTGATGGGTATATCTGAGAACTGAATTTGGTTTGAAAACCAAAAGAATCCTCAAATGCATCTTTTTGCTGTTGGTGTGCATGGTGCACAGTACTTTTTCACTGTAGTGGGATGAAAGATATTTTCAAAGATACTCTTTCAATAATAAAGTGAGAGTGTTGTACAGCCTGGGTTTAAGTGGGAAGCGCTCCACTTTTCAAAAAGAAATTTTCCTCCTCTGTGCAAGATCTTTGCCAAAGGGTGTACATGTTACTGTTGCAGCCAAAATTACTGTTATAGCCAAGGGATGTACACGTTTCTGTGTAAAGGCTTTGCCAAAGGGTGTGCGAATTGCAGTTCAAAGTTACAGTTGAAGGGGCATTCCTGGCTTTAACGTTTGTGATCTGCTTATCCAGTCAATTAAACGCGGTTTATTTTCAGATGGCTGAGGGGATTGCTCGTGTGATGCAGAGGCTATTGCTATGGGAGCCCTCAAAAACAACTTTTAACTTTTTGCTGTTATGCAAGGTATTACTGGTACTCATGGTATTCCCCATTCCTTCTGCAATACGTGCTTCTACAAAGAATAGCTCAGCTCCAATTAAAGATGGTAAAAGTGTTCCATTTTTTTTTTCCCTCTTAGAGTGCCAAATAAATTGCCAGTCTGCCCCAGGCCAGAGGCAATTGGCTGCCCATGGCTGTTCAGCAGGCTGCTGTGTGCAGCTGGAGCCTCATTTTGCATGGTTTTGAGTTAATGGCAATAGCCAAAGAAACGGATCTGGTTGGCAGACTGAATTCTTCTTCAGTATAAAATGCCAGTAGACAGTGGGGTCAAAGCCACAGCAAACAGAATGCAAGAAATTATAGAGAACAGATAAAAAAAGTAACACAAAAGAACAGAACTGGTCGAAAATGTAAAATGGATCCTCGACATTTTCTGGTCCATGCCATTGGAAATCTGATGGCTCTGTTCTGCCAGGTATGTGCTCTCTCTCATGCAATAATTTCTGAGCTTAATCCTTTACTGTTGTATCAGAGATCCTCACCATGGTCAATGGGATGTTTCTTCCCCTGTTGTGGCTGATCCTAAGCAGATGTTTCCATGCTAGAACCATGGCCATGGTTCATCTGGTCTATTTTGCATTAGGAGGAGAAGTTGAAATAAAACTTCCATAGATGTTGGCCACAAGATCTCTTTTGACCATATAGAGAGACCAGGGTGGTTTCCTCATGAGAAATCTTTCATTCACCTTTGCCTTCAGATATTTAAAGAGCTGACACTGGCCTTTAGACTTTTACAGCAGTGCTAGTTGTTCAATACATCAGAACTAAAGAAAAATGTCTAATCTTTCTAAAACAGATATGAAAAAGTTGCCCTCTTGAGATGCTTGTTTTTCTTCATAGACTAGAGAATTTGCCAGAATTAAATGAGACTAGATCAGGTCTAACTTCTACATATTTAAAGTTAGATGAAATAAACTGCTTTGTCTCACCCCTGATTCACACCAGAAATAAGACAGTTCAAAGAAAGACAAACAAGATGAGTAGGAGCAAGGAACACTTTTGTTTGATATGTGCATGATGCGAAATTAATTCAGAGGGAAAGTAGGTAAAGAATAACATGATAGGGCTGCTGACTAGCAGACTGGAAGAGACAAAATTAATACAGATATCTACTCCATTCCAATCAGGAGGAAAGTGGGATAAAATTGGATGGAAAAAGCTTGAATATGGAAAAGATAACTCTTTTTCTCCATACTGCAAAATCATGCCATAGCCATGACAGAGCAAAGCCCCAACAGTTTCAAAGGACTTGGAAAAAATGCTAAATACATCACGACAAGGAGGATACCAGCAGTTGCTTTAGTTAGTGAGAAAATGCAATTACTTTCTCACACAGGGGTAAAGGGTTGCGCTGTTCTTGTGTAACATACACAGATTGGTGCAAATTGAACTACTGACCTTGTCATTAGTCATTACATGAGAAATCTAAAAAAGATTGTACATTAGCCCCAAGCCTATGCTTGATTTCTGGATGCACAGCCATATTTACCTAATGCTTGTAAACAAGCCAAAACTTGCATGCATAAAACCGATATTTTTCTTTACAAATTTGTTTAGAATTTGCTCCTTATGTTGCATGTAAAAAGTAACATTGCTTTTATTTGATGAAATGCAATCACTCCTAACTTTCTCTTTTATGTCTTCCACTTTTACAAGATGTTTCTTCTGGCAATATCAGTCAACTTTCTTTACCTTGCTCTTTGTTCCCACATTGCCAATATTTCTGTGCTGCTGACTTCTGCACATATCCTCAGGAGTTTTTTTGATGATACTGTGAACAGGAGACTCTGGATGTTTACCAACTCCTTACTTATTTATTATACCTGGCTCACTTCCTAGGACACAGTGAAAACAATGTCTGTTCTTGTTGATTGCTAAACAAACCTTGTAAGGAAGGTTCTCCAGAATGTCTAGGAACATTGCTTCTTCCCATTGGGACCCCATTGCTGTCATCGAGAGCAACACCTGGAAAACAGTGGCTGTCTGAGCTTTCTTACAAACCTTGCTACCTGCCCATCTATTCACATTTTTCAGCAATATGCAAACGGATGTCTGTTCTGTCTTCTTTTTGTTGTCCTTAGTACTTACTGAGTTATACCTCAAAATCTGTGACCTGGATTGCCAAATATTATTCACTGAAACATTCTCTTCCATATTTAATCCAAAGATTAGGCACATAGTTTTGATTAACTCATCAGGGTATGGAGAACTTCAAGGCCAGGAGGAAGGTTTGTGTTCCTCAAGGAATCTGTGATTCTGCTGCTTTTCTCTCTGTAATATGTGACATTATATGGGGCTGAAATTTTCAGCACTGCTCTCCAGATTTAATATTCATATTCCTTTAAAACATCATCCAAAACATTTCTAAAAGGATTCCAGGAATGCTCATACATATATGAGTCTCTTATCTCTCACTGACCTGCCATAAAAGTGCTTATGAAACATTAAAACTTTCATTATTCCAAATGCATCTTCATGATGGTGCTGCCTTTAATATTGTTGTAGAGAATCTCCAACAACAAAAGTTTGCATCTTCTTTTACATCTGTCAGGAAATTTGTGTTTTCCCATGTTTTCTCTTCTGGTCTGCCACAGTTTTAGTGCACTGTTGTTTCTCCCAGAGCTCCTACCAGTATTTTAGAGCTGAACAATGTTTGGCAAAGAATGGTCAATACTTAAATTCTGAAGTGCTTTTTAAGCAGCTGGAAACTCCAGCTGCCATCCTACTACACAGCAGTTTATATATGTCTCCTTTGCACCACAGTCTCTGGGGTTTGTCAGTGTAAAGTGAAAATATCCAATCACTGGAAGTCTTTTGGTGGAAACTGTGCTGGCAAAGCAGAGGAAAGCAAAGAAGAAACACAGCAGAGATGAAAGATGTAAGAAAATGAATTCGGCCTCTGAACTGCTGATGGTATTTTTGAATGGTATTATTTTTAAATATGGTAAGTGCCATTTTTCCCTGAAGGGGCTTGACTTCTCTCACTGCTTGATTGCATGGTCTGATCAAAGAGAGCCTCAGTTCCAGGCTCTGACTTTTTGGTCTGTACCCTAAAGGGTCTCCTGCCATAGCCCCTATTTCTGGAACCTCAGTAAAATGTGGCAAGCTCACCATTCCTTTTTACCCACCTCACACCCCAGCCAAGAGATCTTGCACTTCTCCTTGTCGTGCAGGAGCCCAGGGCACAGCCAGACAGAGGACCTGCCAAGCCTCCTTCACTGACTCCACACAAACTCATTCTTTCCCCACTCCATGTGTCTCCAAAAGCCCATAGTCTGTTTCTCAATTTGATAACCTTACAAATTTCCAAGCCTTTTCTCTTCACCCAGTCTAACAGGAAAAGGAGTTTGCTTAACTCAAATTCCCAGGACTATGTCACATCACAGACTATGACACACATCCTGCTGTTTGATTCTTCCCAATGTGGCTGGGGAATCACGTGTAGCAGCGCAGCAAGTTTGTTCTTGCACTGACCCACAACTGCTGAGTCCACGACACAAGAGGTTACACACAGCTTTAACAACTGTTTTATCTGCCACACTGAGTGAATATGAAGGCAAATATGGACAGTAGATAAGCATCCATGTGTGACGTGGAAGGTAAAGTCAGCCCAAGTGTGAAACAGATAATCCTGCTCACCTCATCTCTATCAACCTAGCAGAGCATCCACATCTGTATTTATTGCCAGGGAGGAGGAAGGCACCTCCTTGTCAGACACTTCCAACCTGCTTTGTGAGTAGAGCTGTCATAGCTCGACTTAAAATGCTCTAAGAGAGTATGGCTAGTGAGAGGGACTGGCATTTACTGGATGGGACAGGGCAGGGCCACAGCTAATCCAGAGTAGATGAGAGTCAGAACGACCAGCATCCTCAATGGAGACTGAGAGTCCATTCCCTGGTTAGCACTGACTCCCTGGGGCACTGTGTATGCTTGCCTTGCATTTACAGCATCTGCTACTGGCCACAAGAACCTCATCTTCATCATCCTCCTTTAATTTGAACAAATGTTGTCCTGATGATTTTTATGTTCGGAATGCTCACCCTACTTGTACAGCAAAGCTGATCAAGCCAGAGAGCTCAAAAGTGATTTCAAAATGGTTGAAAACTCTCATGTTTTGTAGGTACCCTGGGCCAAATCAGCCAACCTGACCTAACTTGTGGCCCAAAATTCAGCATCCCTTGGCCTTTCCAGGCTTGTACTGGGGATTTTCACAGCTCTAGATCTACCAGTGTTCAAGCAAGAACAGTGGAAAAGCAAGCTTTTTTCCTCCCTCTTTATCTTTTGAGGAAGTTAACAATAGAAGTTAGTTATTTATACAATACTTTGGATTGGTCTAGAGAAAAACAAAAATCAATCACACAGCTTTTTTGGGCTATTTTGTGTCTCTTGCTCTGATGCAAAAATTAAACCACCAATTAATCAAACAATTAATTGACAAGAATTTGATTTATGTTGAGCTAAGTTACAGCACACAAATATTTGCATGGCGGATGTAGATATAAACACAAACTCCATAAGTAATTTTTTTAACCATGAATATTTCTTGAGGATAGTCCAAGTGCAAGACTCGAGATCTTCCTCCTTCCTGATGATTTGAATAGATGGATTGTGGCAAGCGTCACACTATTTGTGTTAAAACCTTAATTTGATAGATAACTCTCAGGATTATTTTAAAAAGCACAAAGGGCAGTAATGTGTCTTGCTCCCACTAACAATTCAACAGAGTTAGGATCCGTGCTCCAGTTTACCTTTTTACACTACAGATTTACCTTCTTTGTCTTGAAAGCTGTGTTGACAGCAAGCTCCATTCAGGACATTCCTCTGAGAGAAACCAACAGGCTGCCTCAGACCTTCCTGTGGATGTGTGAAGAACAACTGAGCAACCAAAGAGCAGGGAAAGAGACTGATGTGCTGCAAGCAAGGAAAAAATAAATTTCTCAAGGTAAAATTGTCAACAGTTTGTCTCAGAATGACTCAGGATCTGAAACCTCTTTCAAAAAGTAACTGCAAAGTGACACACGCACACACACACCCCCCTATCCATCATCTATCTATCTATCTATCATCTATCTATCTGTCTATCTATCTATCTATCTATCTATCTATCTATCTATCTATCTATCTATCTATCTATCTATCTATTTATCATTCAGGTACCAAAATTATCTTCTCAGGTTATATTCCTTTGTCAAGAAAGAACCCTAATACTGCAGTTTTTTAAGATAGCCCTTTGGAGAGGTAAATCCAGTCCTCTGTCCTTTAGTATGCTGTCTCATTTTGGCACAGTGCTCTGTACACCCTACAAGGTGATGTTTGTGAAGGTTTTTTATGCAATTTAACTAATTTTGTTCATATCTATTATTTTAAGACTGTGTAACCTATGGATTTAAACGGTAGGTTAAATATATTTTTGAGGCTTTGCTAGAGTTTTCCATTTGTTTTGAGGAGTTGAATCTAAATCTTGGTTTGCTGAAGCATTGCTGGGTCATAGCAGCAATTCAACTATCTCTGCCTCAGTTTCCTTATTTATTGGAAGAGAAGGAGAGCATTTTTAAGTGTCTTTACAGAAGTAAACCATACTGTTTGCAAGGTGGCATAGCCTGTCTGGCTTTTAGTGACACAACAGCACAACACAACTCCTTCTGTACATTCTGCTAAACCCTGCAGCCCTCCAGGGCTGTGCTGGGCTCATCTCTGTGCTGGGTAATTCTCCCCAGACGGGCTCCCTGGGCTGGTGCTCCCGTGCAAACAAAGCTGTCATGACACAAGAGCAATGCCTGCGAGGTTGCCCGCAGACAAAGCCATGCTTACAGAGTTTATCTGCATGAATTGGTGGAGCTTGCCCGTTCCTGCCCAGTTCTTTTGGCTCAGACACCTTAATTCTGAATATATCCCTTGCTATATGCTGAGTAATCTGTTGTGAAAAATGCCTCCGAAGAGGCCCCATTAAGCACGCTCTCCTACCAGGCAGCATTAAAATCCTGCCTAAATGGCCTGATGGCTGATTAAAGTCCCAGAAGTTTTTACATGATTATTTATGCTTCTCAACCATTATCTAGTGATTGTTGAAGCACCTTGCCGGAAGCCTTCTTTGTGGTGAGTAATGAAATAATGCAAATTGATGGGAGCTGGTGCCGATTTTTTAAAGGAAAACAGGCTTCATTGGATGACAGGATCAATGTAGTCTGTGTGAGCTGTTGAAAAGATTTGTCAACGGGTACATCAGACACCCCTTCATGGCAATCCACACAGGAGGGTGTCGGAGACCAAAAACCTTCCTGACCTCTCTGGCTGGGAGACCTGGCCAGTGTTTCTGTAAGTAGGGAAACAGAGACCCCTGGAGAGTGAAGACACGGAGGAATTCCAGAAATATGTAGAGCTTTGGCTTTATGTGGCTTCAGTTTCATTGAGTTAAGGATCATCATATTGCACAGATTAAACATTTTGCCATCATCCCAAGATCACAGCAAGGGATCACTGCAGCTTTCTCAGACCTCTGACATAATCTGTAGGACCACAAAAAGACAGGATGAAGTTCAGGTTCAGGTATTTTTTAGATTATTTAGGATTTAGCAGCTTATCAACAGAGTATACTAGAATCGATCAATCTTAGATTTACCATTTTGAACATGATTTTGGTCAGTGAAGGTTTAAGCCATTGTCTGAATGCTGTTCCACTTTCTAATATTTAAAATTAACCAAGAGACAAAGTCAAGCTTGAAGACCATCAGCTTCATGAAGCAACCATCTGATAAAAAAGAGAACAAATATCAAGAGAAAAAATTGACAAAGACACTAACCTTCTGATGCTTTAATAATGACTGATATTATAATCAGGGTATTCAGTGGCAGTGAAAATTCATTTTCAGGTATATTTCTATTACCTTCATAACTTTGAAGTAGCACTTAAACATTAATGAAAATACACACGAGAGTAAAAAGTAGTGCATTCACTGTCTCAGTTTCTCTTGGAATTGAAGGTGTGTACTAAAAGATTAAGGCTTTATTAGTTTCCTTGTTTGTTTGCTTTTCATTGGGCATTGTTCCTGTGAGAAGGCTCTGATTTAAAGTTGCTGCATTGCAGTATGATGTACTCAGTTGTGAGACTCAAATCCCAAATGACAGCCCAATTGAGATTCCTCCCAGCTAGGTCTCATCTAATCTAACTCTGACAAAGGGCACCTTTTTATTTTGTAGACATATCTGGAACAGAAATATTAGAAAAATATTTTTATTTGGATATTTTAGTATTCTTAGTGTTTAAAGCAGTAGTTCAGCCCCACTCCACTGGAGTTCTTCAGTGTTATTTTGCCCATAATATTCAATGTGAGCTTTTAAGAGCTCATTGTGGTACATAAAATTGAGCTGAGTCTGAGTCTAACTGCATTCAGAGTTGCTTCAGACCCTTCTAAAGACAGGAACCCTTCCCTTACTTGGTATCCACATGCAAACTGCAGAACGCTGTGTTCCCACAGTGAGGTACCCAGGTTTGTGTGGAAGTCACTCAGTTCAGAAATTAAAGCATTTCTAGTTCCTAACTTCTAAGCTCTAGAGACCCAGCACAGCATTTATAGAATGCCTAATGTGTGCAAACACAATTTTGTCCAGCCCAAAGAAATGTAGTCATTGCCACTGACAACTTTTGCATTGCTCCTAATTAACCATGTTTAATTTTGCTTTTTTGCAGCAGAGGAATCAGCATTTCCACAGACTTGTATTAAAGAGTGCAGGGGTGTCATAGATGCCCATGAGTCACAGAAAAGATTGCTGAATGTCCTCATATTAGGAGGCACATCACGATGACACTCCAACCATTAATACACATCATAATTGTATAAAATAAATGAAAAGTGAAGACTCATCAACAACTGTGGCTCTTATATATATTTTTTAAAATTCAAATACAATTATTCCTTTTGAATTTCCATAGCAAAATTTATGTCCCTGCCCAGAGGCTTGGAAGATGATCTGTGGATAGATATTAGACTGAGAAGATAGAGCTCCCCACCTGCCCAAACTAAGCCCTAACTGCACCAAACAGAATATTTTGGGCCCATCATGTAGCCAGATATACAAGAATGATGGGGCCACACAATCAGTGAAAGGCAACCTAACCAATACTGAGGAAGATGTCATTCATGGACTTTATGCAGAAGCTCATTTTTGTGGTTGCAGTCCTTGACAGGGAGAAGCAGCTCGGATAGAAGGAACCCTCTGAGAACTCATCTCTGTCTGTGCTGTCCATTGAGGTCACACACACCCAGAGCCAGGAAAGGACCTCATTCCCTGAGGCCGTGGTTCCACTCCTGGCCCTGACAAGGACAAGGGTGGGGAATGAAGACAAGGCTGATATTGGTGATGTTCATGTAGACCCCCCCAGGTTCCTCAGGGACTCAGGGTGGTTTCTGTGGAATTGATGCACAATACACAATTTGGTGTTTCTGATCTCCCTGGAATACACAGCAGCACTGGAGTCCTTTGCAGGGGACTTTGATTTGCTCTCTGGCCACATGAGTCTTCCTTAGCTGTGCCCATACTGCTTTATCGTGTGAAAAAGGTGCTCCATCCAAACAATGTGAATTAAAGCAGGTCTAGAGAATTCCTTCTTTGTAATAAGTTATCCATTAAATACCACTTGAGCTTTTCTTGTTTTAAAGCATATGTCAATATAATCTCAAATACTTTTTATAAAGTACTAGTAGTAAGTCATTAAAAATGACAAAAATGTCTTTAATCTATAAAAAATATTTTAATCAACTGAGATATCTTTTTCAACATAACAAAATAAACACAACCCAGACTAGGCTATCTAATCTTCAGCTCACAGCAGGATGACTTTACAGCAGAATGTCAGAATCACCAGCTCAATTCATTGGGTGCTTACTGCTCTCAGCAGCTTTCAGGTATGTTCTCCTCACTACTGAGGAATATCCTAGTTCTTTTTCAAATATTTACAGATGTCGAATATTTATATGTTTGCATTTCCTAAGGGGTAAATCTTTGTACTTTCTGAAAGGTGCCATGATTAAGAAATAGGAAATAACTTTTTGGTAGCCATTGCTCAAAGGTAAGATAATAATTCAATAACATTTGTGAACAGCCATTCAGAATTTTCATCCCCTTCATTTGGTTAAAATGACCAGAAATCTTTGAAAAGGCAGAGAAGTTCAGAGAACAGAGAAGAAACTGATAATTATATGAAATGCAATATAGTTTGGGATAACCATATATGGCATAAACATATAGCATTAATAATTCAAATGTAATATTTATCCATGTAGTATAATGCATAGTTGAGGAGTTATATTGAAAGGTAATCTTCTAGTTTTAAATTATTTTAATTGAAGTTGATCTGTATTTTATATGGTGATCTCATAATAAAGACCAAGATGCAGCATAAAAGTTTATGATAATTATGCACATGGCTCACAATGCATGTTTGATCTCCACCATATTTCATATTTTATTGTATGATAGTTATGAAATACTTCTTTTCTGTGATTTTTATTCCCTTTCATGCTGCTTCTAATTGAACAGAAGAAATATCCACAGAGAGATTTCAACCATTTAGCCATATAAATAAAGATGGAAATCTCTCCATGTTGTTTCCTCAATTAAATATTTGCTGGGATTTAATAATCACATTGTCTAATGATGGACAAACCTTCCACTCAGACCAGTTTTGTAAAGTAAATTTCATAGATTTATCTCTTCTCCAGAAATGTAAGCTATTTTTTATTTTTAATGGCGTTTCTAATAGATATCTGGCTGTCATAACCAAACGCACAATTTTATATCTACGTTTTGGTTTTTTTTTTGCAAGAAAGCAAGAGACAACTCAAAGAAGCTTGAGCTTCTCTTGAAAGAGGGGCTTATCTGAAGCTCTCTCTTCATGCTCAGAGATGTTTCAGGTGATACAATTTGGTGGCTTTGGTCCATGTGATGGTTGATATTTGTGGTTCAGTGTTGGGAAGTTTGCTCATCTGTAACCCAGGCTGCTTTTTCTCCTGAGGACCAGGAGGACCTGTAGGTGTGATACCTGCCAAGGTTCAACCATCCCAGCTTTCACCTCCTAAGAATTTGCAGTCACAAAGGACAAATATTGTTCTTTGCTAGTGAGTATGTGACAAGAAACTATTTGCTGACAGTTGCTGGTGCTCTATCCTAATTTCTCCATTAAAACATTAAGTATACTGTGTTTTATGTACATGTTTCACACATTTACACTAGCACAGATTTCTTTCTCAGTACAGGCAGTACAGAAGCCTTTTTACCCCATTACAGCAATAAAAGGAGCTGTAGTAAAAGTGAAGGAAAGGTGAATCACAGCTAGAAAGAATATACTTACTGCTTCTTATTTTCTCATAAACTAAGCATGCAAGTGTAGATATAAGTCACTCAGTATTTGTTTTATTTCTGAATTATTTCTTCATAATTTGCTTGTCTCTGTTTTCTTTAGAAAAGTGTTACTAATAGTTAAAAATTGTGGTTTTTTTGCTAAAATTGCTTATTTTTGTATGAATTTTTAGCCATGTCTGTTCTTGGAAAGTAGCCTGCCTCCTCTGCAAAACAGTATTCCAATAATGCCTGTGTTTCTCACCTCTGGGCTGGAGAGACTATGAAAAGCATCTCCCTTTTTAACAAATCTTTCAAAACTACTCAGCCCCTTAATTTCATTATAAATTGGACTTGTACAAATCCTTACAAGTATGGTTGCCCTTTGACAGTTCTTCCTGCTTTAGTCTTAGAACAGCAATGGGAACAGAACTCTTGATCACAGCAGGAATGCGTTTATGATCATGCATTGCTCAAGTCTGTTTTTATTTCTCGTTTTATGTAAAATGCTGCAGTAATCCCTTTAGAATTCCCCTCAGCTTAAATCTCAGAGACTGTTCAAGACTGCCTCTTAATGTCTCAAGAGCACTTCAGCTCACATAAGCCTCATATTCAACAGGTAAAGCCCACTTTGTTCTATAGAGATGGCTGAAGTAATGTAAAATTAAAGATTTAATCTTCTGTGGTAACTCAGACTGTCCTCAGTGCAGCACAAAGACACTAAAAGTCTGTTAACTTTTAAGTAAGTAGAAAATTCTTTGATTGACAGTGGTCTGCTGTATTGATCCCAAAAACTATGCCACAACAAATTTTATTACAATAGGGTGAGAAGACTTATTGCACACTTTGGGAATGCATTTCACTATTAACAGGTTTTCTCCATTATAAATTTTAATTGACAGGATTTAAGGGCAATTGAAGTAGAGACCAAACATTTTGGACAAATTAAGGAAGGAATTTTTTTGGTTTTTGTTGTTTTGGGGGTCTTTAAAACTAAATTTAGACGGAAGCAGTCAAAGGAATGACTGGACACTTGAGCGTTCAAATAACTGGTAATTATATGAAATGGAATATAGTCTGCACACTTTTATTCTCATTAGGAACTTCACACAGGGGCTTAGCTGATCTCTACCTTTAATGTGTTTTCTCCCAGCTAGTGGACAGATGCCTGCACAATGGACTCCACCAATTAATGCAGCCCAGGCTGACATCCAAAGTGGGTTAATATGGACACAGCCAAACTTATTTCCTCAGCTACAGATCAATCAGATGCTTCCAAATCCCCCTAGTCTTACTCTCAGCAAACCAACAGGAGCTGTGGTAAAGTTGTCTGGGCTGGTATCCCTCAAGTCTCAGAACAAGTTTGCCAAGAAGAACAAATGCAGCCCAAAGGTAGCCTGAGAAGCAAAGCAGCCAGGCATTTTAGTTGATGCTTTGGAAATAATTCTGATATTTCAGTGGCACTTTTCTACCTTGAACTGTGACCAAAAATTGAAATGTTAATTTCTTTGTGTACCTAAGTGTTCTGGAAAATTGCAGATGGCCAGACACTTAAATGAAACATTTGCATTGAGAATAATTAATAATAATCTGTTTCCAAAGCCATGGCTCCAAATCCTCAGCAGAGATGTGGAGGAACAGTTGGAGTTCCAAACACAGGGTGAGTGGACAGTTCTTTAGTCTGTGTTGACATGACTTTACATCAGAACTTCACTGATGGCAAAGGAAACTTAGAGACATTCCTCACGTGAACACACAGAAAGCCATATTTAGGCATCATAATATGTGACCTGAATCCTACCCAACATGATTAAATTGCTGTAGCTGCATAATTGGCTCCTGAAGACCACAGCCTTTGCAGTCTGTATGACTCCTTTTAAAATGTGGCACTGGAAAATTCCTGACATGATATTCCTTCAGTATTTAAAACTGTATCTTTTTGGGGCAAATTCTCAGATTTGTAAAATAGGTATAAAGGATTACAAAGAACTGAGGCCTATGGATCATTCTTTTTTTACTTCTGTTTTGATAGCTCTCCATCTAGAAGAATTTGTTTTTTTCCCTTCTTTGCCTTCTTTCCTTTGCATTCTCTTGCTCTTATTTCATGTATTGCATTACAAATGTCTGATTCAGTGTGAGAGGGGAAATTGCTGGTAATATTCAGAGACCATTTTCAGTGGAGTTTGGTGGCCACTGCCATCCAAAAGGAGACCAAGACCCTAGGAACAATCCTCTCTTGTTTGTTTTGGAAGACATCCAAAATTCAAAACCCAGTGGACATCTTGAGCCTGAAAAGCAGAGAGAAAAGGTTGCTTCAGCTTCTCCTTTTTTCCCAAAATTCCTCTATAACCTGGCAGCAAGGCAAAAAGATTTTGGGGATGCAGTCATTAAAAATTGCTCTGAGCACAGAAGAATCCTGACAATGGACCTTGCACAACAAGGTTGTGCTTTACATTGCAAGTAGAAAAAACATTAAGACTACATTTACTTTCTTCTTTGTATCTTTCAGAATCTAAAGGTATTTATTTTCAATTTTCAAATACTCTCAACTGAACAAGTAACATGTATTTGGACAAACATATATTTGGCCAAATCTCTCAAGATCTCAAAGTAAAAAACCTCAAAATCTCACCTAGGTTTGCCCAGCACCATCCAGAATCAGGTACTCAGTTGTCTTGGAGCTGCAGTTTTAAATGGCTTGCTGAAAGTGTACAACCTCATAAGCAATTTCATTTTGGAAATGTAAGCTCTGTGAGGAGTGCCAGGATAAAGATAGGGCTATAATTACTGAAAGAAAAGGCAAAGGTTGCTCCTCCAGCATTCACCTCCCTATCCTGGTGCTTTATCCCTTTGCCCATCATCACAGCAGCTGAGTGCTTGCTCTGTGGAGGACAATAACTGTCTGGGGAGGCTGCAAAAGAGGGGAACACATCTGCAAAATGTCTCTAAGCCCAGCTATCATCTCACTGCTCTGTCGTGGGGTTCTTTAGTCTCAAGTAAATAGTTCAGAAAGATCTCTTAGAACAAACTCCAATAATGCTGGCAATGTTACCTCCTTAAGTCCAGCCAGTGAGAAGTACTGGGCCTGAGGCTCCCATTAGCTCATTTTGCTTTAACATAGGGTCCGAAATAAGTTTTGTAACATTTCAGGCTCTCAGTTTCTTATCCTCATAGTGACACCAATGCTTTAGTTCAGCTAGAATCTAATGCAAAATCAGGAAAAGCTCTGGGGCCAAGAAGCAAACCTGAGGTCTCTCTCTGCAGTTCCAAATCACTGCATTAGGCTTCCTATGTCCAGCTCATTTCTCATTTCCCCCTCTCCAACATACACAGACTCGAGTTTTGGATTTTTTTCTCTAGCAATACGTCAAAAAAGGAGAGGCAGAGAGTGGCCCAGTATGACCAGCTGGTGTGTAGAAAGCCAGTGCTGTCTTTGGGATGGCATGAGTTTGATCCCCTTTGGCTGAGGGAGACAGGACCTGGCTGAGATCAGCCCCACACTGAGACAGCCAGGACTGCATCCTGGGGAGTCTTTACTTCATTTTTCTACAAATATCTAGTTTCTAGTGAGCCTTTAGGCACTGATAATGTCACGAATACCTGCAGCCCAAATTCAGTTTAGATGCCTGGGGTTTTTGCACTGTGGCCCATGAAATCTGCATTTAAGTGCTGAAGTGCTGGTTTGGCTGTTATTGCTTTTGACATTCTCATTCTCAGGACACACAGTGTGTGTTCTACCACTGACTTCAATACAGCTGGAATTTCTCCTTAATGTCTTGGAGCTAATAGCCTGTTACTTGCTACCGGCTATGACTGGGCAATTTTTGATTTATCAGAGGAGATGAAACATTCTTGATTTACCAGCTAAAATTTTTAATCTATCCAATGCAAAAATCTTCTTCCTAATAGAATATTCTGTTTCTCTCCGCTCCCTGGGAAATTCCATTATCTTCTGTCATGTGTCAAAATATATCCACTGAGTATTGATATCAAGCAATTATGTGAGACAAAATCATTTGTGTATGGTAAGAAAGCAGAGGCAAATGACTGCATTCTGAACTGCCTCTCTTGGTAGCAATGTAGCAATGTCTTCAAACCTCATATGGAAATGAGAAATGCATGTAAATTACTTTGTCTAAATGAATTTTCATTAGAAGTGAAATCCAAGCAGTTAAAAAATCACTAACATTCACTGGCAAGAGCCAAATGGCTGAATCAACATCACTTTTAGTCTTTAGTTCTTTTCTATAATGCTCAACCACTGAAATAGTCTGATCAAACTTGGCAATGCATTGTGCCAGATTAGTTAAGTCATGGACTGACTCATTCTTGGGTATGACAAGTGCTAAATGAGCTCCTGATCCTTTGCTTTGCTGGGTACAGCTCACTGTGGGACTGGGACACAGACAATAGGAGATATTAATAGTGGGTGGCTCTGTCCTCCTGTTTAATTATTCTTATTTATTCCGCATATGTTCTCTTCTTCACCCTCGATGCTGATTATTTTAGCTATGATGGAAAGAAGTCCAACACTCCTAGTTTAAAAAACAGAAGGGTCATCAAGATTCCAAATGTCAGTTTGAGCAAGACTCGAAGTGTAGGCCTGAAATCCTACATCTGTACATGGTACAGCCTCCAGGACATGAAGAAGTACCATAAGCTCTAAGCAGGGTTATGCACTACAGATAAGGGCTGTGCCCTGCTGTGCATCCAAGGGCATCTCTGTGCTCAGAGCTCCCTGACAGAGCTGTGCCCCTCAGCTAGCCAGGCTATGGGGAGCTGCTCCTGGGAAGGCAGACTCCTCAGCAAGATATACTGAGATTCAAAATGAAGCCAAAATTTTCAGAGTTCAGCAAGGGCTTTTCAAGTGTAGGAATCTGAAGTCTGCTTGTGTGGAAGATACTCTGATGTGAATACATTCAGGTGCAGAATAAGGAGGCAAGAAACAGGGTGACAGCCCTCCCAGCAGCCTTTCAGGATGCACAAGTTTACTCTGTAATTCTTTGGCTACAACTCTGTGAAAGGACTTTGAGCTTTAAGGCCTTGTGTTCTGCACTTGCTTTCCTCTGAGGAATTGCTTTGGATTCAATCAACAAGATATGCTAAACAGGAGGCTGTTCTAGGTATATTTTGAGGCAGTTTAGTTTGCATTATTGTCCACTGGGGATATTCTTATCATGCTGTTTGTGTGCAGAACTGTCATAACTAACACAGACAGGCCTGCCCCATCCTTGTTTCCCTTGAGCTCCATGGCATCCAACACTTTTGAATCTGTATAGAACATAACAATGCATGTTCTATACAGCATTAATTGAATGACAGTGCACTTAGTTAAAAAAAAAAAAAGGATTTGAAAAGTGGTTTAGTTTAGGTTTTTGTTCATTATCAGAGAGTGAAACTATTCTGCCTGAATCTACCTCAGTGATTCTCCTTGAGTGCTCTCCTACATAAAACAAAATAAAACAAAATCCCCACAAAAAAACAAAACCACAACAACAACAACAGAAAAAACAAAACCAAAAAACACTACAAAAAACCCAGAAAAACATTTAACAAAAAGGATCTGGAATGCCTGCTCAGTTCTGAATTCGAGGTCCCTGTCTGCAGCCCAAAGACAAAGCAACTGCACACAGGCAAAGCAGGAGGTTGTACTGAGCTAAAGCTGTCCACACAGTCCTGGCACTATAGAGAGATGGAAGTTAAAACTGCAGCTGGAATGTAGTATCTACAACAACTTCTCAGGTGATTGGTCTTTTTAGACAGATAATATTATCTATTGTTACTGGCTCTCACAACTTACACTGAAAGCTCAGGTACAAGTCCTCCTCCTGCTTTCTGAACTGTAGTGTTGGAGAGTTTTAGGGGTCCCTGAACTTGCTTTTCCAATAAAACCCAACATTTGAAACTGCTGAGACTGGTGCACTACTGGCACAGGTTGCCCAGAGGAGCTGTGGATGTCCCTGTTCAAGGATGAGGCTCCGAGCAGAGTGGTCTAGTGGAAGGTGCCCCTGCCCATGACAGGAGGGTTGGAACTGGGTGGTCTTTAAGGTCCCTTCCAACACAAACCATTCAATGATTCTGTGATTTGAGAAACCTGGATCTTCTTGCTGGGATGTCTGCACTCCCTGGATCTTGGGCTGAGTCCTGGTTTGCTCTTCCTGCCCTAAGTAGCACCAGATCTTGTTCACATTGCTGAGGGCAGCAGCCCCTTGGAGCTGCTGTCATCTGAAGTTTGACTGAACACCTGCAGGTGTGATTGGGTCTGTAGTCTCTGGGAGTCCCACTAAGATTGGTTAAAAAAAAAAATTGAAACTTAGTAAATTGTTACTTATGCAAATTTCATTTAGTCCAGCAAAAGTACAGAAAAACTTTACAGTACTTTTTTTTATTTCCTGGAGATTGTAGTGAATTGGGTTTGGTCTATGACAAGTTCTCCCAGAGTAATAGCAGAAGGTCTGAAGTGTACTTTCAGGCTCTTGATAGATGTTTGAATAGCACCTCCTGGTCAGCAATAGCAATCCTTCCCTACCTCAACCTCTGCCAAATTAATTCCATAAATGCCTTAGTACTAAAATATTTGTAAGCTGGAAAAATTAGATCTGGAGAATGAGGTATTGTCTCAGTCCAGGAAGTCATGCAAGCTTTTAATGAAGGCAGGTATGGTATGAAACTAATAATCACTCGTTTTAAAATTGCTAAATGCTATGAAAAACTGCCCTGGTGTCTGGAGAGTTTAAGACAGACCCACAAAGTAAGAAACAGCAATTGCTACTGGTGGCTTGTGAAGCCATGAAATATGTCTGACATTCACTTTCCAGGTCTGTGAGTCACACAGATACCACATCTTGCTTCAACCAGAAACAAGACCCACTTTACCCAATAAATTGACCAGGCAAGGCTGTTCATTTGACCTTAATTACCCAAGTGTTCACCCAATATTATGCAGACAGACAACATCAGTTGACACATTGGTCCTGCTAATAGTGATACTTAGCACTCCCTGCCATTTTTCATCTTCAAAGCACTTTCCAAATTTTACTTAATTAATATCTTTGAAGATGCCTAACTGTTTGCTGATATTTCACTGATAGTTTCTGCTCTTTCCAGAGCAGAGGAAAAGATGCTATTTCCTAATTAGGTTTTAGTAAAGACACTACTGACTTCCCCTTCTTCTCATCTGGTTTTCAGTATCCTTCTATTTCCAGCAATCTGACCTCTCACCAGTCAGTGCCTGGGGAATTATTGCCTTACTTGCCTTTTAAATGGCAGATAACAAATTGTTGTCAAAGCAAAACTTTTCCATTTTTCTTTCAGACAAATTTAAATTTTACATGCCTAAGTCTCAGAACTTCAATCCTTTTAGTCAGTATCAAAGTAGGAGTCAATTAGTTCAAAAAAATTCCAAATAATTTTCTACCTTTAAATATGTTTCTTAGGTATAGTTTCTTGATTTTATGCTTGTTACAGTATTACAAACATTTATCAGATGCTTGAATTACAGGCCACTGTTTCAGTGGAAGCTTTGTCAGGTTGTTGAAATATGGAAGTGATTCTGGACTTTTCATGTTTTCATGGAGCATGGAAAGCCACATACAGTATATTAATGTCGTTAGCACTGCAGCATCTGTCACTCTCAGAGGGGAACTGGCTACTGGCAGGGTTCACTCCAAAGTCACAAACAAGCATTTCCACCAAGGTCATGAAGCTCGTAGCTTTTACACACAATGGTGTATTTAGAGAAAAAAAAAAAAGTATCTGCAAAGGATGAATATATCCTATAAAATTAACTGTGAAAGGCAGATTTTTAGTAGGTGTGAGGACAGTGTGTTGCTCAGACAGTTTTACAAAGTAGACAGAGAGCAGGTTGTTTGGATACTGCTTCTATACCCTCTGGGCCACTCAAAAATTGTGCCTTACACTACATGACAAAACTCTCACTTGTTGAATTTTAAATGACCTAGACATTAAGGAAGATTAATTTCCTTCTAGTCTTTTTCCTTTTCATTTTGTTCCAGCCTCTTAACTATTTCTTCTAATTCTGCTCTAGCTATAATCATCCTTCAAATATATATCTGTCAGACACAGTACTGTCCATCATTTGTCACAACTTAAATACAGACACACACACTCACTGCACACTCATGTGTGTGTCTGGCTGTAGCTCTTTCATCTGCAATTCAGCAAAGAATTGAGCCTGCTCGCATTCTGTTCAACAAAGCACTAAACAGAAAAGTAAGGATCAGACTGAAGTGAAGCACACTGCAATTAGAAATGCATTGTTTAATTAAAGGTTGAGATGAATGGTACTTTCTGATATCTTATACACTATGGGAAGAAACCTCCTTCCACTAACTTTCTGGGATGAAAAAAACCCTATTTCAGTGGGTACTTCTGCCAGCAGAAAATCCATCTTGCCTAACTCTAATAGGATGCTGAAAACAGTAACAGTGAGAAACACTCAGAGCAGGAATACTCGCTAAATTTGTGATCAGCAGCCAGCGTGCCCCTGAGGGACTCACTGTTTACTCCTCTGGAAGTTTAGGGTGGGTTTTTCCAAAAGAAGAAAATCTTGATAAAAATACACCCACACTAAAAAAAAAAAAAAAAAAAAAGGACAAAAAAAGAGAAAAAAGCAATCTGGAGTAGAAGAAAAGAGAGAAGAGAGAAGAGAGATCTCAGGGAGAAACAATTTTAAACCAGTCTACTGCTTCCCCCACCACAAGCCATTCATGAAACAAAAGGCCTCTGAGAAGCTGTGGACTAAGAGAGCTCATAGAGGAGTTACAGGAGATAATTTGTTTAAAAGAAAGAACTGCAAAGCAAAGGTCACATCAAAGACTGCCCAGAAATGTGGAATGCTGGCCTGCTCCTCCCTTTCACACTGCAGTGTTGCCATGATAGCGTGCTCTATCCTACTTGTGAAATTGTTTCTAACTCAGAATATCTTGATGCCATTTTCCCTGTTCTCCTCATGGTTTTCAGGATCAAACTGTTCTCAAAGCTCCACGACTGGAAGATGATATATTTAGTTGCAAAATGAACTATCTTGGTTTGTTTGTTTGTTTGTTTTTGACAGCTGTATTTATAATTCTTCACAGATTGCTCAGCTGGGGTTTAAAGCTTTTCTTTAATTGTGCTTATTCTTCTGGAAGTTGACCCGGTACATCCTGCAGTGGTTGAAACTAGATGACAAAATTAAAATGAAAGAAGAGCTTTGCTGTCCTGTAGCAGCCAATTATGAAGCAAGCACAGACGTTGTGAAGAGAAAAAGCTTTTTAAAAAAATTAAGAAACCAAAGACATATTGCCCTTCATGACTCTGAGGTATTTTGCTTCATTGTCATCAGTTTGGACACCTCTCCAAAACTCATTTCTGTGTTTCTGGACCATTTATAGTATTGTAGTTCACATTTGTCATAGCAGGACCCATCTCAAGATAGGTCTCCATTTGCTCCTGCAAGTGAGATGGATGAAAATGTTTTGCATGAAAACAAGGCAGTTTCCCAAGGATGCCTTTAATACTTTCTTTTTCTGACTATTATTTTCCAAGAATTCAAGTTGACAAATATATTGCAGCCATTGGAAACTTGTAATTTTAAGTAAAAAGTTACACTGAAGGAGGACTGAATCCTAGTAGTCTGTGCAAAGCCATTCTGTTTTTTTAAGTCCTGTTTCTGCTAAAATGAAGAAGTCTGAAGAAGATGCTACAGACTTTTACTTTTCTAGGACTACAGCAAGTCTGGCCCTCATTGGCCATGGTCTACAGCATTGGCCTTTGGTAGCATTATAAAAATACAAAGGAAAATAAAAAGAATTCTTTGCCAGTCTGTTGCTTACCAATTCTGCAGACTTATTTTTCTCCAAGTACCTGTATTTTGACATTTTCAAAATGAAATTAGCACCTAATCCATCCATGAGTAATCTAACCTGTAGGAAACAGAGAACAAAAATTGTGCTTTTAGATAAATCCTAATTAATTGTACATGCAAATGTCTTGGATGGATGTGGTCATGCAATTCAATTGCATGACTAATTATGTTGGAATGATAATGCCATATTTAAATAGATAAACATATATAAAAGTGCCTGCCCAGGAGTTTGCTGGCTGGAGACTGGGAATAGAATCATTTATTGGCTCTTTAGTGCCACCTGTTGAAAACTGAAAACTCATGCAAATGAAGCTGTGCGCCAATTAGTTGCCCATTTAGAAAGGGAATGTCCACTTGCTTGGTCCGTGTGAAAGTCAAAACCATCAGAAATTTAACAGCTGGGGTGGAAGTATTTGAAACATGGTCATCACCCTATGAAAGAAAGTGTAACATACCATTGGAGCCAAGCTCCTGGGACATGTGGCACCTTCACAATGTCACATCCATTCAAAAACTGGGCTGGTTTCCCTTCTCGCCAGTAAGCCATCACATAGCTCAGAATAGGCACCCTGATTGCAAAAGCCTCTTCTTCCATGAGTAATTCCATGCTAGTGCTCCTCTGCTAACCAGGAACAGGATCATTACTGCCTTGGTCATGCAGAGCTGTGCTGGGACCAGAGTGACCCTCGGAGTGCAGCGTGCTGTGCCACACGAGGTGAGGAGAGTCCCTGCTGTGTCTGTGGGCAGCAAGCAGTGGGGAGGTCACTGTGACAAAGCCAGGGCACTGTGCTCAGCTGTGACAGCTCCCTGGCCAAGCTGCTGACATCACCTCTGAGGTCAAGAGAGCAGATCAGGGTAAAAACTCCTCCCAGAATTTCAGTTTTCAGGAAAATTATTTCTTGCCTGCTTTACTCTTTTACTTTAAAGAGAGCATCCATTTTAGATTATATTTTGCCTTTGGATTTAATTTATGATCAGGTTCTGTCAAAAATCAAAATATGGTCAGATCTCAGGCCTGGGCCGTGTTCTTCATCTAATGTCACATGGTTTGCCAAAGATGAAATAAAATAAAATATCTTATTAAAGAAGTAAAATCTATTTCTTGTAGAAAAACACTCATTTCATCCTCTTACCTACAACTTGAAAAAATACTCTGCCAATTTAAAAACAACAAGAGGTTTGACAGCAGTAAGCAAAGTAAGGTAAATCACATGGCTGCCTCACTAACATCCCATGTGGCACCATGGTTTAGCCAAATGGCACTTTAGGTGAGAAGGAACACCATGGTGGAGCAGGACAAACCACGAGGGAGATTTTAGCAAGTTTTGAGGCAACCAGGATAGTGCAGGGGAAGCTAGGGCAGCTTGTTCTGTGCTCCTCATTCTCTCTCCAGCTCTGCAGGAACTCCCATCATGAAAAGACTGTGAGAATTTAAGGGCAATGTTTTTATTTTGCTGCAGACTTCAAGCAGTTTTAAGGTGATAAAACAAAATCACCACCTCAGTCTCTTTGCCTCTTGCTCTGATGTGCTTTAAAATATAATGTTTCATGCACGCCATTATTTGGATGTTGAAGGAACAGAACCTGCTACCAGAGCTGGGCACAGAAAAGTGATCCCTTATTTTAAGAGAGCATATTTTTCAAAATCTAGTGCAGTATGGGAAAAATTCTCCACAGATATTAAAAGCCATCAAGGAGAATCTGGCAGGCGCTGGCCCCACAGCTGCACATCACCTGCCTGTGGTAGAACCTGCATTCCTTCCCCTGGGACACCCATGGGCTGAGCTGACATGACCAGACAGCTGAAGGACAATGTTTAAATTCTGCCAGTGACAGGTCAAAACGGGACCTTCTCCATGGACTGTCTTCATGTCTCCACATTCCCACTCATGTTTGCTGCATTTCTTTGAACCAGTCTGCCCCAGAACTTTAAGCTCAACTCATGATTAAATCAAGGTACTATAACTGTCTACAGCATTTTTGACCTTTCTGGCTGACTTTCACTACCACTGACAGATTCAGCTGCCCAGATGTTTGTCCAGGTGTCACTTTCACAAAATTGCCAAAATAAGGGGTGTGTCCACTCATTTGGCTGGGCTTTCTAACATTTCTATGTAGGTATTTGAAAGGATAATAAAATACAGAAATCATCCCACCCAAATGAAAGAAAACCTTTGTCTGAAACATCAACTTTAAGATGATGAGCAACCTTAAGCACAATATTTTTGGCACTAAATACTTCCTGTTTCAGTTTTAATCCTTTTTAAACATTACTCCATTCCAGTTAAACACCTGTTTTAGTCCTACAGAAGCTGATTCTATAGAATTATATTCAATACCTATTACTCTTCCAAGTGGGAAAGAATTTCACAGAGAAAAATAGAATAGCTATTATGACAGGAGCACTTTATTATGGAGTAGCTTTTGGAGAAAAAAAAGGTAAGTCAGTGGCTTTGACAGATAATTATGGACTCCTATTACACAGCAGAATATCATTAAAAGTTACAATATGTAAAATATCTATCACATTTCAAAGAATGTTATCTACATTTTTCTCAGTTAAATGACTTACCAATTTAATGAAGCAAAGTCCTTTAAAATGGGATATATTCATTCTTTGATTTTCTAGAAACACTTATTTAAAAAATATTGTATGTATTGTTTTCATGCATATTTGGCACTTGAGGAGAAGTGTTTGGAAATTATTCCTCACAATCTTGTTGATGTTTGTGATGCAACATGAGAAAATATTTCACAGTAAAATGGTAAAAAAATCCTAGTATTCTAATTCTGTACTAATATAGCTTGAAAATACTCATGATTTCAGGACTAAGCACAAATATACAATGCACATAAGAGGTGCTTTGTTGTTACTTGTAGGGCATTTACATTCTGCCATCAACTTTACTCATCTAAGCACACTGAACTGAGCAGCCTCAGCCACTTAGAGAAGGCCTGATTCACAGAAATTGATGGACAACCTCCTTCAATCTACTACTTCTTTTTATAGAATTCTACTTTTAAGGAGTTTCAAGTTGGATACCCAAAATCAATACTTACTTTTGAAATTGGAGGTCTTCAGCAAAGCTTCAAAGAGTGAAAGAACAGGGATCAGCTTGCTGCTTTGTGCTGTCTCAATTTCTGGGCTCTCCGAGAAGAAAATCTCAAGTTGCTTTTGTAGCCTCATAAAATGCAGACATTTATTTGTGCTCAAATGAATCCCCTTGCACGATATGTCCTATGTATTTACCCCCTGCAAATTTCTCTTGAAGAAACATAAAATAATCTATTTCAGATCTTCATCTCTATCTTCAGGGCACTATCAGCTTTTCACTGCATTCAGGAGGATTTTACCAATACACCCAGAACACAGAGGGTTGTGTCAAAAAAGATGAGATGACATCTCCTCAGTATTGCCTTTGGCATTTGCATTCATGTTAGCTTGGGGTTTGCATTCATGTTAGCTGGTGAAGAGTCGGGAGCAGAAGAATGACAACAGCAAGGGGGTAAAGCAAAGTCTCATGCAAAAATTCAGGAGCTCTGCCAGACTCAGACATAACTTGTTCCACCAAAGAACTAAATCAGAAGAACTATCACCTTTCTGTCCTCTCCAAACAAAGCAGTTATTAAAAGGGCTTGCTCTGAGCCCAGCAGGAGCAGATGTCAGCTCTAGCAAAAGGCAGGAGCATCTCCTGCAAGCCTCTGAGGGAGAGACAAGGAGCTGCAGAGCAGTAGGTGAAGAGCACTTTGTAGCAACAATTCCTTATCATTTACTGTTTTCCTACCTTTTTACCTTTCCATTCCTTAAGGACGTATCCAGGGAGAAACAACTTGAAAGGTCACTTTGTATGACATCTGAAAAGGGTTTTTTATTGCACGCTGGGGATGCTGTGATCCCTTCCTGCAATTCAGCATGCTCCAGGACTGCAATCTATTCCACTTCTCCACAGTCAGATTTCATTGCTTCCAGTCAAAGAAAAAGTCATTGAATTGCTTCTTCATATACTATGCACTAAAGGTACATCACATGTCAATGGAGTGAAAAGCCTGGGAAAAAGATGGAGCCACTGAATAACAGGAGTTCAGAGTAAGCAGGTGAATTTATTCATATTTTGTTTTGCAGGTAGTACATTTACCCAGTGCTAACTTGGACCACATCTACAAATGATGGTGATAAAAAAACACTCCTATGTTTCAGTTGATACACATCAGAGAACTCCACTACCAAACCAAAAACCACACTCAAACACGTTCCTGGGAGAAAAGTAGGCTAAAGATACTGTCTCCAGACAGGGCCTGTTCATGTGGCTGGTGAAGATTGTTATCTTAGATTCGAAACGAGTAAGAATAACCTTTCCAGCTGCCTGAAAGAATATGCGTGTTCTTAAAAATATAGCAGCTATTGCTTATACACAGCTGTTATTTTCAAAGAAGTTATTGATCTGAGGAAGATAATTTTTTCAGTTGTTTTTTTTTTTTCCTAGTGGAACAAGTAACTTCATTAGAACAATGAAGCATAATGGCCAAGGAATAGCTTTATGTCAGAGTCATAACTATAATTGCAGTTGGAATTGCAGGGAATGTTCACCTGCAACTGTGTTTTCAAAATTATCCTTTTTTGAACGCAGAGCAGAGTGGAACAATGCCAATGAAAGACTGTAAGTCTCTTATTTACCACTGGGATCCACTTTCCCACCATAGAATTTTCTTCCCAATTAGCTCTTCTCTCAAATTCCTTTCTACCAAACCCTTTTTGTTGTACATGGTGGAAACTGGCTGAAGTGTTTGTGCTTTCTCTCCAGTTCTGCCACAAGCTGCTAGGACATCCCAGTGATGGAGAAAAGCATATTCAAAGTACCTGGTGTATCACTCTACCTTCTTCTGAAGCAGGCAATCCACTGACCTGTGTGAACAACAGCAAATTACTAAGATTTCAACAACAACTTGCTTCAAGTATTTGCCCTAGATCACATTACTGACCCTACATTCATTAAAATAAGCAGCTGTTTGTGTTAGTACATATGTTTCAGGACTGACATACAAAGGAGCTTTCCTTCTAAACAAGAGGGACTGGATTCCTGATGACAACCCAGGTGAGGAGCACTGCAGGGATGATGACCTGAGATGGGCAGCAGCAGCAGCACAAACCTGATCCTGTGTTCACAGGACTTTTATAGCACCAGGGCTCTCTTGGCTCTTAGCAGGGTTAAGTGCAACCATGATTCTCTGGTTATCTACCATGAACCAGTGAAGATTTAGGATGTCTTTCTTTCCCCGGCCTGTCCTGTTGCTCAGCACTTTGTCTTACTCCATTTATTTGCAAGGTGACTGTCTAAGACATTCTGCTCAGTGTGGGGGTTCATTCCAGGCTCAGGGATGATACAGCTTCCCCTCTCAAGGTGTTGCTTGGGTAGGGCCTTTGCCAGACACACTGCAACTACAGAGCCAGAAAACAGTGTTTCACTGAGGCCACACACACAAAAAAAAAAAAAATCAGAGGCAGAGAGAACATAAATCCTCAGAGAAGTGTCTTTGTGGATTTTGATTTTACTGTTCATGTTTACTTGGCTGCTTACTGACTTGCAAGTTGAAGATCTTGGATTGCTTTGGTCAAAACTTAGTTTGGAAGTGTCCACCATGAAAAATTCCTTCCCAAATGAATTAGATCCTCAAAAGAGAGTTGATTTTATACAGAACCATTGGACCATTATCACGGACCATACACATGAAATCCCTCTTGGCAAAAGGTACTTTCCCATTTTTCCTTCTGGACCTTATTTCAGGCTCACCAACAGGGCATTAAAACTTCAGGGGAACAGGACAGCAGCTCATCCCTGCAGCAGTAGCCAATTTGCCCAAAAAGCATAAGCATATTCGCCTCAAAAGAGTTAATGGCTTGACAGCTTGCTGCAGCTTTTTCATAGAAAACTAATCTTGCAAACTTGACGTGTTGTTTTATCTGCAGAGTGGGTGGAGCAGAGAGCACAGCTGAAACGTGAACTCTGACAAAGGCAGACAAGAAAGCCTTCGCAGCAGCTCTCTGTTTGGTGCAAGGTTTTGGTTCATTAGCCTTGAAATGTTTCATTAACAGAATGCCTTTGGTATGCTATAAACAAACTGTGAGGGCCCTAGCATGCAACAGCACTCTGTCAAAAATGAACGTGGTTTATTCCCTTTTGTAAAATATTTGGAGAGAGAACGACAAAGTTAACAATGGTCGTATCTGTGTGATCTAAACAAAAAAGTAACAACATGGTAGCAAGCACCTAAAAATATATTTGTTCACTAATGGTTCTCACAGTGTTACAGTTTTGTTGCTGACTGAGAGGTAGAGGTCTCTCTGCCTTCTGTGTCCTTTTTCCAAATGTTTCAAAAGAAGAAAAAATAGCCAAATAGATACCGGTTCATTTAAGTGGCTCTTTAAATGATATAAGGCTAAAACTTCTTTCTTCATGTGACTTGAATTAATTCTTGCCAATCCCTGGTCTTGTATGTAAAGGTCAAATATTGCAATTTTTGTTCTGACAAAGTTCAGTGAAGGCAGATTTTTTTTTTTTTTTATGATGCATAAACACAATCTCCTGTAAACCAGTGAAAACAGGTGGGGTTTTGCCGGAAAAAAACCCCAATTTTATAAGGACAGATTTTTTTATCAAATAAACACAAAGGAAAATATATAAACAAACTAACAAACAAAGCCTCCTAATCTGAAGCATAGCTCAGATTTTAAATTCAATCTTCTCTGAGATTAGAGAAAATTTTGCTCCTTATTCCAGGCTTTATGATACTTGCTTACATATTTTGATAACAATTTTTCATGGCTCTGAGCAATGAAGAAGCCTAAAAAGCTCTAATACAATGAAGCCCAGTGTTCTCCTTGAAATACTTGAGCCCATGAAAATAGGAAATTTTTTTGAGTCTCTTTAGTTGCATACAGCAATTAAGTTAATAGAAAGTTACCATACAAACAAGATCTTCTGAAAGAAATTTAATAATATTTTGGAAATGTGTCCCTCTGTATTGGGAATGTTTTTTAATGGTCTGAGTGAAATGACAGATCCTAAACAGATAATCCTATGTATTAGCTTTAAGATATGTTGAAGCAGAGGGCATAAATCCAAGGAATTACTAAATTACCTTGGGTGACTCAGCTGGGGCTAGATCCTCTGCAGGATTTAAGTTTTTATCTCCTTGTTCTATGCAGAAGCATGAAAGAGTACCAGCAGTGCTAGGCAGCTAAGGAGGGTCGAACATGGGCTGAGCAGCTGCTGAATTCACATGTATTTTTCCCAGACACAAATCTGCCTGTCCAGGCTCAGCATTGTGGCTTCTTAGTGCCTCCAGAAATCCCCACAGGGGTGGCAAACAGCAGCTCTTGCCTGCCAGGGTGTGTGAGCATTTCTCAGGGTAGGGATATCTGTGACTCAAACGCACCTTTGCCCACCTGGAAAGGCCTACAGTGCTGGGGGTCACTGCAAGTACCATGAGAAACAGGAACAATCCCGTGGATCTTCAATTCAGTTGAATTTCCAATGATGTCAGCAATAATTTTGGGCACAGAACTGAGTCTTTTCCTATGAACATTCTTTTTTTCCAGGTTTTAAACAGTATTTTACCTAATCATATCGTTTTTGCTAGGGGTAACTTCTGTTTCAGAAAACTTCAGAAGAAACAGGAATGCAATAGGGGAGGGGGAAAGACAGGGGGATTTTGGCCTTAAGTTTTTGTTAAGTAAGTCACCATATAGCACTTTATTTGCATATCTAGCATTTAAAGGGTTACACGTGTAATTATTTAACGTAACTCCAAATAAGCTGTTTGATTTTCTTTCATCATGAGCCAAACATTAGGCTTCGAAAGGAATTCCTTTAAACTTCAATAATATAAAGGCACGTGGCAATGTGAAAGTTACAACTCTAGCTTAAATGAGTCAGACATAAAAGTATTTATGACTGATATTCTCTGAATATACCAGCTTCAGACACTTTAAAGTCTAGTTCTGCTGTACAAGGATAGGTACAAGAATATCAGCCATCGCACATCTGCAGAACTCTTACTTTCAAGCAGAGTCCAGTCCCTAAACCTTCTTTTTTTTCTGCTTTTAGAAGAAAACTCCAACATAACAAGCCACACCAGGCCGTCAGCACCTGAAGCAAGTAAAAGCAATTCCTTTATGAACTTCCCACCAGTTATTTGTTTTGTGAGGCTCATGGAGAAAAAGAATAAAAAAAGCTAGTGAAAAAAAAACCAGTAACAAGAATTGCACATGAAAGAGAGAAAGAGATGAACTGAATGTTGTTTTTTCTTGATGAAATAACAGATTTGATCTTAGGCTTTTTACAAACTCCAGCACAGGTGATAATCATTTGTTCTGTCAAAAGCATTTTCAATGGCACAACCAGAACAATGTGGCTGTGATTACAAGGATCAGCATGGATTGAAAGATACTCAGGGCATTTACCAAAGGGATATTTATAGCGGTGCTAAAGACATTTGCTTTTTAAAATAAGCTCACAAATTCGAGGAACAGAGGGTTTGAAATCAGGGTTGCTCCATTTGATTTTGCTTTTGCCATGCTAACCTGCACAGTCGTGTCCTCTTGCAAATGAAGGCTGAACACGCCAGTTGAAATGTTATTGTCATAAAGTCAAATCCAAATGCTGAAGAGGAAAATTGAGATAGTTTTCATTGTGAACTTTGATGTGAAGCATCACAGCTTTTGGAGGACAGCCATACCTTTGATCTTGCAGAAATTGTGAGGAATCAACCACCTTGAATCCAAATCGTTCAGCAGGTGATTTATAATGTTATAATAGGACTGAAAGGACTTTTCGAAAAGTCATGTAACCAGCAAAGAAGAAAAAGAAATGACAAAGATTTAACAGAAATTCAAGCAATTCTGGTAGCAGGCAATGTAAAGTTCACAGCATACTCTTTATTTTCTGGCAGAAACTCTGAGGCATCCAAGCACTCAAAATTAGCCTGCCTGACTTCTAACAACACTGAAATAGATAAATGCAGCCTTTGGGTGCCTCAGCCCTGCAGACAGCCACGGGGCTCGGATTCTGCGATGCGAGGAGGAGGCAGAGCCTGAGGGAAGGAGCATCTCCTGATGGCAGGCTGGCTCCCCAAAGCCTGTCTTCATCGGGAGGGAGTGGAGAACAGCTGCAAGGCAAAGGCTGCCAACTTTAATTCTCTCCATTAGTGGATCATTATCAAGCCAGAGGGTTAAGGAGAGCGAGGATTTACTGTAAAGGGCTGCCCTGAGCACACCCAGGGTGTTCCCTGGAGGGTCAGGAAGGCTTTACTGGCAGCAGCCCTCAGGAGCTGCAACAAAACCTGGTGGCATGGATGTGGGGAGTTCCCTCCATGACAGACCCTTGGGTCTGAGACACCTCTGAGCAGCTTGTGGGAGGGCAGAGAGAAGGGTCTGGGGTTTGACATCTCCCACTGGCAGTGCCTGGTGCTGTGGCTGCACAGAGGGGCTGCTCCCATCCACCCTCACCCAGAATATCTTTCAAACTCACCTCACCTCCAGCTTGCCAGGGCCTTTCCAAATAGCTGCATTTTGCTTCTGTTAAACCAATTGATCCTGAAGAACATTAAACTATTTTCCCTGGTGGCACCATGGTAGGGGTGGTAGGGGTGGTCACAATACCAGAAAACACCAAAGTAAATTTCATATGCTTTTGCTCTCCCTTAGGGTTCTAAATCCTCAGCCTCTCAGTGATTCCTCCCATATGAAGTGAGACAAAACTTTACATTTGAGATATCTTGTTTTAATGATGTTCAATGAAATTAATTTCTCAACAGCATTTCTACATTGATGTAGGTACAGAACTCAGTGAAAAACTGTGTTTAAGTTGTGTGGTCAAACTTGATGCATAAAACCATAGACCATTACATTAATCTAGAAGAGAGAAAGGACTCTTTTGTTATACTCTTCTTGAACAATTTTTAAAAATGCTTCCTTAAGAACATAAACAATACCCATAATGAATTTTTATTTAATGCAGAGCTGAACCATGTCCTCGAATTTTATTTTTTTTTGTAGTCAGAATTATTCACTTCGTTCAACCAAAATCCATCAATAGTTTCAGACTATTATTTTATTTTGTGGATACAAGACAAAAATTACTTACCTCTGTTTAGAACATCAGCTCCTTAAAAGCATATCTATCATAGGTTGTATTGTGTCTTCATACTTTTAACTTGAACACCAGATCTTGAATTTCCTCATGACTATTTGTTTTTTTGTACTTTGAGATTTATTATGTTTCTTGAGAACTAGCTAGTTTGAGTTTCAAAGTTTTGTGATGGTCTGTTTGGGTAAAATTACTTCCTGTAGCCTACAGCAAACAGTTTTTTTATGTCACGGTTTTTTTCTTTTTTATTTTTGTAGATTTGTAGGATACAGGTAAAATGCAACAACACAAAATTTCCCAGTGCTTTGAGATTCTCTGGCCATAAATCTTCTGCTGAAATATATACTAGGTATGTCTTAAGAGAAATCATATACAAGAACATGACTTGATCAGCATCCCAGTGAGATACAGGATATTTTTCAGCTAGGGAGTTAATGGATGATGATACTATATTTGGCCAGTAAAAATAATGACACACTTTCCTGGTCTACAAGAACTACTCCCACATTGATTTTAACTTAATATCTCCCTCATTAGGAACCTGCACAGAAGTTTGGCAGAAATACCCAAGACACTTATTTGATCATTCGCTGGTAATAATAGATATTGCTTTTATTTTTTTTTTTCCCTGAGAATGTAGAGGCTAATCATAAAAAGGATAGCCCTGAAACAAAAGCTTTTTACAAAATACAGATTTTTATCAACTCCATCACTGTTGAGGTTTAATATTTTATGGAGCTAAATAAAACTCGGACTTCTCCACTTTCATGTTGTGGGATGCAATAAAAGCTTAAGAGGCTGATTCGCTCGGCTGCTGAACGACATCCATTACACATCAAATGCCCTTCACTTCACAGTGGACTCTGCCTCTGATATGATCACTCTCCCAAAGCCCAGGTAACCTGATATACAATTTCAAAATGGAAAAGCCCATGCCAATAGCTGGGGAGTGGCTCTTCTGCGGACCTGCAGTGGTTGAAGAACTGGATCCAGAGCTCACCAGCAAAATATGCCATAAAAAACACTCCTTTTTTTTTCCTTAAATTGAGCCAAGTATTCAAATACAATTCTACCTAACAAAGCATCTGCTTTAATTCCACTGTCATCTTCAGGGTATGCTTATCTTGAGCCTTGGACATGACAAGCACCAACACCCAGGTGTTGTGAGCCGCTCTGAAGGGACAAAGATAGAGTCACCAGGCTTGTTCCCCATCTGGGAGACAGAGAGGACATTCAGCCAATTGCTTCTGTAGCTAAGAAAGCCACCCAACTATTTAATGGTGGCACAATTGAGAGTAATAACTTGACTAATAACTCATTGCCTGATTGTTATTTTTAAGTGCACTCGTGAAAATTAAAGCTCTGGGTCTGCGGCATGAAACCATTATCTATACAACAGCTCACAGAGAGGGTTATCTAATAACATGAGAAATCTATTAGACTCGGTGGAAGCAAGAACTAAAAGAAATAAATCATGCAATAATGGTAAATCAGATCTCTAATTATGGCCCCACACAGGAGGCCGGAGGAGAAATATGTCCCTAGAACCACTACGTGGTATTTCTCGTCCTCTCTCTTGTTTTAGAAACACTCAATTATGTCCTGCCTAAATTCCATCAATCTCACAGTAATTCCTGAACAGAACTGGTATGCTTGTGAAGATGTCTAGCATAAGTCTTTTTCTAAACTGCTCACAGATCAGGAGCCTCAATTTTTTTCTCTATTGGTGCTAGAAAGGCCAGCATCAAAAACCTGTGGGGTCGGAGGAGCTTCAAATCCTGTGCAATTCCTTTATAACCAGCTAATTCTACCTGAGCTGGGGACAAGCAGTGCTGGTGTCTGTTCCTAAACACAATCTGGTTGTCTATGCAGGGCTCTTCGCTGCTGTCCCCAGAATCTGAGCAGTGGTCTGGCCTGAGAGCCAAAAGACAGCAGAGAATGGGAGCAGCTCCATGTGGAGCTACAGCACATTTCACCTCCTCTCAGACTGGAAGCAATGGAGGAAACCAGCCCGTGGCAGTGGGACCCCAAACAAGGGTATTTCATTTCTCCACTGCTCTGATGAGAGACTTCTGGCAAAGCCACTCCTTCCTCTGCTCCAGCTCCCAGGGCTTTGCCAGGTCAAGTGTGAAAATGTGGGTTGGCCTGAGCAGGAGGGATTCTAGCCCTGCCTAGCACTCATCATGTGGGCACAGGCTGCAGCAGTGTCCCTGAGCAGCCAAGGCCACCACCCTTCCTTCCCACCCCACGCCCACAGGCAGCTGGGGAGGTGTGGGACATCCTTGTCCCAGACACCTGGAAGCTCTGAGGGTGCCCTGTCTCTGCACACTGCCCAGGGTGGCTGGGAGTACCTGCCTGTCATATCAAGCACTGCTAAAGCAAACAGTCCCACAGCGTCTCTTAATTTTTTTGTTGGAACTAAGGACAGCGTGTACTTGGGAATTATCCTGGTTGGAAAAGCTTCACGCCAACCGGATGTGCTCAAAAGTGGACCTGACTCAGTAGAAATGATGCATAAAAATCATTGCAACCATCCAGATAAAAGTAAATAAGCCACAGAGTGGCATAAATAACAGTGCTGAAAACATCATCAGACTTTTAATTTTAGCTCAAAAAAGCCTATTGAGAACACAATTTATCAGGAAGTCATGATGCCCTTTGCTTTATCTTAACCACTTTTGCATGCACAACTGTTTTGTTGGACACTCACTTTGGGCCAAATCCTGTTCTAATTTCTTTCCTTGGTAATCAGCATTTCTGACTGACAGAAGGCTGCTCTGCAGCACTGTGGTTTTCCACTTGGAGGTCTGTTCTGAGGTCTGTGTGTTTGCAGAGCTATTCTCAGGCAGCTTCACCTGGGTGAAAGGAGAGCAGCAACGCAGTGGGGCACTGCAGAGAAAAAGGGCCATTGCCCCTTTTTGTCCTCATGTGGGAAGCAGAGATAGAAAATATTGTTTTAAGCTGTGTCTCTATGGCTAAAGAAGTGTTGAAATTCTAAATAAAGCAAGCCTGAGGCCAAATGACCTGGTCAGATCCCTGCTGCACCATACTTGGTCCTGTGTTTTTTCTGGACCATGTTGTGCTGCCAACATGGAAAATTAAGACAGAACCATCATCCTTTGTGTCTTCTTCTGAAGTAGATTTTGATTTTGTAATTTTGAAATGTTGTGAGAGCTGTGCCACTGCCTACCAGGGTGGTGTTTATATAGCATAAGGCCTTTGGTAAGAATTGTTTTCAATGTAATGGCACATGAGTATGCATTTAAGTGCCTATAAATCTTCCTGGGACGGTGCTGGGGTACTGTGTAAGGTGAAGGCAGTCAGAAAGTTTGCAGTGTCACTCTTCCTGCCTCTTGGGAAAGCCATGGGCACCTGCCATTCCCTGGTGGCCACTGGGACGTGCCCAGTGAGGTGCCAATGTGCACTGAAATAGTGTGGATAAAGGAAATCCTCTTCTCTCAGCCTGAGCCCCAGCCTTGCTCCCTTTGCAAATATAAACATACCTGGGGAGGTAAAGCTGTCATTAGGTACAAGCTAAGGCCATTCTTCACCCACAGAAGAGATGAGCAGTCACCCAACACACCAAATAACATGTTCAGAGGGATACTGACATCTCAGAAGGGGCTTGCCCCAATATTTCCAGGGAAACAGTTGTGCCTGCAAGGAAATAACAGCCAAAAAGAAAAAAGTAGCTTTTGAAAGATGAAGTTTATTTTGTCTGATGTGCATTTTAATAATAATTTTTTATATATATATATTATATATATATATATAATCACACTGTTTCCTTGAAGCAAGGCAAATTTAGCTATATCTTTGCAGAGTATATCTGAAAATGGGAAAAAAAAATACTCTTTAATAGAAACCTTTTCCATTTACACAGGAATGAAACAGAATAAACTCCACATTTCCACACTCACATATTACTGTAGACATAAAAATATTCCTGTGGGATCACACAGTCAGAAATCACCTACTCAAGGGGATATGAATGATGACTTCAATAGAAGATGGACATAAATTTTAATTAGTTGGTTATTTGATCTTGTGTTGTTAGTGATGGAGGATCTCAGAAGGGAATTAAGTATGCTTAAGACTGAAATTGCTTAGAACCAAAACACACTGCAAGGTAAGTTAGCTACCACTAAATTAAAAGAAACTTTGCACCTATTAGAGATACAATAAAATAAAAATGGCAATTACAACCAAGCAATCAAAAATGCCATTGAGATCAAACCAGCTATGGGGATAACTAAATTTATCCTTGACTTAATCAGACCTGCTAAGTATTTCCAGCAGATTTGAGAAAAAAGTATTAAGATTCTTGGGAACATTTTCTCTTGGAAGATACAATTGAGGAATAGAGAAACTAGGTCCAGGTTTGTTTTTTTTTTGCTTTAATGTGTTTCTTCATTGAATTTCTCCTTCTATTTATGTATCATAAGCAAAGCATCTCTTGCATCATTTATACACTTTGCTTTCTCTCTCCAGAATCCCAGTCTTTCACTTGCTATCTGCTAGCTTATGTCAGGAACACCTCTAAAGTTGTCACAGCTTAAAAAAAGAAAAAAAATATTCTCTTACAGTTTTGCAATCAATAGAACTGTGCATGTGCAGCTTATGTGAGGCTGGGCCTGTTGGACTGGAGTCTGTTTTGGGAAGGGAAGCAAAGCAAGGAGAGATGCTCCAGCCAGCAATCCCCCGAACCATGCGCGTGGCACAGTTCTGACCTCTGCCAAGTGTCTCATTTTTCCCTGACACGGCCTGGGCACAGCTCAGGGCTGCTGCAGATGGAGGATCACTGCCAATAAGCAGCAGGGGACAAGGTTTCTCTTCTGGGGCACGATGAAAATGAAGCGTGGTTTTGAGCCAGGCCAGGCCGTGCCAGCTGCCCTCTGGGCCAAAGGGAGCTCCCACGTGTTCACTGCTGTGTCGAGCTTCTACACACAAGAGTTTAGGCTGCCTGAGCAGCACATAATGAAATCAGTCAGTCCTGGCTATTGCTGGCACCCACCTTCCTGATATTCTTGGTTTCCAGTGTTAGAAAATTGCCACATTCGAGATTACACAAACTTCAGCTCCCCAGAATTTCTGTGCCATTGCACAGTTACATCCTGGATGTCTTTTTGGCAGTCAAGTCCACATTAGATAGATGGATGTTTAATGACGGAAAATAGTTTATTTTTCTCATCAATTTAATGACAAAAATTTGTTGAAGCCTTGGGTGAAAATTTGTACATAATTGAATCATCAGAAAAATCTCATCAATGTTATGCAATGTCAAAGAAACAAACTAATGAGCCAGAATCAGAATGGACAAACACAGTCACCTTAATTAGGGAGTAGAGATTTTTTGTAATAATTTTCATCTTTACATATATTTTCCTATTTTTGTTCAGAAAAAAGAAAAGGACAACTTTTCTAATCAACTTTCCACCGACCTTGGGTTTAACATCCTTTTTGCTCCTTTTTACAAATCTCTGCCCACTCAACATGCAAGACCATCACAGTTTGTTGACATGCTTCTACTGTGATCCCATATGACCTTCTTCTCTGTGTGTCTGTCTGAAACTGTTTGCACAATCTAATCCTCCTTTAAATATAATTTCTATTATAGAAACAAAATGGGCCTGTCCTCTTTTTTAATAAATAGCCACAAATCCAGATGCAAAAGCATGAACAACATGAAAAAGATTCCTGTTAAATCTGAGTACCTAACACCTTTTCCTTTCATCAAATCTTCAGCAGTATAGTATCAATTTACATCTTGATTCTACATGTCTAAAGCTTAAATACATGACAGTTCATACCTAAATTAACATTTTTCCCTGTTTTCCTTATTAAAATTTGCTAATAATCTGACTGCTCCATTGCCTGAGGAAGGGAGGAAGAACTGACCTCTCTTCACTAGGGGAGAAAGGAACCATTATTACATTGTCTGTTATATTGCTTATGTTGCTATTCTCTTCTTGTTCAAAGTAAAGCAAGTTCCTAATGACTGCAGATTTGAAGTTCTCTGGCCACTTGCTTTAAAATACAGTAAAGAAGTTAGAAAATTGACAGCCCTCTATATATTCCTGCACATAAAAGAATGCATGCGCAACAGTAACAATAATATGGAGGAAATGCAGTGAAGGAGTAGAAAAACAAAATGTCTTACCAAGCTTTATATTTAAAAATAACTATAACTTCACAATTATAATTGGGTAAGCAAAAAAAAACCAACTGACAAACAAAAAAACAACTCTTAACACGGGAAAATATGACCACATAGATCAAATAACAAAATAAAGCAATGAATAAATCAATAAATAAGCCCAAATTTATCTACAACTCTTAAAAAGAACAAATCACACCATAGGAACTGAAAAGACAACTTTAGTCAAACTATTCATTAATGGATGATTGGATTTTTAAATATGCTGAATTTCTTTACAAACGAAAAACTTGCAGAAGAACCCCCAGTATGAATTTACACATGGATTCAAACCATCTGGCCAAATAGTTACTTTACGTGTAACACAGTTGTGGGAGTGAAGGGAGTTCTGCCCAAAGAGCTGTTAAAAACTTCAATCAAAATCACTGTGACAGCCCTAAGCTTGATTTCAACAACAAATACAGGCAAATGCATGCACACAGCTGTATTTAAGCCTAACTTTGAGGAATCCAGCTCGGAGGATTTGTGCAGAGTAGTTAGGACATAGGTCATTAAGGTCTTATCTAATAGATAATCTCCCTAAAAAATTATGGAAACCTATTGCTCCAGTCACCCAGCACTGGACAAGGTATTGAAGAACATGCTTCAGGAGTAATCCTCTACTGGCAGGGGAAGAGATTAAATGGCCCAATAGCTTTTTCCATCTTTAGTTGTTATGATTGCACTGTAATCCGACTAGTGCCACTTGCCTGAAGAGGGGAAGAAGACCTCAACCTTGGGGGTAGGGAAAGACACAATATTTCATTGTGTACAATATTTCAGAAGCTATTCTTCCCAGAGAGCTCCTCTCAGATTAGTGTTGTTGGGAAAGGTTTATCATTTGCATTCCCATTTCTGCAGTCAATCCAAGTAATATGATTGTGGCATTAAACTTATCCTACAAAAGGTATTTGTTTAAGACATTTCTTTTCCATTATTACTCACACAATGAATGTATGCACTAGGTTTCTAGAAGTCTGCACCAAAAACAACTTTTAAGCCCAGAATCACATTTCCTTCTCCATCGGCCTTAATTCCTCTATTGAAACTTTTTGCTGACTAGTTGAAAGGGGCCGTTCACTCACTTTGCAAAACCCAATATGCGATTTATTCCCACATTTCAAAGGAAGAATGGGAAGCTTTTAAATCTCTACAAAGGAACCGAGTAATACTGATCAAGCCCATCTGACAAGGGGACAGATGTAGGGTGATGAGTGAATTCTATAAGACGCTTTAAAATTTGGATCAGTGAAGAGAAGTGTCTTCCAGGAGTAGCAATTTGATTCTCCCCAGCACAGCTCACTTGGCTGAGTAGAAGTGCCACAGTTCCTCTTCCAGTGTTCAAGAAGCACCAGCTCAGGCTCAACAAGGTGGACATGTTCCAGAGCTAAAGCACACTGCAAAGGAGATCACCTGCACTGCAACTTGCTAGAGCCTCTAACTCTAAAATCCTGAGGAACAAACTTATTTGAAATGCTTTCTCATCCAGGAAACGGTTCCTGTGCTGTTCCCAGCTCTGAAACTGTTTATCAGCTTCATCCATGTGCAATGAGTACATTGATCCCCAAACTTTCTCAAGTTGTCTCCACTGTTGTGTCATGCACAGAATTTTTAAAAATAATTTCTAAAAGATAGCCTCTCACCTTCTCACCACATCATGTGGTACTTCCAGTCACACAGCAGCAGCATCTATCACACTTTCAGCTTCCTGCAGAGCCATATTTTGATTCTTCTGTTATAGCTGAAGGATCTGACTTGGCACTGTTTTTACAATGAATTTTACGCAAAATTTCCTATGAGATTCATCCCATTAAAAGTGGGCATGTTGCCATGGCCTGCTGGGTCCCTGATCTACTATCAAAGCTGGTGCATCCCTGAGCATTTCTGGTCTTTTATTTTGCCTTCATTAAGGCTCTGATCAGAGTTGAAATATGCCCACACAAGCAAGAATAAAGATTTTGGACCCCATAGGAAAAATGTGAGATCCAGCTTTGTTAACATCTTAAATCCAGGTCATGATTACAGCTGCACCATAAATAGCCATTCTTACAGGGGCAAAATGGGTGTAAAGAGGCAATCTGGGAGTCAGCAGTGCTCTACCAATATAGGTCTGGTCACAGTTTTTTAAACAGTTGTAACCACTGGGGAGTTGAAGTACACAAGCAGCAAGATAAAAATGAGTTTGGCTGTTATTTGTACCCAACACAGAAGCTCCCTGAAAAAGCATATAAGAAAATAGCTGAAGAAATTGTTTTTCACCTTTTGTATAGACAGTTACCACATTTTCACCAAACAGAACTGACCATAGTTTTCCACGAGGAAAATAAAAATGTCCCTTCTGACTTTTCTGCTCCAAAAAACAATAGGGAGGATATGAAGTTATGTTGCTCTTACTTTTTAAATACAGGTAATTATTTCCGCAAGATTTTTGAAGAAGGTTTCTTTGCAATTTTTAGGACTTAGAACTTCTGTAGTCATTTTACTACATAATACTTTTTTAATATCTTTGCCCTTTTTAAAGACTGAATCAATGATTTCAAAATGTCCCAGCTCTCCACTGGAAGATGAGCAAATGACACAACCTCAGCAGCTTCCCTTTGCATAAAAATTAACAACCTTATGATAAAACCTGCTCCTTTCTCTCTTAAACAATAAAAGCTCTCCTTTCTTTCACACCCTTATTATTTCTATTTCAGTCATTGTAGTGCAAAAATTGTGATGCAGACCTTTAGTTTTGGAGGGTAATGTAAACTATTTTCTCCAGTGAGCTCTGATATCTGTGAAAGTGAGGACACATTCTGCCAAGTCAGACTTGCCTTGCATGTGGTTGTCTCCTCCTTCAATGAGTCCAGTGCATTTTGATGTACAGTTGTCCTGAAGTCTCTTTCCATTTTGTCCTGTTCAGCTGAAACAAGTAGAAACAAAATAGGGAAGTTAACCCCAGAAACAGGAGAAATTTAGGGAGTTATTTCTGTAAAAGGAAATGACTTCTGGAAAAGCAGCCATAAACATGAAGGGAAGAGGTTGTTCTTTCAGTTTGTTTTGTTTGCTTACCTTCCTCCAAGCGTGCTAAGGGAAAAAAAAAAAAAAAGATAGGCAGACAGAAAGATGCAGATGGAGATACAGAATGTACCCATTAAGTATCTGCAAGGAATGCTTTATCAGCTGGCTCGTCGGCTGTCGAGTTGTGCATTTGAGGGCATTAGATTCCCAAGAGCGGGGATCTATAGAGGATTCCTACCTTTGGAAAAGAACAAAAACACAGAATAAAAGCCTTAATCTTATAACCCCCAATCTAGCCAACTAAATCCCCAATTAGCAATTCAAACAGATTAATATAGTCCTTCCCTCCATTAAGCATACCCAACATCATGTGGTTGTGTATTTTAAAGTTACATTTTTCTTGTGTTCAGCTCTTTTTCTCACCAAAGTTGACGATTTCTTTCAGACCATCCTACTTTTCCACAGACTGGGAATGGACTCTTTATCTTTTTGCCTTTCTTTTTCATCCTTTATTTTTTCCCCTTTTAAGTGCAGCCAGTCTCATTGATGCACTCTGGCCGAATCTCTTAAATTAATGCTTTCCTTTATTGAACATGTCTCCAGATGTCTGTCCACCTTTCCATACTGCAGGCTGTTTGCAGTGCTCCCTCCGAGAGCAATGTAGGGGTGGAAATGGCACACTTCTCTGGCTTGCTCGAGAATTCACTCTCATTCCCATCAAACTCATGGGTGCTGTAACTTTAATGACCATTTCTGCTCTTGGCTGAGGAGAAGCCAAGCACAGGGCTGTCCCAGCTGGGAAGAAGCATTGCTAATGTCTCCCTGAGAAAGGCACTTTGGATCTTCCCCAGATTTCAGAGAGTAAGACAGTGCCAAATGCCTTCAGACATATCAAGATCATGTTTCTAGAAAGTATGACTTACCTGTGACCACTAGAGGTGGCCAGCAGTCTGTTGACTGACCCTATAAACTCTTTCCCCCATTTTTGCAACCCCATTGGGCCAGGTATATCAGAGGACCATGTATGCCCCTGGTCTTTCCCATCCCTCACTCCCCTGCATGTAAAATGATGGTGGAAACATTTTGACCCTTCTCTGCTCTACAATTTCATCCCTCCCATGTAATTTCCTTTTTTAAGCAAAGGTAAGGAAAAGCTGACCTTTTTTTCTTCATATTTTTTTAAGCAGACAATTTAAAAATCTCCTTTTCCATCAGCTGCAGTGGATTAGCAACAGGGAGGCTTTGGAAGGGAAGTGAGTTTTGCAGCAGAGCATGTCTGTGGCCTCCCACAACCAACCAGCTGTTAGACAATTGGAACTGGGAACATTGAGGCTCATGCCCATGCTACTGGCTTTCTTTGCACACAATAACCCACAGGAAGGGTAAAGATGCACAGGATTTTTGTCTTTTGCATAGCACAGAAATGTTTAAAACAGAAAAATGTGATTGGTGACAATGTTTCTCTCACACTGGGCCCTGAAAAGCGAATGCAATGTGGCTTTGAAGGTAAACACAGGCAGCTTGTATTTTCCCAGTTCTTATCCTTGGCTCTATGAAAATTAATTGTGAAGCTTTTAAAAAAGTTTAATAAAATAAATGCAGGCAGGAGTACAGGGAGATGATTACAATGATAATTCTGCATATATCAAATCCATTCTGCATATTCCCAATCAGCAGTACCATTTCACAAATACTTTGCTGCCCTGCACTTTACACATACAGGTGTGCTTACACCTTATATAGACAACAATAGGGCCCAGTCTGACATGTGAAGCATAAGAGGAATTACAAATACATGTCTGCTTTACTTGTCTACCAGGTGGAACAAAACTTCCCTAAACATTTCTGATCAAAGGCACTTTCCATCAAACAAATTTTTGTCTATATTTTTAAAGTTTGACTTGACTTTTTTCTAGGCTAAGTTTGCTTTAGGGTTTTGTTCCTTTTTACTGAGAGTTCAAAAATCTAATAGTCAAATAAAATTATTTTGCTTTAGACAAATAATAAATATTTTAAGTATTTATGAGAAAAAAAAATCAATTTTGTCAGTTCTAGTCTTGAGCTTGAAAAGATTCATCAAATAAAGAACCTGTTCTTCTCGTTGAACTTACTTGGAAGCTTTGCTACCACATTTCAGAATCCCCCAGATTTAGTTTTTTGTTTTGTGTGTCATAGTCACTGGTGACTTTCTAAGAGCTTACTCTGTTAGAATCAGTAGTTAGTTCCAAAATATCTATTTTCTCACTCTATAAAAGTCTTTATCCCTTAAGACTTAAGGATTAAGATGTGACACATGATCAGAATCTACTTCACACACTTTGCAACTATCAGCAAATAAAATTACCTGAATGTATTCTCATTACATTTAAATCTTACAATTTACTGATAGCTTCACAGATTCTCAGCATTTTATGTTGGTCATACCAAAATATGAGGAATGATTTTTATTGGAAGTGTTTGTATGGCTATAACAGATGTGTAGTTAAAAGAGGGTCTCTGACCTTCTCACTGCCCAGAAAACCATCCAGCGAATAAAACATGTGGAAGTGGACAAGAAAACAAGATGTAAGGATTCCACCTTTGATGAAATCCAAGCCAGTGCATCTCCTGGCCAGTCAGCTTCTCCCAGGTTCCTTCTGAGGGATGGATCAGCCCTCCACAAACACAGACACACATGCAGAGCAAACACTGGGTCTGCAGGCTCCACATGGGGAGTGTGGAACACACTGTGAGCAGGGATCACCCAGGGCAGGGATCACTGGGGGCACGGGCTGGGGGAGAGGGGAACTGAGTGGGGATTTCCAGCGCTGAGCTGGAGAACACAGGCAAGAAGCAGGAAATTCAGGCTGAGCCAAGCCCTGTGGCATGACTCCCAGAAAAGGAGTCAATATCGCAGGGATCTGGAGGCATCAGAGGTGGTTTTCAACAGCTGGCTTTAACAGCTGGATCTCCCTACTTTGCCGTCTGTGAGGTTGCACTGTGGCAGAGTTGGGAGCAAATTATCTGCTGGGTATCCCAAATCCATGCAGGTTGGCCAGGGGTTACTGCAGGCAGCCAGAGTATCTAGGCAGACGGGCTGATTTTTATTGGAAGTGAAACACTTGCACAGAAGTCAAGCTCCCAGGCTAAGCTGGCTGTGGGCAGAGAACCACATGCTGCACTGATGCAGCCCGTGAGTCATGGGCAAGGCTTCCACCAATGGCAGAACAGGCCCTCTTTTAATGACTCCATTAATAGGCTCCTTGCAAGATCAGACACACACACTTCTTCTTGCTCAGCCTGCTTGAGCTCTGTGCAGGAGTATTCTTCTTATGCCCAGTGAGCTCTTAATTTGCAGTCAAGTTAAAACCTGATCTGGTTCCTTCCACTATCGAAAAATAGCAATGTCCTCTGAATTCCTTGTTGCACAGGAGAGCCAAACCTCACCCAGATGCTGGCAGTTGCTCATTTTTGACAGCTAGTGGCTTGTAGCAAGCATGCTTTGCTACCATGAGGAGCTAGGTAAGGCCCAGTCCTGCTAAAACCTAATACTAGACAAAGTCCTTGCTCAGAGAAGTCAGCAGACATAACCCATTGCAGGAAATGCTACTGCTCTTACTGCTTTGCAAATCTTTTTGCTCAGATACTTAGATAAAGTTACAGGCATTCTTATTTAAGAATGAATTTGAGGCTATTTTGGTCTGCTTTAGTTATCATGCCATATACAGATGAATCTCTCAAGGCTTAAATTCTTTCTTCCTGAGATGTTTATATTCTTCTGATGCAACCTTTATAGTACAACCCACTATAACCTTCTTCATGCTTTGATAATAGTGTCAATACAGTCTTCATTTGCAGTAGTAAATGTCAGAAACACGCAACTTACAATTTAATGAAAAAGTATTTCAGTAATTTCTTGTATAAAGAGGAAAACAGTGCTCTTAATCTCATCATTATATGTCTTCCATAGCAGCAGATTAATGTTCCAAAAGGCTCAGAAGCACAAAAGAGAGGAAAACATCTACCAAAAAATAAAACACAAAGAAGATAATAAAAGACTAAAACAGCTGTGAAATGCTAGAGTTTTTTGATTCTAGGAGAAATAAGGGGCAGGAGTCAGCAGAACTGCCATGCTGGACTTCTAGAGGGCAGATTTTGTCCTGTTAGGAGCTTGGTTGACAGTGTCCTTCAGGAGGAAGTCCTGACAGGCAAAGTGGTCCAGGAAGGCTGGACATTCTTCAGGAAGGAAAAGGTCCAGGACCTGGCTAACCCCTGGCTATATACTGAAAGATGAGTCAGTGTGGAAGACTGGCCTGGCTGAACAGAGACCTTTGGCTGGAATTTGGTGCACAAAAACAGGAGTTTATGAGCTTTGTGAGAAGGGTCAGGCCACTCAAGAATACTACAAGAATGTTAAGAGGTTATGCGGGAAGAAAATTAAAAGGGCTAAAGTCCAAATAGAACTTCATTTGGCTACAGTTGTAAATGATTAAAAAATAGTTCAATAAATGCATCATCAGTAAAAGGAGGGTTTAGGAGAATCTCCATCCTTTACTCAATGCAGGGAAAACAGTGACAAAGGATGAGGAAAAGGCTGAGGTACTCAATGCTGAACATTGGCAAATGTGACACCTGTCTACAGGAAGGGATGGAAGGAGGATCCAGGGAAGTACAGGCGTGTCAGCCTCACCTTGGTGTGGGGGAAGGCTGAGGAGCAGATCTTCTTGAGTGCCATCACAATTCATGCACAGGCCAACCAGGGCACCAGGCCCAGCCAACATGGGTTTGTGAAAGGCTGCTTGATCAATCTGACCTCCTTCTATGACAGAGTGACCCACCCAGTGGTGAGGGCAAGGCTGTGGATGTGCCTACACAGACTTTAGTAAAGCCTTTGGCACCATTTCCCAGAGCATTATGCAGCATAACCTGGCTGCTCATGACTTGGACTGGGGTCTATTGTGTGGATAAAACACTGCATCTTGGAATCCAGTGCATTGGATAAAAGCTGGCAGCATGTTGGAGCCTAGAGGGTGGTGGGGAATGGAGTTACATCCATGGCTGCAACTCTGGGCAGTCACAAGTGTGTGCCCCAGGGCTCCGCTGGTGCCAGTCCTGTTTCACAGCTTTATTATTTGTATCTGGACAGGGGGATAAAGTGGGAATTCCTCAATCAGTTTGTGGATGGGTGTAAGTTGGGTGGGAGAAAGAGAAGGGCATCGAAGGTGGTGCAGGGTCTGGAATACAAGGGTTGTAAGGAAAGGCTGAGGGAGCTGGGGGTGTTCAGGAGGAAAGGAGGCTCAAGGGAGACCTTGTCATTCTCCACATCTACCTGGAAGGAGGTCACAGCCAGGTGCAGGTTGGTCTCTTCTCCCAAGTAAAAAGCCAAAAGACAAGAGGAAATGGCCTCAGGCTGCACTAGGGAATGTTTAGATCAGATATTAGGAAAAATTTCTGCTCAGAAAGTGTTGTGAAGCATCAGACCAGGCTGCCCAGGGAAGTGATGAAGTGATGAAATACCTTCAGGAATTTACCATTCCTGAAGGTATTTCAAAGGTGTGTAGATGTGGCATTTAAGGACATGGTTTAGTGGCAGTGCTGGATTAATGGTTGTACTCCATGACCTTAGAGGTCTTTGCCAACCTAAATAATTCTCTAATTCCATGAAAACAGTGATCTTAATGTGTTAAAAGCTGTGTAAGTTACCAGAGACTGCAATACATTATGGCAGTAGTTTTATCAAAACACAGGTAAACATTTCTCACAAATTAAAATAATCTACAGTTTTTCCTCTCCTCATTTTTATTCACCTTGCCCTATTATAATGGCTTTTATGCTTTAGGTACTTCTTTCTAAAGCAGAGCACAGTGTGCAAGGACACATATACACATACAGATAGAGAAGCATAAAAGTCTACATCTCATGTTAGAGAGCACTGTCCACCTACCCATTCAGCCTCGGGAATGAGGGCCACCCTCTGACAGAGTAATGAGAACAAGTATGGGGTGGAAAAGCTGCCCTAACACTGTGACACCGGGGACATAGAGCTTCAGCCCAGGACTCCCAACCCTGAATAAACTAGGGAAACTCTTCCTACAATGATATTTGCATACCTTCTCTAAGAGTGACCACAATCCTCTTGTCCCTTTAACCGTGACCAGGGTTAAAGTGTCCAGGGTGACCAAGCCCAAGAGTCTCCCACTCACTCAGGCAGAGGCTCCTGGGCAGTGTGAGGGCTTTTTGACATGCCTGTTCTTCAGAAGAACTTGGTCTTTCAGGCTGAAGAACTCTACATCTCAGGGACTATTGAACTTCCCACAGAAGCTCTCATCCTTGCAAACTTCTTTTTTTTCAATCTGAGCTTGTAGCTGCACTACTTTGGGGGATATTTGTGGAGGGCTGCTGGTGTCTGACTCTTCCTTGGCCATCACCTCTGACTTCTCCTTTAGGCCTGGTGGCACCTACCACGGCTGTCCCTGATGCTATTGAGCAGGGCTGTGTGTCCCTTTGTCCACCAACATCCCAGGGCAAGGGCAGCTCTCCTGAGGCTCCCTGCTCAGCTGGCCATGCTCCCTCAAAGGAGAGGGCCTTGGCAAGGAGCTCTCCACCACAGCAGGAGGGGAAGGCACAGGCACCCCGCCTCACATGCTTCCCAGGTGTAAAAGTCACAAGCCATTTTATGAGGCTTTTTTTCTTCCTTTTTTCTCACCCTGTGGTTACAGCAGCCATGGATAAGATGGGGTAATTAAGCATCAAGGTTACCAACCCTCCCACCTCCACTGATAAACCTCCCACCCCTGCCTAGACATGCTCTCTGACATCTCAGAGCCCAGTATCCTCTTGATCCTTTGGCTAAACAACAGACCTTCACTATCACTCAGGAAGCTGAGCCTTTGAACTCAAACCATGTATGTTTAAGGTGGGGAAAACCATATCTCTGTGTACGGAAAGAGATTGAGTTTTTGGTGGATTTTTTTCCCCCCTCAGTAGCCGTTTAGCAGCTTTAAGGTCTGATTAAAAAGGAGGAAACAGAAAATCCTGGAAAATTTCAGGTTGGATTACTTCTCTGCAGAAAGAGGTAGAATCCTAAAACAGAAAGGACACCTGAGTGTCATCAAATATTCTGTAGTTTTGGCTCAGAGCTCTTGCAGTCACTGAGATAATAACTTGCTTTTCTGCACTGCTACTTTTTAACTCCTGCGCATGCAGCTGCTGAAGACAAAACCAGATGTACATACACAAATAACAGTGACCTAATATCATCATTTGAATGAAATCAAGCACTCCATGTAAAGATTTTTGACATGATTTTATTGTATTACTTGTCTATTTTTCCCCAGCAGTAGACAATTTGTTGTTTAAGAAGGATCTCTTTAAATATACTGAAGCTCATTTAAAAGGCTGACAACTTGTATTTGTGGTTTTCAAAAGAAATAATTTTTGAGTGGAGCTACCTTTTTTGGCATAAAGCAATTGGAAAGTACCATAGATATCTCAATAAAACACATCAAAAGTAACTTTCTATAGCTTGTTTTGACATGTCCACTTGTGGGTTGTATCAACTTTAACTAAACATCATTTTTTTTCCACTGTCAGTACAAACCATTAAAAACATTTGACAGAAAAAGCAAATAGAAATAACCCAGTCCCGTGTTTGCCTATTTTCAAATAAAGGGAGATACAGAAAGGAGTGGTCACTGCAGTTGAAAGTGCATTTTTCTGATTCATGTATTTGCTGTAACTATTTGCATAGGATTTAAATGTCTAAGAAAAATGCCCAACCATTTTATAGAGAATGCTGCATTTGAGAAGCCAGAAAATGCTAATCTGATTTCATATTTACAAAGGTTTGTTTACCATGTGTGTGATCAATTCACCAAATGACAGCAAACTTTGGTAAATACAGTTTTGATGCCGAGACTCTTTGACCTTTTTATGAAGAAATAGAAAGCTTATCTGCTCTAGAACCAATCCTGAAGGAGCACATTGTGCTGATTTCATTTGAGATCTTATCCTTTCTCTCCCTTTCCTCCTCTCTCTTTTTCTCCCACCCTCCCTTCCTATGAACACTGAATGCTAAGTAATTTCCTTGTCAAGGTTGCTTATCAGGACTAGATTTACACTTGATATCATTTTGTAAGCATGGAGCAAATGGTTCATACATTAAGAGAAAAAGGGAGCAGACAGTGTTTGTGTCTGAGGAGGAAATGAATCTCAAAGAAATAAATGGCTTTTAATTAATATCCTAATAAAAAAAATAAATAAAAGATCATTCAATCACAGAACACGCCTAGGAAACAAGCAATGAAATCAAGTCTAAAAATAGGCCTGCATGCTCTTTATTAATCCTGAACATTCAGAGGCACTTTCTGTTCAGTGATGGAGTGAAGGTAAAATAAATGTACTATGGAGGATCTTTCCTTAACCCCACAAAAAATTAATTGAAAAAAAAAAAAATTGTTGCAAACATTTCAGTGCATCAGCATCCTGCCACTCTCACAGCAATGTTTAAAATGACAATGCTTGTCTTACAAGAGAAAAACATGTTTAAGGCTTCCTTATACCTAACCCAAAGTAACCATTTGCACAGACTGGGGGTAATCAGGTTGGAGTCAACCAGTGGGAAGGACTGGGGGAGGATCTGTACTGACTGGGCTTCAACTTTCAGTTTAAGGATTCCTATAATTTCAGTGATTTTTCTGGAGAAAGAGGGAGCCCAAAGCTTATTTCTGGCAAATAGAAGTCTAAGCTTTGGCCAGCACCCACAATAAAGGCAGCAATAACATCTGCTTTAGTGCCTGAAAATGAGAACCACAGATGTTTTCTGCAGAACTACATGACCCCCAAACTAAGAATTCCAAATCCTATGTTATGAAGAGATGAATCTGTAACACATTACTACTGAATTACACTCATGTAACCCATATAATCTGTTGAAAACTATCACTGAACAAGAACACCCATAGTGTTTTTCTTAAGTCCTAAAATTCATCACAAGCATTTTGATAAAGGCATCAGAATGTATTATATTGGGTTAGGCTAAGAGATAAATGTCATCATTTAGCCCATTAGGCCCTCTGCATTAAATGCCCATTGTTTTGCTTTCTTTCTCGTGTTCCTGTACAGGAATACCAGGCAGCCAGTTCCTCCACAGGTATGAAACCATTTAATGTGCCCATCTTTGGGGACAGCACACTTGGGACAATGCTCTCCTGCCCTCTGTGCTTAATTCTGGTGAGTGGCTCACGGGCTCAGATTGTCTGAAGCCATTCAGGGCACCAAGTTCCCCCTGTCCTCCTTTATCAGCTTAGGTTAAACAAGCAAAAATGCACTGATCGCACTTTGTCTTTCAGATGTGATTGTCAGTGGGTGAGAGGGATCTAGGGACAAATGGGAGCCAATTCCTGCAGCATCGGAGAAGAGATTTTTGGAAGTCTTTTTTGCTGTACAACACTGAAATCCTAATTTTTCCTAGCTTACGTGCTACAGCCTGGCAGAAAGGGAAATGTAGATCTAGTTTTCCCTTCTTTTCTGATCTCTTGCTCTTCTCTCAACTTGCTCCCCATTTTCTATCCTGCAGCCTGCATTATTTCCTGATTCTCATAATTACCTCTCTCTTCTTTAGCGATGCATTTCTGTTTTCACTGACTTTCTTCTGCCTTTTAGTTATTTTTCCTTCTCTTTCCACAGCTGTTTTTTCAGCCAAGTCTCATCCTTTTCTTCTTGTGGACTGACTCAGATGAGAACCTGAGTATGAAAATACTTTCCAGGGAAGGTACAGAAACCCAGAGATCTCACAATCTATCAAAAAGAAGTTGCAGCAGTGCAAGATTTCCAGTGTCTTCTCCATTAAATCTCCCAAGGCAATTCCACGAGTGAGGCAGAAGGAAGGTAGCCATGACAACTGAAGGCTTAATAGTATCAGGTGCCTTCTGCTGATGAGCCTCTTCCCGACCCCAGAGTGGAAACTAATGATGCCATCTCCAGGGTGATGCATATCCTCCACTATGACCCATGGACTGGAACAGACAAGGGACAAATCTGGCACGAAGAGAATTATCTTGAATGCAAGTCAGGTAAGTTAAGATGCAACATGAATCATAAACTGAAGAGGTGATATCATGCCCTATTCAGATCCCAGACAGAAGTAGAGACCAGTTAGACTACACATGTAACTCAGAATTTGTGTCTGTCCCTCTGAGGTGACTGGAAGAGTATCCGGTCTCTGTCAGATGGGCAGCTCTGCCTCACCAGTCTCTCCAACGACGTTGAAGGTGCCAGTTCTCAAGCAAAATGCCATTGCATGTGTCCTGATTACACTCCCCCAAGGCCCTTCATGAAAAGTGAATGTGATGTTGCAGAACGAGATCTACAGTGTGGTTACCTGAGAAGAGAAGCAACATGAGAGCTGAAGGACTGAAAGTGAGTCAAACAACAGAGCCCACCAGTGGGACTCTGCTTCACAGAGACTGTGTATTCCCAGCCATTCTCCCCTTCCTTGCCAAACTTTGTCAGTGTGTACTAACACTGTAGGGTCATAAAGTGCCAGATATGACCCTAGAAATTCAAATAATGCCTCCAGTGTGTTGCTGTGATGCAGCCTGTCTGATCAGATCCCCAAGAAGTGTACCAAGAGAAGGTGGGCAGTGGCTCCATGAGGCAAACCAAGGAAAGAAGCCAATCACTCTTTGATATGATTGACTTCTACTAGTGGACTTCAGTCACTGAGGATGTAAAATAGACTAAGCAAGTGAAGAAACTTTATTTTTTAATAGCTCGATTAAATTGTGCATGATTTAAGATGCTTCTGACAAGAAATGCACTTAGAAGCTCTACTATTACATCACACCAAGCAGCAATGGGATAAAGGTTAAAGTACTTAGCTTCCAAAATAGTATAGAGCCAAGATCAATCAAGTGGGAACAAGTTCTGTCTAACACGTCTGCCCATCTTCTTAATAGTAGAGTGGTACATAATGCAAAACCAGATTCTCCCAGTTAATTTAGTGTGGCACTGGCACTGTGCCATATACTGCCCATGGTAATTTCTGAACCTTATATAGGAAGCCAGATAAATCCATGGTTGGTCAGATGTGATTTTAATTATTACTCCAAACTGACTCAAGTAAGAACATAAAAGTTGTGTTCAGGTAGTTTCCCAAGTTTCCTACCTTTCATAGAAAAAACATGGCACAAATTCTAAATAGCCCTTTGCTGCCACCTTCTTCAGGAAAGCACCCAAATTTCATTGATTTTGTCTCCAGATATTTTGGCATTTCTTAGGGATTCAGATGTCACCTTTCCATAGATTAAAATCCCTGAACTTACCTTTCAATAACATCTTCTACTTCATATTGAAATTCATGTATATGAAAGAAGCCTTCAGAAGGTCCCACTCAGAGTTTTCCTTCACTCACTATTACAGGAGTTTCCCTTCTGGGCAGTCATGTAAGCACAGCCACATTGCCAACACCTTCTCTGGCAAATTCAGCTGGATAGGGAACATTTCTGGGCCCCAAGGCCAACAGGACTGCCCATCCTGCTTTCCATGAAGGCAGTCTTTCCCCCAAACAGCAGCCACATTGAGAGTAATAGATTAATAGCCCTCCTGTCTGTGTCCTGGCCTGCCTAGATCCCTAGGAAAGGGCCTAAGAAAAATAACACAACATAGTGCCACCATGTCATCTGATCTCCAGTTCTGGCAATCAGTGGATAAAGGTTTCCATTGACCAGATTTGCACATGGACCATCGGTTTTAATAGCCACCATTCTCCATTTTAACTAACTTGGAATTTTTCTAGACTTTTTGAACCTACTGCATTTCTATGCTTCACCACATCCTGTAGCAACAGGTTAGTATGGTTCTATTGCGCAAAAAAAATCACACTTTTACAATGTTGAACCTGCTGCCATTATGAAAACTGTGACTCATCATTTCCTCTTTCTCTTCTTCACAGCATTGATGTGTGTTTAGATCTCTTATCATATATCTTCTCTTGTCCAAATTAAAGGAACCTTGTCTATTCAACCTCTGCTTGTATGCAAGCTGTTTAGTCACTCCATTAATTTTTATTCCTTTGCTTATTACCTTAGACAGGGAGCTACCAGAAGTTCATGCAGTAGAGATAGAACTGTCATAAATTTAAAGTGGCATCAAGACATTCTTAATTTTTTTGTGGCTTGGGTTTGGGGTTTTTTTTCATTCTCTATGCTGTTGGCTTAATAACACTGGTTGAAGATGTTAAAATCTTCATTAATTGAAGCAGTCTTCAGAAATGGAGGTGAATTCTGAACACGACCTTTTCTAATATTCAGTGAGAGACGTGATCCTAAGGTGCTCTTAAAAAATTTCAGCACTTGCTTTATTCTCTCAGTCAGATGCTATTAGGTGTTACAAGAAGAGCCTCCTCCTTAAAAAAGAAATGGAAAAACTCTGACAGACTTCATTAACAGACAAACAAACCTACTTGACCTATTTTCACAGTCTTCAGATAGAAACACAGTGAGTTCTTTGCCCATATCTCTGCTCTCATCTCCATACTTTCTATTGTCTTGGGATGACTCTGAAACCATAAGAGCAAGGAGTGAATCTTGTCCAGCTGGACCCAGCAGCTACATTGGCTCAAAGAGACCCAGAAAGACACAGATGTCTTTAGCAAGTGTAAAAAGGCTTCACCCTTACAAAGAATTCAGTACATTTTCGCACCCTATTAATTAGTTCAAGGAGAAAATATTAGGCAGACTTGTGTAATTGTGCTGGTCCACTAATCTAAGGAATAGTATTTGTTTTGACTTGCGAGTAATATATGATACATTTTTTCATAATTATGAACTTCATCATAAGGGTAGGCAAAGAGATCCTAATCTCAAGCTGATAAATTTTGCAGGGCTGGGTAACAGGTGGAGCCATTTATCTCTGTACTAACTTGATCGTGTTTACAAACCAATTGACGAATGCTTCAGAGGAGTTCCAGACCCGCCTTGTTACTTATTTATTAACCACATGGATCCATGGGAATCCAAACTGGGTTTACAGCACTTTAACTTGGTTATTCAAAGCTGTAGCTGTGTACAATTCCCTCTTTCTCAAAATAGAGATTTATCCCTGCATGCCTATTAGTTACAATGAACATTGTCTTAATGGTCAGAAGTCTCAATTATCCAAACAAATCCCTTGTGACATCAGGATAATTGAGCTCAGCTACTCTTGTGGATAGTTGAAATACCAACATTCCCATGTAATTTCTCATTAGGATTTAAGTGAGCTTAGATTATATCTTAGAAGTCTGTCTTTGATCACAGAGCTATAATGCAAACATAGCGATGACATTATTCCCACACAATTAGTCATTCCTCTTAAAGTGTATTTTAAATATTAAGGATGATATGTCTTCTTGTAAACTCCCCTCAGTTTGCTTAACTACTAAATTGGTACCCCAGAAGACTGGGATGGTGATAACCTATTTTTAATTGGAAAAATGAAGTGTCATAATATAGTGTAAATTTCAGCAAAGAGTAGCTACTGTGAATGGAAGCAGGAGCCTCCAAACAAATTACACAATTATATTCCTGAAATTAAATGACAAAATTAGTTTAGGATAATAACACATCAAACTTCATGTGGCTGAAAGATAAGGCACTGGCTCAGTGAACACAAATAAATAGTATGATCCCACTGGGAAAAGGCTACCAAGTTGAAAAACAATTCTGAGGAATTGTCACTGGGAGCTTCTGGGACAGTGCAACAGGCACGGGGGATGCTCAGGAGTGGAAGTTGTCCACTTTTCAAACATAGACAAAATATCAAATCTGTTCCCAAACTGGCTTTCTGGGTGAGAGCACATCTTGGGGTGCCATGAGAAGAGGGAGCCAGGGCAGGACAACAGTGGGGTTTGTTCACGGAGTCTCAGATGAGAAAGGTGTAGAGTGGGCAGTGAGGTGTAGGGTATGGGCCCTGCTAAAACACACAGGCATGGCTTTAGGCTCAGCTCATGGCAGTGCTAGGCACAGTTTGGTTACACAGGGCAGGTCTGTGCTCACGGCAGAGATATCAGCTCAGGAGTGAGATGGAGAGCAGGTGGATGGTGGGAAAAGGAAAGAATGGGTGGGTGGAGGGGCTGGAGACAGGACTAAGGGCAGGTTACCAACCTGCTTGGTGTACCAGGGAAGCAAGCCCAGCAGAAGTTCCAGATCATGAGGCTTCCCACAAGATTTCCACCTGACTGCTGTCTCCCCACATTTTTGCAGAACCAGGGTAGCTAGACTAGGACAGGACAGGCTTGTATAAAACAAGCTTGTAGGAATACCCCACGAGACAGGAACAATTCTGAAAGTGCTCTGATCACTGGTTGTTTCCAGCATGTTGTCGGTCACCTGACACCCATTAACCAGTCATGGATCTCCCTGCACACACTTAACAAACATTCCAAGGTTCTTCATGGGCCTGAAGTGTTGAAGCAGAGAGCCACAGAGAGAGCTGGATTCCCAGGGCATTTGGGGGAGCGTTGGTGTGCATTTCAACCCTGTGGCTGTGCCATCACACACATCCCTCCACACACAAGTTCACCAGCTGCTGTGGCCGTGTCCAGCTCACAGAACAACACCAAAAGTGCCCAGGGTCTGTCCACATTGCAAACACCTGAGTGGACTGGAAGATTGTTAGTGGTCTGAAGGGATAGAGACAGTCTTCTGAAGCTCCATTCCCACCCACCCTGCTGGAGCAGGGTGTGCCCCAACCCTGCTGTTTCCTGAGGCTACAGAGCAGGCACAAGGAGTGCTTGCTTTGCTCCCACCACTGCTCTGCTTGCTCAGCCATCTCCTCTCGCTGTTAGTGAAGCAATGAGGGGGCTTAAACCTCTTCCCACAACAAGGAATATGAAACACCACCGGAGTCAGTGTGTCTTGGAGAGAGTAGGCAGCCATGATAACAGCACAGAGGCTGGCAAGAGGGCCCTGGGTAAGCTCTTGTTATCCCGGTTTTGAAGGGCCTGAGGGGATGATTACAAAAGGGATTGCTCCTGTGTCAGCTATCCCTGCTTCAGTGGTTGCTCTCTGGAGCTTTTCTTCTCCTCATCAGTGGAGGCTGTTATTTCAGAGGCTGGTGAATGACAATAGAGTATCAGCTGGAAGGACCTGGGCCACCTGGTGAGCATTGTCTCAGGAGCAAGAAAAAAAAACACCCTGTTTTGTTTTGGTTTTTTTTTTGTCTCATACAGAAGTTTCCATCTGAAGAATACATATCACTATTCCCCTTTGAAGCTGGTCAAACTGTCCTTCAGGATGTTTCTGTGAGGATGGCTGACATAAGAACTTCATATTTTGGAGACTGGTAAATGACAGAGGGCAGTGGGTGCTGCAAATCAGAAGATAAACTAGCCACCTTAGATTGTAACTCAAGACTGAATTTAGGTAAAAACAATCAGGAAGGGTCTGGTTTGGGAAAGCCAATGTTTATGAAGATGAGCATGAATGGAGGTAATTTGTCTTCAGTGGCAGGTTACAGCTTGTCTTCTAGAGAAAGAGTTATAGGGATTTACTGGAGGTCTTCAGCAGCACCAGCTGCAGAAAACTTCACCCACCTTCTAGAGGGGCCTTTCTTTCACTGGTTTTATAAGGTGACCATCTTAGACTTGATACCTTCTAGGCAGGTGAAGTAAAATAGGCTAAATCTCATCCCAGGATCCACCACCTTAGGCACAACTCCATGTGAGGCAAATACAACTCTGACTTTGCATCTCTTTCTGATCAAGAACTGGGTGAGGTGAATAAAGCAGTGAGGGATCCTGCACATCCTCTCAGCTGTTTGCATTCACTGAGCTCCTGGAGAGCCCCTGTGGAAAATAAAAGCTGCCTTTGCTCCTTTGCAGTGCCCTCTGGGGAGGGCAGGAAAGCACCTACCCTTCTTCACAGCACATCACCCCTCAGGCACAAGGCCTGGCTGTCACCCAGGGATGTCATTCACCTTCTTGGTACTTCAGATGCATCTATATTTTTGAATTGTCCAATTCTGTCAAAGTTGTGGGGAGAAATAAGAGAGGCTTAAAATAGCTAAAGCAGAAAATTCCCCAACTGTCAGTTTTATAATTCTTAAATCCATTCCAGGAGAGCTAGCTTTAGCCCTGTTTCCTGATCGCTTGGAATAACTGAGACGATCAATTAAAGTTTTCCCATGCACCCTCTTGGACAGATGGTTGAACCATTTTAATTAAGTGTATGTATTGGACTGACAGAGTTGATGTATCTGACATGACAGACATTTTCTGTGTTCATTTAGGTTTTTAATCTTTCACTCTCTTTAGTATGCCTAGAATTGTGCTATTTGCACTATGCTCTCAGAATTATTCAATACACAGTCGATCGCTTGGATTATTAGATTTTTATTGCTTGTTATTCTTGGGTTTGGCCACAGTGAAAAGCTCCTCAGTAACAATTAGCTACCACTCTGACTCTAATAATGAAAAGATCTAACATTTCAAAGTCTCTGTTGGAAGATAAGTGGCCATATTTTTTCAAAGATATTTAGATGTCAAAAAGGGCAAATTAAGGCATAGTGAAGTTTTCAAAAGCATCTAGGTACCCAGCACCTCAAATTTCAATGGCATTAAGATGATGTGGGTTTTCTGCAATGCTAGGTTCCTAATCCCTGTGCAAGCCTGCGTTGTTGCAGTAGTACAAGGTGGCTCTTCTCCCAGCTTCCTATTTAAAACAAAATGAAATTAGCCTTGCCCCAAGAGGTTATGAAATGAAACATATACTTCTATTTACCTGTATCTCTACATTCTGTGGCCTTGCATGAGGTGGAAGATGTAGCACAATGGCATTGGTGGCCCTCAGTGTGAGGACAGTATCCCATGAGTGTAGGATTTCCCTTTACATGGCTTCAGTGCTGAAATCTGGGTAAGAGAAAGTTCCTAACACACAGAGATAATTTCACAGCTAGAAATCTCTTCCTCAGGTTTATCAGTCCATAAGTTTGTTACAGTATAATATAATAAGTTATAATGCATATATGGAAACAGAGAATCACCAGCAGTTTTTCTTTTCTTCTTGTGCAGTAGTATTGGTATAAATATAAGACATTGCTGCAGTATGTACAAGCCCTCTGACTTTCCTAGGTTTCTTCACATGACTCTTTCAGTACTGTTTTAATATTAATAGAGATTAATAGGTAGATTTGGTATTAATAGAATCTACTCTCTCTAGGTTTCAGTGATATCAATCAATAGCAGTAAAAGTACCATATACTGGAATATTGTAGTGGCTACAAATACTCTTCTTATTTCCAGTGTCTTTATTGGTTGACATGAGTAATTGTTTTCACCTAAGATAAACTCCTAGGCTCTTGCATGTTTCATGGCAGAAAAAGCAATGTCTCCTGCTGGTAAGAAAACCATTCCAGAAAAGTACTTCTGTAGAGACCTGCTTGACTTGCTCATTATAAAAAAAAGAGCTGTGTCTTTATCCTCAAGACTTTCCAATGTCCCATGGCTTGGATCTATCAGTTCTAGGAACTAAGATTTCTTGAATGGTCTTTGAGGAAAAGCAAGAAGAAATAGTAAAAAGCATGAATGTGGTCATGTGCCTGACAGTTTTGGAAGATAAAGTATTTGTGACGTAACAGACAAGTAGAAAGGGAAGAATAGGGAAAAAAAAATCAGTTTGTTCTGTTCAAGAAGCACAAGAAAACTTGAAGTTTAAAAATAACTGTAGTCCTTACTGGATAGGCAGAGTGAGAGAGAGCCTTAGGTATATCCAGGTTTTAATAACATGTATGTATAGTCCAACCAGTGCATGTACAAACCCTGCACTCCTTCACAAACTTAAAATACCTGCAGGCATAGATAAATACTTGGATAAGCACATACCTCTTTGCTTGCTTACATGGGAGATTTTGTTCATGCAATAAAGGCTGAGAACTTTTTTTGCAAAACCTCATGCTGCATCTGCATATGGGAGTGTTCTGGGAAATTCAAAATAGCCACATGTCAAAAGTCCCAATAACGTACACTATCTGAGGGCTTTTGGAGGGTGGGCTATTGAACTTATCAAATCATAAATAATTGGTTTTGAGGGGTCAGGTGGCAGGGGAAGGGAAGGAAAAGGGATGGAATATCCCTTTGGTCCGCTAAAAATGGTGAAAAGTGTGATCATGGAAAGTGCTGATTGAAAAGCAGAGAACTGAGCAAGCTGCAGCCCTTTCCTAGCAACAAATCAGGAATGTTAATATCCCACACAGTATTGCACTAGGTCTGATATCCTACACTGTCAGATCCACACACAGAGGTTTAGTAAACAGTTTCACTCCTGACCAGAATCAACAACAACACATTTGATTTTCTAAGAGCATCTGATCTGATCTAAGAATATCAAAAGGAGCCAGTAGCTCAGACTGACATTATTACACAAGCAGTCACATTTTGATATTTAACCTTGTACATTCTTTAAGCTTCAGTTGAATTTCTTGGCATTGTCAAAAAAAAAAAAAAAGGAAAAAGAAAGAAAGAAAGAAAGAAAGAAAAAACAAGCCATGCTTCTGATGAAAGCAGCTGTCATTCAGCACTAGGACTTGCCCTTCGAACAGCTGTACTTGATCTCAAAACTCTCACCTGCACAGCATTGTAGGCTGAATCAACTCAGCTCTTTGTCTCACTACCTCAGATAAGCCTGTCATCAAAGTGAAGAGATAAAAAAAGAGACAATCATAACTCTAATGTCATATTTGACAGAGGAAGCTGTTAGTCAAGTAGCTTTAAACTGTTTCTCCTCTACACGTATCGAATGACGCCCTGGCACAGCGACAAGAACTTATCACAGTACTTTTTAATATGAGAAAGAAGAAAAAAAGAAATAATACCAGAGCAGATGTGTCATCATAGACACACCTTTTAGTGGACCTTCAAAGTGAAGAACTGGAGAGGCTCATTTGTGAGACAAGTGTCACAACAACTCCATCTTCCTAGAGCTGCCTGCACTGGCCACTGCAGACAGCACACAGCAGATATTAGAGGTAACTGTGCTGACAAGGAATTGGCCAAGAGGATGTGCCAAGAGAACAGGTTTCCTAGGGCCAGATCCTGAATTTGCAACTCAGGCAAAATGCTAAGTAGTGTAGGAACTGGTCCAAAGGCAGCTTCCTAATAAGAAACTGAAAATAGCTTGCTCATCATAGCTGGCATTCCAGGAAAGGTGAGGAGGAGAGCGAGCCCCAGATGGGCTGTAGCAAATTTAGGCTGTTGGCTACTCACAGGAGAATCGTTAACTGATCCATCATATCAAATAATTATCAAACCTCTATTTCTGTGTCACTGAAGCTCTACTTTTAGTAGTGCAGCAGCTTCAATAGTAGCATTCACATTTATGTACCACATTAAACCCAAGGATCTCAAAAAGCTTTAGGAATTATATCCATAACATTCTGGTCAGACGGAGCTTCTGCATACAGAAAAATGCTTATGCTGGGAAAGCGTAAGCACAGCCTTGGGCCTGTGGGGCCCTGTGTTGATACAAAAAGGAGATGAGTTGGACATAATTCAAGAGATCCATAGTAATTTTACACACCTAAGCTGCCTTGTGACTTGTTTACCTGCCTGAAGCTCCCACAGTGATCTTACGCAAAACCTTCAGCATCCAGCAGTTTGCCTTGACTGGGAGTTTTTGTTTTTAACACCAAGTCTCTTCTATAGGTTTCAGCTGCATCAAGGTCAAGGACAAGAATAAAAGTCATTGACTCCTAACCCTTTAGTTTTAATTTTAAAAGTGCCTAAAATATACATGCAGGCAGCTTTAGCTACTAGTTACATGTACCTGTAACAATATTGTACAGATAACTCCAGTACCACATCTCACCCTAGTGTTGGATCAATGTTCCATAAATTTGGTCTCTAAAATTTATGTGTCTCATATAATCCATGGATCTCTGTCTGAAGTCAATGGAAATAGTCAGAAAACTCTATGAAATGACCAACAGTGCCTTTTGCAGGGAGGGTGCCTTGCCTTCTGCCAGGCTGCCTGAGCTCCCCTTTGGGATGTGGGATGGCTCACTTAGGTTAGACATGTGACATTTTGGTGGCTGATGTTAGATGTGATGAGTCCCATCCATATTGCCAGATACTTAAATGTCTTGAAGTCCTTTCAGTGAACTTTTTTTTAAATTTTACAAACCTCAAACATCATAATGGTGCATAAGAAACCATGTTATTTTGTCCCCATAAAATATAATTAAGCACCTAGGAATAACAAAAGACTGGAAAAGAGAAAGTGTTATTCCACCACCAGAATATTTTCAATTTGAAAACCATGTAGTACAGCATTTCAGCAATTTGAGCACAGCTCCTGTAAGAAACTCCCTGAAGCACCATCCCCTGTCATTGTGATGGGTCTCAGTGTTGCATTTTAGACTCAAACTCTTATGGCCAAGCAAGGGTTGTAGTTCAATGACTCGATTTTGCATGAGGCTGTAATGGGAGCATTACACAAACAGAAAAATTTAATGCTGAGATTCATGCTGATTTTTCTCAGTCACCTATTAATAGAATGCAGTGAGCTTTTCAGGGCACTGCCAGCCCCAGCAGTAGCTGCCCTTGCTGCCATCAATAGCAAGGGTCACAGTTAGGAACAGAACCTTTTCCTTCCCCAGAGTTCTGTCAGCACGCTGTGTCCCAGATGGAGCAGGAGGTCTGGCTGGCTCATTCTAGGCACTGCCCCATGCCTGCAGGGCAAGGGGAGAACCACTTTGGCTGGCCCAAAGGGAAGGGAAGAGCTCCCCTTTCTGCTGCTGTTGGATCCAGATGTCCTCTTGGCCAGCAGTCAGGCACACAGAGAACTGGACAGCTCTGTGAACAAGGAGGGGCAGATGAGTACCAGGTGCCAGGTACATCCTGCACCAGCCATCGTTTCTAATGAACCCTCAACATGCTGAGAACTGAGTCTTGGATAATTTTTACATCTGACCCCTGAAATGCAGGTCATTCAGCAAGGATGAAACACAATACTTCCCAAGATCCAGACAGAAGAAAGGTTATTTCTACTGTGTCATAGCAGCTAAGCCACAGGAAGCTGTTGAATCACTCTGCCAGCTTTCCTGAAATAAAATAGTTTTAGTTTCATGCATATAGTGAATTTTTACCTTACACTTGTGAATTTGAGCCACAATTATCTTATCTGCAGGGTGCTTAAACAGGCTATTCTCTCCCCCCTTTTCTGCTCTTCAGCCAGAGCTTTGCTATCCTACAAGGGTTCTAGATGCCCAGGAGCATCCTGCCTTTTCTTGGTGCTGGTGGCTTTGCATTCATGTGATGGCCAGGAGCATGTTTGGGAGAGTTTGCTATTTTGGCAGGGACTCATCCAGGTGTTGAGTTTTCATTGACAGTGTCTGACACTAAAACTTGCTGGTTTATACCATACATTATGTTCTTCTGTGGATTTACTCCCTCTGCATTTATACCGATTTAACTTCATGGTGCTATTTTTGAAATCACACTAGATCAAATTCTCCACTCAGTTTCTCTTACATAATCACTGTGGGGCAGTGTGCATATAAATGAGGGCACGTTTTAGCACACTGCGTATAAATTAATGTGAATTTAAATATTAAGCACAGGTGACTTGCAGTTTCCGTCTCATATAGGCAGACTGTGCTCTGAAATACCAGTGAAATAATTACCTTTAGAGTGGTGCAGAACTCAGCAGTTTTCCCACCTGCTTGTGCAGGAGACTGACTTCTTTTTATGTCATCTTTACTGTTGCCATCTATGGCCAGCATAGCAGAAGACAGTAATGATGCAGACAAAGGGTTTACCTGCCTGCTAAAAGGAAGACCCTTCCTGTAGATACAAGAAAATTGATGTAATGAGTGGATCTGACAGATATTTTTCAGCCTTTCATTTGTCATACACCTTTATGGTGGGTTGTTGGCCTGAAATTAGTAACTCTGGAAAACAAAACCAGAGCAAGATAACCCAGCATGTGTACACAGACATTCCCAGTGTGATTATTATCTGTGTGTAACCAGTTTGGATCTTGGGCAGACAGGAGTTACTCACAAGTAGGACTTTTTCCTCATCCTGCCCTGAGCCAGTCAATCTTTGCTGAAGCCTTGGACTGCACTGAAGGAGCCATCAGTCCACCCCTGGGCTTTTACTTCATTTCCCTCAAGTCATTCTCCTGCCAGGCTGTTGCTTTGTCTGTTATGATGCAGCGAAGAGATCCTTTCTAGATCTGTTTGTCTTCCTTAAGCCTTGATTCATCAAAACATGTATTATGTAGGGAGTGTTTTACCCTGTATTTCCAAAACATGGCAGAAGCATGGCCACTTTCTCATCTGTGCTGTTTAAAAGCTGTGAGTGACTCTGCCAGCTCAGAGATTGCCATAGCCTGCTTTGTAACATCAGAAACAACAGGAGAGTGTGGCATACCCTTGCTGCTCCCTGAAATACACAACTCATCTGATGTTTGAACTTTAAATTCTTAGCCCAGAAATAACACACATAATCTAAAACATGATTTTCAGCTCAAGGCCTGGGCATATTGACATTGAGGGTACTGGCAGCTTTGTGTCTGCTGCTGCTTATAACCAGATCAATAACCAGGAAAGGACCTGTAGCTCTTTGGGCCCCATCAGGAGTTTCCTTAATAGTGTTTCATGTCTCTGAAAAAGCCAGAGTTGTTATACCCCATTACCCATGTCTGTGTGTGATACAAATTGCATGAGCAACGCTGTCATTGCTGTCTGGTGTTTCTGCCTTGACCAGATCCTCCTGCAGGCCCAAGACTATATGAAGACTTTTCAAGGTCTTAGCACCTGATAACTAAAAACAACCCAAAGACTATGTGGACTCAAGTCTACCTTTGGTATCAAGCAAATTGCTCTACAGCTATGACAGCTGGACACTGGGGGCTGGTGGTGACCCCGCTGTTTGAGCCCATCAAACCCTTGAAATGTGGCATAAAATGCCACCTCCCTGGTCCAAGAGTAATCCAAACCCACTTGCACTACACAAGATGTGATCCAGTGATGAATCAGATCAACATTCCTCCACTCAGATGCATGAGACACACGAGCCAAGTTCTGCCCATGAAAACTTTGAATTGTGAGCTATTTGGCGGGGAGAGCTAAAGAAGTCAGAACATCAAGAAATCAGAACCACAAATTCAAGCTCTGGCATTTGGAACTACTTCACAGAAAGCTACATTCTCACCGCCCACTCTCCAAACACACTCAGGTGCTGGCATTTTCACCCAGACTAATTAACAAATAGTGTGGCAATTAAATCACATGGCCTCACCATTGAGTTCAGAAAACTCCCTTACATCGCCGCAGAGTATAGCAACATAACTCATAAAATTATTTTATAACAACAATTTAAGTGAAGCAAATATCATGAAAATACAACACAAATATGATAATTATTCTAATTTATGTGATAACAATGTTACGTGTAAACTAAATTGTCTTCCCAAGTCCATCCAACTTTGAACAACTTCCCTGCTCCACAGATGTGCCTCGAGTATCAGCAGTGTGTGCAGAGATTCATAGGGTGACTTTTCTAAATCTGACTTTGTAAAGCTTCCCATGGCAGTCTGTGGGGTTGCAGTATTTTTGGAAGATCTTCCAGGCAGACATTCAGCTGCCAAAAGGCCTTTCCCATCTCCCCAAAGGAAGAATGAGAACAAGGTGGTCTTTGCACAATAATATTTTGCTCTTCCTGGCTGGCCCAGTCGTTCCATTAATTTTGGCACTGCCAGACTTCATGGTCTGCTTCCCTGTGTTGTGCTGGTTGGCAAGAGCCAGGAGGGATAGATCAAGGCCAGGCTGTATTCAAGAGCAGCCCTTGTGTGGTTCACAACCCCAGGACCCTGCATGTAAGGGAGAGTGTCTGCTATATTTGGTCTGCCTTCCTGTTCCTCAGATCTTGACTCTTGGACAGCTGCAATGAAGATAAGAAAAGCCTCAGGAAACTAGAAGATGCTCATTTGGAGAAGGTATCTAGAGGGGGAGGTTAATACACAAACAGATAGAAGGAAAGCAGAAGAGTAAATGAGAAAGGCTTGGGGTAATTTTTTTTTTCTCATTTTTAAAGTAGGATTAGTTAGTGGTGAAGAGATATCATTTCTATGAAGGGAAAATGAAAAAGTCCACTAATTACATACTATATGAACATGAGTAAGCCCAGCATTTTCTGAGTCACAACAAGCAGTTATAGAGTGACAGGGAAAACTTTTTAAGTGATGATTCAAAAATAAAAAAGGCATTTGGAGTCATTGAGCGTGCAGAGTTAGCCCAGGTAACCACATGATCTTATCATTACTACCCTTCATCTGTCTGCCGCCCTCTTCCCACCTAGCGTTTGATACACTCACTTGTTGCATCTTGTCTTGCAAGTGGCATGACTTCAATTGCACTAATTGTGTGCATAAAGTTAAACATGCATGTAAATGTTTGCAAGATTGGAACCTCAGACTATAAACACTAGGAGAGGGCTCATCTCCTCTAGAGTAATCATGGAGGGCTAGGTGCAAGGGGGATTCAGACATAAGAAGAGTTTTTGTGTATTATATAGGAGAAATTGCATCATTATTATACTTTACTATTTTTTATTTGATTCTTTTTGTTTTCAGTTATTTGTGTCATCCTCACTTCCCTTTGCTTCTCTGACTTTTCTTTAAAACACACAGAAAAATAGGCAGAAAAGGAGCTGTAGGCATTTAAACAATTCAATTTGCTCCCAAATGGAAGGGTTAATATTGTGTATTCTCTTATCTGAATATAGTTCTCCCAAGGTAGCTGCTGTGCTAATATTATACCAAATTACGTAGGTGTTGCATGAGGCTGTAATTTGCACTAGAGGTTTAAAGGTTGTTATTATTTATTACCTGCATTACAGCAGTATCTGAGAGTCTGGTGGGGAACCAGGGCGCTGCGTTCTGCACAAACACCGAGCAGGAGGAAAGTCCCTGACCTAATACCAACCAGGAGCTCCACAGGTAGATCAGAGAGCATCCAGGTGGGGCCCAGGGCAGCGAGCCAGAGTGGATTGGGCTGCCCTTTTCTGGGAGACTGGGGGTGTCAGGGTCTGAATCTCTTCAGTAAAAGTAGTCACTCGCCAAAACAGGCTCAGGTGATACACTTTCCAGCAAAGGGGGAAGCAGTGGCAAGGAATGAAACTTACTGAAAACAATTTTTAGCATAATATTCTCAATATCCAAGGGAAGTTTCCTCTCAATAAGCCCAGTCCCTGACCATGGAGCTTTCCCTACAGGATTAGTGGCAGCACAAGAATTAAGACAGAGGGAAGGCTGCAGGAGACAACAGGACAAGACTGGTCAGCCCCACAGACACGGTGAAGGTCATGATATAAGGCACTCTAAAAGAGACCCCTCTGCCTTAAATTCACAAAATGACTCACTAACCTATAATAACATTACCTAAAAGTCATAGTGAGCTCTTCATCTTCAAAGCACTTTACAAAGATTAACTAATTAATTTCACTGTCAAATCTTTTGGAGATCTAGTAATGGTATTTGGCTCTACCTCAGAGAACAATTTTTTCCAGGTACTGGCAGGGTAAACATTCATAATGATATTACCAGTGGGAAGAACATTTTTAGCACTTGAATGATATTTTAATGAGAGGCAAAGGTTAGGAATTGACCCTGGACCAAAGGGCTTCACTGGGCCACTCACTTGGAAGTTGGGGCTCCCTCTTGTTCCCACACTGGTGCCAAGACAACAACCCGTGTGGCTTATACATTTTAGGAAAACCCCCAAAAATGCCAGTTATTTTCAGATGTGTACCTGGGCAAGGGTGCTCTCAGATTTCTGCCTTGTGTTCTCATGTGTGTTGCCATGCTGGTGACATGGGCTGAGGGACTGAGTGCTCCCTGAGCCATGAAATTTAATAATGCCAAAGGCACCTGGGTCAGGGCAACTCCAAGCACAAACAGAGTCTGGGCAGAGAATGGATTGACAGCAGCCCTGAGAAGAAGGACTTAGGGGTGTTCATGGTCAGGAAACTTGAGATAACCCAGCAAAGTGAGCCCACAGCCCAGAAAAAGCCCAACTACATCTTGGGCTGCATCACAAGCAGCGTGACCAGCAGGTTGAGGGAGGGGGTTCTGCCCCTCTGCTCCACTCAGGTGGGATCCAACTTGGATCTGAGAACCTCAAAATGAGAGAAATGTTGGAGGGAATCCAGAGGCAGCCATGAAGAAGGCTGGAAAACCTCTCCTATAAATACGTTTCTGTGGATGACAGAGATGAGATTGTTCAGAAAAGAAGGCTCCAGAGCACCTTAGAGCACCTTCTAGTATCCAAAAGGGGCTACAAGCGAGCTGGAGAGGGACTTTATTTATAAGGGCATGGGCAAGGAAAAAGGGCATTAAAGTGAATGAAGGTAGATTTAGCTTAGATATTAGAAAGACATTTTTTACTCAGAGACTCTGGGCACTGGTTGCCCAGAGAAGTTGTGGCTGTCCCATTCCTGGAAGAGTTCAAGGCCACGTTAGAAGGGGCTTTGAGGAATCTGGTCTAGTGGGAGGTGTCCCTGCAGGCAGGAGGGATAGAACGAGATCTTTAAATTCCCTTCCAACACAAACCATTTTATGATTTTGTGATTTTCCCTCATGTGGACTCACCACTTCTGTCTGCCACTCTTCTTCCCACCATGGGTCCAGCCTCCACCCTCTACCAGCCCCAGACTCTGCCAACTAAGAATAAAAAACATGGTGAGAGTGCAGCTCCCAGGAAAAAGTTTCACTTTCAGTCTCCTGGCTACCTTGCAAAGAGACAGAGTAACTCCCAAAGGCATCTCCTGCCTCCCCATCCAGATGCTCAGCTAACGTGGGCTCGGCATGCTTTGATTTATGGAGGCTGGGTCTGGCTCACAGTGTTCTTCCAGAACAGCTATATTGGCTGCACTATGAAAAATTCACAGCAGCAGCAGCCAAAATTAGGCTGGAAAAGGTCTTCCATGTGGACACTGACAGAAGAGTGATTTTATCACTGTAGATCATGTTGCCCAAAGAGGTTGTGGATCTACAAAAGTAGAAAATCTCCTACTGCTACAAGCTGCATCGGTATTGTGAGGACCTGCTGGCATTGCTGTGGGGACAGGCACAGGTATAAAACCTGGTGACTTTCTGTGTGCTAAACCAGATTTCCAGTGTTTATCACAGACTGAGAGCTGCTGTTCCAAACTAGTCCCTTTATTTAAAAATAATACTTGACAAAAAATCTCAAAAATTAAAAAATGTCAATATTAGATAATTTTTTCCAGTTTTTATGCAACAAACTGTTATGTACAATAACCCTCAGACTGCTTCTTGTGAACTATTTCTCTTAGAATAAAAATTAACAGGAAATGAAAAAGTTGTTGGTGCAAAAAAAAAAAAAATAATGGCAGGTCCGGAAATAAACTGAAAAATTATCTGTCTCATTTCTCTGCAGGGAATCAATAGCACAATATTGCCACAGATAACTTGGAAATGCAAACTTTGATTTCTAGTAATGGAAATGGGTAAATAGAGATGTCACTGTGTCATGGTCATTCCATCTGATATGAGCAGGGTTATATGCTGTGACTGAAAAGGAGCTGCACAGGCTCCTTGTAAAAGTTTGACACTTGGGAAAAAAAAAATGCCTGAAAGCTGGTGACAACTCCTCAGACCAAGGGTAATCACACTTCACATCTCAGATATAACAATATTAAAATTTTACAGGAGTTTAAAATATCTTGTCCAAGCACCTTGATCTCTCCTTTCCCACCTTAATCTCAGTATTGTTTATACTATCCATGGCCCAGCACAGACCTAATTTAGAACTGTGAATCTCATTCATCAGGTGAACAGAAACAAAATCCTGGGCAGAATTTCACACAGCAGAAGGTGTATATTGCTAAAAGTTCTCATCTTCATTTTCCCAGAGGAAATGGGAAATTTTGCTACAGGGGGTGAGGTGTTTTGGGAACAATTTTTTGCAAATGCCATTACACACCACACATTAAGCCTGCTGCCAGCTATCCTTTAGTCTAGCAATGCCACAAAGATGCCATTACCAATCACAAAACCAAAGATGCCCAGTAAGCATTCAAGACCTCCAGTGACCTCAGTGAGATTTTTCAGCGCCAAAAAGGGACAATTTGGATGCAGAATATTTGACGACATCTGTCTGTGTCTCCCCGGGTTGCCTAGGAACAAAGAGTAAATGACATCCATTTTGGGACACAGAAGGTAAAACTCTTGAGGGCATTCCCAAACTCTGAAAAACCTCTTTGCTGCAATGAATGAGGTTGTGCTGCTGGATGAGGAGCTGTTGACCCTTGCGTGTCCCCTGTTACCGGTGCTATCTTGGAATGCAGGGAGACTCCAAAATAAGAGTGTAGTGTTTCTTGGTGGCTAAGAGAACAAATCTTTCAGCTTCAGGAATGTGAAGTGCGGTTGGAGAAAGCCATCAAGTAGCGATAGTAACAAAAACACCAATGGCATCTGTTATGGATTGTAGCAAAGAAGATCCAGCTAAAACACAGGATCATTCTTTCAGTCAAGACAACCAGGACACTGCTGCACATGTTGCTGAAAGCTGAATGAAAGAGCAGTGTAAGAGTTATGCAGGGAGTTACAGCAGGGCATCTACAAACTAGTCCTTGTTCAAGTCTACATAGTGCCTGTGTAGCAACTCATATCTAAAACACAACCTGTGCACCCCTAAACTCACCTGCCAGACCCCTCAAAGGAGCAAAGCCTAAAGTGGAGGCATCAGCTATTATTTTTCAACAGAGTTAGTAGCCAATGAGTGCTAATATCTTTGAGTTTCAGCTCCCAGAGCTCCCCTCCTTCTATCTTTCTGTATGCATACTGCAGTTCCCTGCTTCAAAAGGACTTTGGTTTTGTGCTGTTTGATGCCCAGACTGTCAGCCTTGGTGCCACTGCTGAGGATTGTCAGGTAGATGAAAAGCCATAAACCCTGAGAGAAAAGCCATCACTGTCTCTGTGTCCTTGCAGTCCTAGTTCAGCAAGCCACATAAGTACAGACATCACCCCTTTGGCCATTCTGTCTGCCTTGCTGGGGTGGTTATTACACTGTAAATTGTGAAAGTGTTTATGCTCCTTGCTGAATCAGACCCCAATTCACCAGATTACCTGTCAACCCCAAATTATGGATCAAGATGGAACAAAAATGGAGTCTCCTTATTGACTTTGATGGCCCTAGGGCTTGACACACTATTCTGTTTCTTTAATCCCCCCCCAAATTTTTGTCGTGGCAGACAAGTGATGCCTTGCAGTGGATAGCTACAGGTATACCCTTCTAGTACAGGGCTGCAGTGTGTGAGGAGCTAAAGAACAATGTCACCCCTGCCAAGCTGCCTCCTTCCTCTTATTCCCAGCCCTGAGTTCACTGAGCTGCTTAGTCCAGCAGAAATTTGGCTCAGGAATTGCCTTATTTCTACATTCAAGACACTGTTTCACTCACTGCTCACTTTCTGGAGAAAGCAGAGCAAAGTGCCTGAAGACGTGGATTAAAGAAAGAAGATAAATAAATAAAAACTACATATTTTCATAAGATTTTTTTCAGTATATTTCTTAAGAAATGTGCTGAATAAGTGATTTACCTTCAGTCTTAAAACTGTGAGGTTTAATGAAGCTGACATTTCTTCCTCTCCAATGTTATGTCAGACTGAAAACCTTTTCAACTTATAATAGATACGTATGGTAATAGATATCTGAATGAAAGATCAAACAGACATTAAGTACTGCAGAAATAGCCTGGTAAAAAGATGAAGTCACCCTCTAATGACACTATTATGACATACAGATTAAAAGAAGAACCAGTAAAAAAGAAGGATGATAATGCTATTGTGTTACTCCACTACGGTATTTTAGCAGTAAAATGAAGTTACTCACTTTCTGCATCTATCCACTCATCTGACTGATGTTTTAAGGGAAAAAAAAAAGTGCAGAAGAAAAGAACTGTTCTTGAAGGAGAAAAAAAGCCCACCAAGCAAACCCTACCTGTATTTAGGGTTGGTATGTAGTATCAGATGAATATTGCATTTCAAGCGTTTGATCCTGTGCCTCTAAAAACTAAAAACATCATAAACCAAAATTAAAAACTTTGCCAGCAGTCTAGTACACATAGTAGGTTCAAACTGAACCCCCTTGAGGAAAGGATAATTACTACCTTGTTGTAAAGCAGATGCATTTTTGGAAGCAGATGCGTGCAAGGTGACCATACTTTGGGAAACCACATTTGAAGTAAATATTTATTTGCATAACAAATAGAATACTTTCTACCAGCCCATTATGCAGCTAAGATTAGCTCAGACCTTTATAGTGACACTACACAGATAACAAACTGAAAGCAAATTTGAGCTGGTGCAGTTTCGCTGGTTCCTCAGCTGTCCAGCCCTGTGTGGGTTGAATGGGTGGAGAGCCGTGTGGCTTTGTGCCTGCCAGCAGTAAAGCCTCCGAGACAAGAGGTCAGAGGGTGATTCCAAAGCACAGGATCAGCAGGATAATTCCTCATCACACAGGGAATATCTCGGAAATTTGCTCGAGAAGGCTGAAGCTTGTCTACTTTTTGTGCTTGTAGATAAGACCATGTCCTGAGGAGAGAAGTGCTCATGGACGCAGCCCACCTCTACTGCAACCTATTTATATCTGCCACACAGACAGAGGACAACGTGATTCAGATGTTAATCAGTTCCTGGCAGGATTACAGAGCCTCCTTGAGTAAAAAGCAATCCAGTTCTGCAGATGAGGCAGAGGCACACGAGGCTTCATTGTACCCTCCTGCTGCCTAACTTAGGTACAGTGACTGCTCCCACTCAGCATCTGCACAGGGAGCTGAGACCCAACAGACCTGGATTTTAGGGGTCTGGTGTCTCCCTTCTTTATTGAATTGAATTGCCGTAATAGTTATGGCAACTGAATGAGGCCCCTTGTAGGTGGTCTGAGCACAACCCACACTGCCAGGGTGCTAAGCCCTGCCTTCATCTACTCCTCCCCAAGCCATGAAACCAAAACACCATCAATTTACTATGGCTGCTAAGAAATGAGAAGCTGTTTCCCATCTGTTTGCTTCAACATGGACTTTAAATGCAATTCCTTTCTTAGAAGAACCCGCAGACATGGCACTGGGTTGCACGTGGCTCTGTCCCAAAGAGTGCAGGCTGCAGGTTCTCACTCTGTGTGGAAATGATTATTTTTTTTCTATCTCTCCATGCTGTCTGGCCAGTCTAGGATGGAAATACATCAATACATCCAGTCCTGGGTGCCTAGGACTTGAAAGGCAAATTCCCACTGTGACCTTTCGCAGCCACTTTTGCATGTGGGAGTGTGAGGAGGTGACATTTTTTGCAATGAATTTTCAGAACAAAGCGTCGCTGGTAGAGAGCAGCAAGGCATGTTCTGTTGTGTTCACAAAGCGTTTCTCCCCATGCTGCAGGAGCAGCACATTAATGAAACAGTCAATACACGGCTGCTTTTTTTCCTGCCCTTAACTGCTACCAGAGGCTGAACCGGCTGAGTGAGCTGGGTCTCTGTAGCTTCCCTGCTTCCCTTTGAAGGGGTTTGTCTCTGTGATACAGCAGCACTGCTACATCCACAGAACAGTAAGTGCTGCTTCCCTTGATGTAGTCCCTCTATGCCTACTTGCTGCCCCTGGGCTTAACACATCTCCCTTTGTATTTGCCTAAATAAAATGCAATCATAAAAAATGGCCACACAATCGACACGACAGAAATGCTGCCTTTTAAACCCAAAAGGAAGATCTGTTTACCTATGTACAATTTTATAAAAAGAGAAGAGGGATTATTGAGTATAAAGGAGACTGGCCTCAAAACCAAGAAGCAAGGCCTAACTTCACCCACACAATTGACTCTAGGTCTCCTTTGGGCTTGTTTTCTGCCTCTCTGGCTCTGGGATATCATGATTTTCAGTTGCAAGTGTCTGAAATTATAGGAGGGCTGGGCTGCAGCCTGTCAGACAGATGCTTTCATGGCAGGAAAGGGAGGTTGTGGTTATACTGCATGGCAATAATGAAGAGATTCATGGTGATGAACCATTCTTTGACACAGCTGTGCCCCAGGACAGCCTTATGGGTCATTTTTCCCCAGCAAGATGCCCAAGCAATGTCTGAGGGAGTGCTGGTTGGCCCATACACAAACCCTTCCAGGGAACAGGCCAACAATTTACATGTGGATGGCCATGGCCCAGTGCCTGGGCTCACTCCCTGGGGATCCCTGACACATCTTAGATGTCCAGCACGATGTGTGATGAATTACTCTTAGTTAGTTCCTACTTTTTTCCATTAACTAAAACGAGTATGAAGATTGACTTGCTTAGATTTAGACTCCTTAAATTTTGAATGGCAAAGGAGAGCAGATGAAGAACAGCCCTTTACTGCTTCACTGATACCCAGTAGCTGATGCCAAGTAAAAAACCACAATACACGTGGAATCTGGCATTGCAAATGATCTGTGTCACAGTGGGTGTTGCAGAACATTACAAGACAAAGTTGTATGATCCTTATCCTGAGCAGCTTAACATCTAAGTGAGCAGCATATATACATATTCCTATGTATATATGCATCCTATGACCATAAATTTGTACATAATGGTCTGAATGAAGTCTTTCTCAAGAAATAATTATAACAATATATGAAAATCAAAATATTTTATTTCCCTATAAGAAAGGAATAAAAAAGTAAGCAAAAATTGATCAGGAAATGCTGATTGTCACAATTGTCACAAGACACAAGTGGGCCAAATTTGCCAACGTAGCAATAAAATTTACGTTAGCATCAGCAAAAAAGAGCAGGAATCTGATGCAACCACTTTCTGATGCAGCAGTCTGTGGGGCCCAACTCCCTGTGGAGCCTTGGCCATTGCATCCTCATTTATATGAGTGTGTATTGATTGTACAGTGGCACAAAATGGAAAAATGATGATTCATACCAGACCTTCATCCATTTGACAAACTGGAGGGCACTAGCACACTGTGGTCCATAGATCTCTGGCAGAATTTAAACACTTCTGCAGCTTCCAGGGAAGATTACTAAGAAGAATGAAACAGTCCTGTGGGCTTACTTTGCACTTTGAAAGCAAATTGAGTGGAGTCTACTCTTTTATTAGGAAACCTAATGAAGCTGACAAGACAAAAAGAAGTCCAAATACCACTGCAGTAGAAGTTGCTGGAGTCCTGATGCCCTTGCTCATGACAGAAGGGTAGAAAGAAACCTCTCCACAGTGGGCAGACAGGTTATGCCAATTCATTCCTTCTCAAATGCCCCAAACCCTAACCCTTGATCACTACCTCTGGATTTATCTGGATTTTTCCGACCACCGGAGGGATGACATTTTTTGTGGTTTAAACTCCCCTAATTTGGGAGAGGGATGATGAAAAATTTCATCTGCTCTTGAGGATAAAGGCTTTAAACTGAGATCTAGTATGTTTAGATTAGATATTAGGAAGAAGTTCTTTCCTGGGAGAATGATGAGACACAGGAGCACATAGCTCAAAGTTGTTGTGAATGCCCCATAGCTGGAAGTGTCCAAGGCCAGGGTGGATGGGGCTTGGAGCAACCTGGGATAGTGGAAGGTGTCCCTCCCCATGGCAGGGCATTGGAATGAGATGATCTTTAAGGTCTCTCCCAACCCAAACCATTCAGTGATTCTGTGATTCTATTAGCTTTAAGCATTCTCACATCTGGACTGACCTGCACAGAGGACTCCATGATAGGCAGGCCTGATTACTCTTTAATCCATTTCTTCAACAATTTAATTGTTATGAAATGCCCCAATCACTGAGCATGTGATCAGCAATTAAAGACCAACAGACCTTCAACCACAATAAAAACCACGTTGTTTAAATTATCTAGATAAATGCAGAGCATTTCATGTAAGAGGCAATGACATACAGGCTGTGTACAAAGGTACACGGACAGAAGAAGGAAAAGGTGATGAAACATATTAATAATACAATTCCAACAGAGTTTGACCCTGTCACTAGATTATGCTGTGGTGCTTCAAGGCTGAGTGGGATTTACAGCTATTATTTTGACCACCAGAGGGTTCCCATATTTTTCCATTTGTGCAACTGAAGCAGTGAGAGACTAAAGGACATAGAAAAGCTACTTTAAGAAATGTGTGAAAGCAATAAAGATTAAAAAAAAAGCAACACCAGAGTAATACAAATAATCTACATGCAGGTCTGATTTTGTTACTGTAAAATTCAATGACTGCATTTTGCAAAACAAAACCAGACATTTCTGCACTGGTTGCAGCACCCTCATTCTTATTTGCACCATTGCACATGAGATCAGGATTCAAGCAGCTGACGATAAATTCCGTGTATGTAGGACACCTATTAAAGGTTTCATGTGATGTTAGAGTGAGTAGGTTAGTACAAAAGAAACCCCACAAAGTAAATAAGATTTCAAACGTTGTGGTATTGTCAGGGCAAAACCCCAGATTCCAAGTCAAGTTCAATCCTGCAAAGCTAGTAATGGCAGTGCTATTTTCCTAACTTGGCTTCAGTCACTACCGTGACTCTCAATTCTCAAATAATAGGTGATTCATCTTAATGTTATTTAGGGAAGGAGTCACAATGGCTTTGATAAGTCAAATGATGGTCAGATATTTTTCTTACAGCTCATTAATTTTCCCAGGAAACAATGGGCCAAATCCTGCTGTCAGTTATGCTACCAAAGTCAGTGTACTAGAGATGCTTTTTAATCCAGGCTTGATCCAGATCCCCCTCTGACATGTACAGGATGTGCTCTTGTGTTTTCTGATATGCTTCATCAGATCTCTTGGGGCTCTCCTGAAAATGTCAACCAGAAATACACTCACTTCAGCAACCTGATAAAATATCTCTGGAGAGTATGATCAGGGATAACCCTTGGTCTGAGCAGGTTCCTTGGAAAGTTTATCCAAGGTTTCATGGTTCCACCAGAAGATTCAAGCTTTGGTGTGGGGAAAAGGCTCCATGTTGCCTGAAATGGGGGTGTTGGAGCTCGTAGGGCTGCAGGGCCTTTCCTCCTGGAGGACAGACATAAGGTGCTCTCTCTTCCCCTTGTTGGTGAGTTTGATGGCCAAAGAAGCAGCCCATGAAATTGTGTTTGTGGCTTTCCTTTGGTATCCTCCTGCGGACGGAGGTTGAATGGGCTGTGAGGCCCAAAGAGCAACTCTCAAAAGGGACTGACCACTCTTCACTTCCTGAGATAGCTCAGATGTCCTCACTGCAGTGCAGGTTTCTCCTCTGTCAGCATACCCGGAACTCCATCACCTCGTGCAATATGGTCCAAAGGTTCGGCAAAGTCGAAATCTCTTTCCTTATTTGAGGTCAGAGCCTGGTGCCTTCAATCACAGCAAACAGAGACTTACTGCACAGTCCACTGACTTCAAGGAAGCTTCTCATGAAGACATGTATTTATTCAGCTTGAATGATGGGCACAGGAATCTGGCTTTTGCTAATACAGGCATGGCTGCTTCGCAGGTGTTACAGCATTCAGTATTATTCCAAAGTTTCAATTTTTATTTCTAATAAGTTGCTGACCTTCTAGACATTATAATTAGAAGACTTATTGGGAAACCTAATATAATATTATACCCATTGGGGAGTCAAAAGTGCAAATAGTAAAAATATCAAATCTCAGTATTTAATTAATTGAAACAGATTAAATTTCAACCTATTTCTCATTTCTATCAGCTACTTAGAGTTGCATATGAACTTTAGAATTTATGCAGATTTTCCTACAGTCTTTATGAGCTGGAATTTCAAGCAACTGACATCTATGTTTGTAGACACACTGTGAAGCTTTTTTAAGACCTTCTCAACAAAGAGCTTCCAGGGCTTTGTGTGGGAGGAATTAATTGAATGTGACCGCTCTAGTCAGGTGCCTAAATGGGATTCAGACACTTGAGAAAATCTGGCATTTCTTCTTGGTGAAGAAGGCTTCTGGAAGACCAGCTTTTAAAGCTCCTCAATCAGGCTCTTCTCAGGGAGCACTTTTGTCCCAAAGCACATGTAGAAGACTAGAGTGTACAAACACAGATTGTTTCAGTGATGCAGTGAAGAGCAAAAGGCAAAGAGAAACAGCTTCCACAAAAATTGGGATGACTTCCATTTTTGTGTCACTTCTGACCTTTATCAAGCATTCAGAAGACCTTTTGTGCAGAGAGATGTAATTGTGCAAAAATAACTGAAGAGCAGGTGCTTTATCAAGTCACAACAGGCTATTTGTCCTTATTCCTAATAATTATACCCTTATGGGCACTGCCTTCGCTGATTTACTGCACAGGAGAGATTTGTTAAAAATACATAAATAAATGAAAACGAGCACTCGGTAAATGAACCACCAGTGAGGGACCAGGAGTTTCTCACTGAGAAATTTATTATTGCTAGACAATCCACATGGCTGCAGTTCATCTGTGGGACAGCTGTTCTGCAGTTGCATTTCTCCATGGTAAAGAAAATTTACAGTACTCCATCATATGCTATGAGTCCTTTGATTAAATGTGAATTTACTCTACTTCATAGCCCACAGCAGCTTAAGTACCATAGAGTGTGTTACATAAATGCATGTTCAGGATTATTACACATACCAAAATAGGCATGTGCTTGATGGAGGTTGTTATGGTTTACAATTCCCTTTTCCCTTTCTCTGTCTGTGCTAATAACTGTACATGTATTGGCCTTAAACACCTATATGTCTTAAGCAGAGGTTAAATTATAAAAGAGATTGCAACATCTTCTTTGTCCATCATCATCTAATAAATCAACAGGTCCATTTCTGTGGATTGATGTAATGGCATTTATGAGCATTGGCAAAGTCATATCCACTTAACTGATGCAATTAAGTAGTGCCGTGCTCTTATTATAATAATAATGGATTGACTGATGAGTAATTTATTTCTTTCCAATGTAACTGACAAAAATAGGCTATATTCATAGACAACGCAATGTATTTGGATCATAAAACTGCTGTCTTATCAAATCTACCATTAGCTTAGATTTATCCTCACCAGAGAGTGGTGAAAAATGCTTTAAACCATGGACCAATCTTAATGAGGTATCCTGGCCCTGATGTGTAAAGTCCCGCAGAGAAGGTGAATATTTTACTAGCTATTTCTCATAAGAGAAGTGCTGCTAAACACCGTCATAAAGAATTAAATCTCTGAGCTGCCAGCTGAACTCTCTGGTCTAAAGAAGGAGATGGCCGTGTTTGGTTTAATTTTAATTGAGTTTCCAGGAAAAATATTTCCTTATTGCCACTTGTTACTCCATACACTCTCCCTGACACTCCTTCCCTATCAATATTGCCTGGAGACCTGGCAATAAGTGAGATCAGTGCTTTTATCACCCTCAACGTGACATTTTGGAGTATCTTGTTATTTCCTGTGTTTATGACTATGATTTCATTGAATCATAGAAGGGTTTGGGTTGGAAGGTGCTCTCTCAACTTCTCTGGGTTATACGAATAATCGATATGTAGATTATTTGCAATACTTTGGGGTTGCATTTTTATTTTTAAATCTTGGTGCTTTCACACAGGCTCAATTCTAATAACTCTCTCTCTTCATAGCTCCAGTTTTGTGATCATGGCCCTCCTCTGGAGTCACTCCAAAAGTTCCATGTCCTTATTTTGGGGAACACAGAGCTGGATGCAGCACTGCAGATGGGGTCTCACAAGAGCAGAGCAGAGAGGCACAACCCCTCCTTTGGCCTGCTGGTCACACTGCTGGCCATGCAGCCCAGGACACTCTTGGCTTTCTGGGCAGCAAACACACACTGCTGGCTCATGTTCTGATTCTCATCCACACAGGTTCTTGTCACCAGGGCTGCTCTCAATCCATTCTCTGCCAAGCCTTTTTTTGTGTTTGGGATCACCCCAGCCCAGTGCAGGACCTTGTACCTGGCCTTGTGGAACTTCAGGATCTTCACCCAACCCTACCTCTCCAGCCTGTCCAGGTCCCTCTGGATGCCATCCCTTTCTTCCAGGGTGTTGACTGCATCCCTCAGCTTGGTGTCATTCTCAAACTTGCTAATGATGCCTCAGTCCCACTGCCCATGTCTCTGAAAAAATATTAAGTAAACCCAATTCCAATCCCTGAGGACCAGCACTCTTCCCTGGCTTTCACTCTGAGTGCAACCATCCAGCCGTTCCTTAACCACCGAGTGCTCCACCCCTCAAATCCACATCTCTCCAGTTTAGAGACAAGGATGTTGTGTGGACCAGTGTCAAAAGCTTTGCACAAGCTCAATTAGATGACACCTGCTGCTCTTTCCTTATCCACCATTGCTGTAAGCCTGGCATAGAAGGCCATCACATTTGTCATGCACAACTACACATGTGGGGATCCAGGGACAAATTATCTGCTGGCTGGGGATGGATGGGGTTGTGCCAGCTGCTGCAAAGCTGCTCCAGTTTGCAGGCTGCAGGGGGTCAGTAGGTGAGCAAGGGCAAACACCACCTCCAGAATTTCTGCACTGCAGCCTGCTTTTCCTCATTGCCCTTACCTCTATCATTGGCTTTGGGTATAAAACCTCATCATTCTAAAGGGCATGTTACATCCATTTCCATCATCATTCCCTTTAAATTATGGCAGAAACAACTCTGTCTTTAACTGAATACAGGCCAATTGTGCCAAATTCCAATTTCACAGCATTTTGTGCTTCAAGAACAAAAGTATCCACCAAATTATCTCATTTGACCTCCTGTATAAGACTCAGAGGACAGAAAACAGAGCCTGAGACTTCTGCATTGACAGGAATCCGATTCATTGGGATAAGCCCAAATGATCCCCACACTTTCTGGGGAACAGTGGAAGAAGAATGGTCCTGACTTTTGCCATTTGACCTCATGGAAAATACCGACCCAACCCCAAAATCTGGAAATCAGCATGACCTGAGCCCATGAACCAGGAATGTTGGTCAGCACTCAGGCAAGGATGATTGTACATGTCCCCTACAATGTCCCAACTGGGGTCTCTCTTTATCTGTAGGGTATATTTCCATTCCACATGTGTTTATGTGAGGTTTTTTTATGTGTGCACACAATTGTTTACCAAAAAGAAATTCCTTCCTTGGTCCTTGAAGCCTGAAGTCCAGTGTTTGTTGTGATTTGAAATAGTTTCATTTGTCCAAAATAACACTGGGGACAATCCAGAGCTTGTCCTCTGCATGGATCATGGGTGGAAAACAGGGGATTACATAAACTAAAGGCCAGCAGAGATCACAACCACCCCATATTTTTGACTATGCTGTCTGTGACACTCTGATGTGATGAGGAGGGGAACAGCTCTGCTCATTGGGGTAGAGGCTTTCACTGCTAAAAAAAGAGATGAGACTTCTATTTTTTCTCATCAAATAGTGGCAGATATCGTAAGCTTCCCCAGCACTAACAGACTCATCCTAAATGTTACACCAGGAAGATAAAAAGATCTTTCAAATGCACAGCATGAACACTGACATAAAAGTAGAAGATGTAGATAATGGTATTGGCTGGCCTAAGGGGGAGAGAGAGATCTACAGAGGTTTATTTACTGCTCTAAGTGTTAACAAAGTTTGAAATCAAGGTGGTTTATGATTAGAGACAACAAATAGGTTAATTTTTCCTCACTGGATCCAACTATCTAATGCAAGGTTAACTCATTGACCTCACCCCGAAGGCATTATGTATTTCATTTTTAAGGCATAACTGCATGTTACAGGATGACCAGTAAGATCATCAATGACATCTTTTATTTCTGGACTGAAACCTTTAGAGGAAGAGAAACATCTGATCTCTGAGAAGGTGTGATCTATGCCTGCACTCATGCATTCATATATTATTTATCTTGATCTGAAAGTGAAGTCTTATAACGGGGCCCATGGAGGAAAATAAGAGCCATTTGTGCTAATTTTCATCAGAAATGTTTATATAGAGTCCTCTCTCTCTGACCACAGAGCAGACATCTCATTCCTGAAACTACACCTCCTCTCAGGAAGAAGAAGCACTAATCATTCCCACCACTGCAGAGTGTCTGGTTCTTGTTGTGACCTAAACTCACTGTTTCAAACTCCAGACTCTCTTCAAACTCTCCTTCCTCCTCTCAGATGAGGTTGTCACTACCCCTGCCCAGATATTGGTGTTAGAGTTTGAAGCAGAAGCCTCCTAATTCCTGCTCTGAACTGATCCACACAAACAGGACATAGGATCCTTCTTGTTGAATAGCTGTTAAAAACTGGCTACAGGTCTTCGATAAAGCCCTTTGGCACAGGAGAAAAACAAAGATGAAATAACATCCCAGTGACAAAGTTTGAGTGCTGAATCATGAGAAATTCCTATGTAATGGAAAACCCAAGACTGCCTCTTCCAGGTGTAGTACCAAGGTGCTGGCCTCTGAAAATACAGCAGGATGGATTCACTGTACTGGTGATGAACATTAAACAGGAAAACTATAAGAAAATCAATAGTAATGATGCTGATGGAGAAGCAGGTGTTGCAATGAAGAGAAGGTTTCGGCTTCTGGCTAATTTTTAGGCCAATATATTTTACTGCTCTGCCTAAAAGCTGAAGAGCTCTTGTGACACCACAGTCACCATACAGTTAAGGTCTGGAATGTGATGTTCTGGTGAGTTAAGAAAAACTTTTTGATTACCCATGCTTTGCACCTGGAATTTAAACCAGGGACTGGATATGAAATAGTGCTGGATGTGCTTTGAGGATAAGGACCCACTCACCCTGCCAATAGGGTTCTTTTTGTTACTGTTGTTACTTTATTTCTCTTGTGGCACCTATTCCAATTCAATTAAAATAATAGAAGTTAATTTTAAAGATGTATCTATCTTATTGAAACTTGAGAGACAAGAAGATTGGCAAAGAGTTTCAGATTTTTCTGAAAAAAATAATGATTGGTGAATTTGCAGTAATGAAGCAGTTTTGTGCCACATGGTCAAATGGCCATGCCTGAAGAAGAAAAGGACAGCTCTGTTTGGGTAGAGAAAAAAAGAAGACGAGATGCAGAAATGTAACAGAACTATTTTCATGATCAGTGTCAAAGGGGAATCATATTTGTAGCCTGGGAAGATGGGCTGCACAAAAAACTAATGTTTTTCACAGCTGGATAGGCACCGTGGGGGAAGAAAACCAGAACATCCACGTTTTTCTGTCTCCTAAAATTCTATCCCTAGTTTTTCAGCTTAGTCAATGTCTCTAAGAAGGCTTCAGGGATGAAGAATCATGGCAGCTGTTGCCAAGAACTGTGTGCAGAAACGGGCCAGGCCTGAAGGATCAGGAGATACTGAGCCTGCCAGGAGGTGTGTGCTGCTGTGAGATGCCACATTCCTGCCTGTGGCCTCTGGAAAGGACAGCAAGCCAGGCAAGCATGAATAAATGGTGGCACATAGAAAATGACAAGGAATTTAGAGGGATTTTTTACCTCATATTTGGGAGTGAGGGAGCTCTGTTGAGATACAACAGGCAGGTTTTGTCTATTATATGCATAGCTGGAGTGTGTTGACACAAGAATCATAGAAACATCCAACTGGATTGTGCCATTCCAATTGCTGCATATTCCCTTCACTCACAGAGCCCAGCATAGACAATCAAGGCCTATCTGAGGATTTTAAACAAGCCCAGAATTCCTCTAGACTAGAGTTAAGTACGGCCTTTGATTCACTCAGAAGAAGATGCTGGAGGCTCAGGAAAAAGTGAAACACCAAAGTCTCCACCACCACCTGCATCACTGCAGCTGACAATCTGCCATGTCTCTTGGAGGCTGTCCAGAAGAGGTGTGCACAGCAGGACCCACAGGTGTCCCACAGGCCACTCTAACACAGCCTGTCACTGCCAGTCCTCACTCCCAGTATGCAGGAGAAACACAGCAAGCCATTTCCACTTATGTAAAAAGAGAAGTAACTGCTACATACCCCAAAAAAAAGCCAATTCTTGGGCCCATGTTGTCTCTGCAGTACTCCCTCCCTTTGCTCTCTGAGGAACTCTCCTCCGCTCCTGACCCATACCTCACTCCCTTTTTCTCCCTCTTGAATAATCTCCTGCACCACCCCAAAATCTGTGAGGACCAGACACTGTGCTGCTGCCTGACATGCTTTTCAGGAGGCTCCTTTCATACCTAGTACATCACTTCATTATGAGTACAAAGCGTAGCTAGCTACAATCCCTTTTCATGCCCACTGCCTTTTCAGGGAAGTTACTCTGAATATCCAGACAGTAAACAGGCTGAACCTGGAAACAGTTTTTGTAAAGGACAAAATTTATTGGGAGACAAAGTAGAGCTCATAGCTTAAATTATAAAATCCATTTTGTTTCAAAAGTGAGAACTAAACAGGCTTGGATCTACCAGCAAACCAGAAATTCTAAGCAAGCATGCAATATGAGTATAGTAAAAAGGAAAAAGAATAGCCCCAAGGCATAGTGTGCAGCAAAAATACCTAGAAAGTGGAACAAGAGTATGGCTTTGCATGTGGCCAAGTTAGACCCACTATGGGTATTCCCATACTGCACTTAGACCCCTAATATTTTCTACAAGCGACTGTTTAGGGAAAGTGAGCCCTTGTGGGTAAAGAAATTCTTTTGTGAACCAGTAACTAGACAAAAGGGGGAGAGGAGAGTAGAAAAGTACAGTCATGTTTTATCACGGTGGGGGTTATCAGTGGAGTTCCATCCTGGAACCTCTGCTCTTCAAAATATTCATAAACTGGTTGGACAAAGAGCTAAGAAGTAACATGACCAAAAAAACCCAACAACCAAAACTAACCACCCAAATTAAAAGCAAAAATAGTTATGACATATGGCTGAAGGTTTTCATGTTAATTAGTGACCAGCTGATAAAAACAGTCGAATGAAATTTGATAAATGCAGGATAGTAGATATAAAGAGAAACCATTCTAGATATAAAAAAGGATAGAGTGTTCTAAATTACTTATTTCTGTTCAAGAAAGGGGGTATCAAGAAAGAATATCACATAAAAATATCAAGATGCAGATTTAAAACAAAACAATTTTTTCCCCCACATGCTGCATAATTAAACTGCAGAACTCAATGCCACAGGATGTTGTAGGGGCCAAAAGTATAAATGGGCTCAAAAAGCAATTAGACAAATTCCTGGCTGAAAAATTCATCGAGCGTTACAAAACGCAAAGATGCAGATACAATCTCTGGCTCAGGGTGCCCCTGAGGCACAGACTGCTGGGAGGGTGTGCCAGAGTAAAGTATCCCTCTGCAGTTGCTCTGCTTTTGCACTGTTCCCCAAAATACCTGCTACAGGCCATTGTCAGCAGCACTGGGCTGAGGAGGCATTTCTGCTGCTACGGGAATTGGTGGTTACTCATAAAGTTAAGGGGAAAAAAAACAGGAGCTGAATCCAGCAGCATTTGTGATTGCTGGGAAAAAAATGAGTCAGAAAGGATTTGTCAGTTATAAGGTAAAAGGATATTGAAATAGAAGAAGAAATAGAAGAAACAAAAGAAATTTAGCATGGACTGATCAATGTAGAGGAGAGAGTATCAGTCTTGTATTGTCAAATAGAAAGGAGGCTACACACTCACTGGTTCATGAGGCTTCTGGGGCCATAAACCACATTAAGAAATGAAATCCAAACAGAAATGCTTTCTAAGACATCATTTAGTAAAAGACATAAACCCAATCTGTGGAGTTGTATATGTCATTGATGTATTTCTAGCAGCTTACTTTGTTTTTCACTAGAATCCAAGAAAAGCCATTTGTATTTAAATGATGGTAGAAACGGTGAATTGTTTCATCTGGGAGTTTAATAAATGGTTTGCCCTAGTTTGTCAGAGTTTGCCATAATTTTACGTGACTGGCCAGATAGATTTGCTGGAAATGATCAGATAGCAGGAGATTGGCACAGCAGAGGAATTCCAACAGAAGCACAGAGTTAATGAATCTCCACCCGTGTCCAGACACGTGGATGGGGAGAAGGCCAGGCAGGAGCGCCCAGCCAGGATCCTCTGAGCTGAGCACACCAGCTCTGAGGATCCCCTTCCCACTGGTGGCTGCATCCACGGGGGGCTGGCTCAGACTGAGGAGAAACTATCTGTGTCCAGCCCCTCTGAGCACATGAGAGGTTAAAAGACACATCCCAAAGCACATTATTATGACACAAAAATCATTTGTGTAGTGGATAAGCTACACAATGTCCTAGAGTTAAAAAACAATCCTGGGAGTGAATCCACCAAGGCTCTGCAGTAGAGTCCACACATTTTGGAGGAGCTCAGGTCCTGCTAAAAGCTCAAGTGCATCCTCAGAGGTGCAGGGACCATGGTGGTGGGTTGAGAAGATGTCCTGGACTCTGCAGAGGCACCACCTCCTGTTCTGGGGCTGGGCGAGGTGCACATCAGCCCTCCGTGAGCCATAGCTTGATGTGCTGTGACCTTTCTTCTCCCTGTTACAGTCAATTCAAACTGAAGGCAGTTGCTCAGTTCCTGGGTTTTAAAGCACCTCTCTCACTGCTTCAGCAAGGAGGTAACTTCTTTTTAAGTTCACAAGTCTATTATTCTCCTGAAGTTACCCGCCTAGAAAGTCTTCCTAAAGTTAATGGATTTGAAGGGGAAAATACGCCCTGAAGTGCAGATGATTTCTGGTTATCCTGACTGTCTGTGCTCTGCAAATCAATGCCCTTGAATCTGGCCAAATCTACAGCCAGATAGGCTGAAAAAAAAAAATAAATCCAGCAAGGGTTTGAACATCTTTCATACATCTTAATAGGGACATTATGCCTAAGCCCCTTTGTGACCATTTAAATGATAAGACCATTAGAATCATTGCGTGGCAATAACAGCTCTCATAAGGAAAATGCATCCTAAGTATCTAGTGGATACAGTGTCAATCCTAAATACAAGCATCCTTCCACAAAAACTCACAAAAATCAGGAGAAATGTATTGCTGGTCCCAGATTACTATTTGGCCATAATTTATTGGTTTTTCCTAGTGAGTTTTGGTGAAATGCTAAAACTTCTACAAGGACAAGAATCTTTAGTTTACAGAAAAAAGACACAGTATAATTGTTTTTTTCTTTTTCCTCCTGCATATTTGGATTTCTCCTGCACACAGTCTATGACTTTCAGCTACAAGCTATGACTGATCCCTTGACAACTCTAGTCTCTGCGATAAATTGTTCAAAGTCAGACCTGGGGCTGTGTCAGTTTCTAGAACATCAGGGTTTTATATCTTCTCTAGCTTCATTTTAAATTTAAATGATAACAAATGCAATCTGACCCCCGATGGAACAGAACTTTTTTTTTATCAGGTTGGTGTTTTTGTTAATACGACTTTGGTAAGGATCTCAAGCCCCAGACAGTCTCGGACAATCTCAAATCTTAAAAAATGATTTATGCTGAATCTCTACATGCTACCTAAGAGGGAGATGAGCCATGAGCCACCCTGGCATTGATGCACAATGCCAACAAGAGGAAGGGAAGCAGTGCTGTAGCCTTCTGGGCACATCTTCTCCCACTTTTGTCCCCAGTTCTGGTTCTTTTTGAATTGGTTTCAGCAAATGCTTTTTATGTTTATGTTGTGTTGACAGCAGGATTTAAATTGGAGTTTTATTGTTTTGTTTTATTTGCACATCTGCCTATTGAATTTTGAAAACAATGTATAACCTATGCTCTTCCTTGAATTTCAGTGTGACAGGACTCAGACCCAAAAGCCTATTCCTTTGCTCTTCCCCCACACTTTTTTTTTAGAAAAAAAGGTCTGTACAATATTTTATAGCCAGCTGGACCTACACCTCTGTTGTTTGGAAGATGTTGGAGAGAACAATTCTCACAGAGAGTAGAGAACAAACCTGACAATGTAGTTGTCTGGCAAAAAGACTCTTCTGATTTTTTGGGTGAAGGGAAATGTCTTGTGGCTTGTGCTCCACGTGGCTGATGGTCTGAGCTGGCAGAGCACTTCTATCAAACACTGTTTGCACTCACAGAGCTTTTTCTCTGGTCTTTAAATCTAGTTCTCATCTGTCAGTAATCCCTTTCCTGTTTTCAACCAAAGGAAAGCCTTGTGCCATGAACAAAGGGGAAAGAGATGCCACATATTAGTAGCCAAGATAAGGTACCAGTATTTAAACAACATCAAATGCTCATTCCAGACAAAGAGGGATATCTCTGATGAGTCCAGTGCAAATACACGCCCTCACATCTACTGTGGTCATCTACAGAGCCATTTTGGTTGGATTTTTTTCCCTCTTTGACCCTTCATCACCTCTTTATTCAGCCTCCCCCAAGCAGAGCATGATGTCTGACTCAAGCTTTTGAACTCTCTGCATGTAAGTGGGTTTCAAAGTAAGCAAACAAGCTCATACATCCTTTGCCTCTGTAGGTGTGTTCACATATTTTTATTTATTAAAAACAAAATAAAAACATAATCTGATACAATTAAAAGATGTGTTTCAGAGTGTGGTCTATGCAGAGAAACGTTTGCACCTGGTATCATAATTTATAATGTTTAAGAAACAAGTTGGCATTAAAAAAAATAAGACATGACAACAGAGATAATAGAATCCAAAAATCTCTCCCAAATTACTGAACAGTAGAGAATTGGACAAGTTCACTCAGGCTATTTTTCTAATATTTTAGAATAGTAGTTGCCTGCTCAAACCTTTGATCTCATAACTTTGCCAGCTGACAATAGATAAATAAGTGTTACAGACAATACAGCAATAATGAAAGTCGGTGTGTTTTCTAGAGAGGCATTGAGATGTGAAATGATGGGAGATTAAAGTGCATGTGAAGGGCAAATTTTGCTCTCAGCTGTCTAATGCACATGAAGCCTTCTGAATATGGCCTGTTGCAGGAGAATCATCTGAAATGGTTAATTCAACTAATAGAGAAAAATGAATTATCCAGTGTGGGTTTTGTTGTTTTGTTGGCTTTTTTTTTAATTCCCTGAGCTGATGGAACACTTATTAGTTAATCATGATATAGAGTTCATAATGTCAAAGGAAAAGAGCAACTGTGTAACAAAGAAATTGAAAAACTGTCCTCTCCAGGAAGAAGATGGAAAAAGAGACTCCCATTTTATATCTGTTCTTCTGGATTGAGTGAAATAAAAGCTCATCTGGTCTGTAAGGTACCTTCTCAGAGTCTGGGAAGAAGAGTGAGGCAGAGCTGTGTGAAGCCCTGGGCCTGGTGAAGGCTTGGGGGTCCCGAGCCCTCCAGACCCCAGCACAGCCCCAGGTGTGCCCAGAGGGACCAGGGGGTTGAAGGTGGGGGTGCAGCTACCTCAGCATCCTCTCCAGAAATATCAAGAGCAACAGATGAAGCAAATGGGAGATGGTTGCAAAAGGCCACAGAGTACTCCCAAAGCCACCATAAATTGCAGTAAAGGAGAGATGGGAATCAGCAAGAGAACAGCTGGTAAAATCAACTGAGCTTTCGTGTTTCACTGGCTGGTATGTGAACTGCAGGCACTGGGCTGAAATAACAGATAGTACTGACTCCTTGGCCTGGCCAGAGGACAAATACAATCTCCTGATGGATCTGCTCAGACTTTTCTGCAGGCAGTATTGTGTATATGGAGGTAAATTATATAGAAAGGAATACACCCATACATTTTAGCAGCAGCATAGGGAAACAAACTTTTCTTTTTCTCATACCAAATAAATACCAATAACACCCAGAGACAATATTCAACAAAGGCAGAGTGAGCCCCACATACCAAGGCCCTAAGACCCTCACTTTTCACCCCTGTGGGATTTTGCTGTGTGACTGAAGTCCAACATAGAACTTGGCTCTGGACCAAACCCAAGGCCATCAGAGCCTGAGTTTGTAGTTTGTTAAGAGATCCAATCCTGCCATATGTTTACCAGCGATGTCATAATTGTCTGTGCATCCTCAGTCTGCTATGGATTTTGCAGCAGCTGTCAATAGCACTCATTCATCACGGGCCCAAGATAATTGAAGCACTCCATCTGCTGCAGGGCCACTATTACCAACACTGATACTTGTGTCAGTAACTTGCTGAAGAAGGGCCTGAACTTGCTCCTAGTGAAAAATCAATGGGAGGATTTCTGTTGGCAGAAGAGGAGGCAGCCCTAACCCCTTCAGTACTGGAAACCTGAGCAGCTGCTCAGCGTCCAATTCCACGGCACCATCCAGACCCACTGTGCCCCTGGACCTCTGGAAGGAAGCAAACACAGGCAGAGCTCTGCTGTGATCACACAGCCTCTGCAGACTGGTCCTGCAAGGCCCTCTGGAGCACAAATCCCCACTGAGAGAAAGGGCAGGTACAGCAGAAAAAAGAGCTGGGCTGAAGAAACACATGGTGGCAGCTCACATGGACAAGAGAGGCAGAATTCAAGTTATGCATTCAGTTTAAAGCCCCTGCCTGCATAAACAGTCAGACATGTTTACAGGAAAGTGCTAAAGGAATTAATCTGTTACTCAGCAACACTAATCAAGACTCCTACCCCATGCAGTTCACAAAGTCCTACATCTGTGCATACCTTTGTATTCCTGTTCACAGTCAGCCTCATTCCATCTTCTGCCTGCTGTACAAACAGAAGGAAAAAAACAAGGTCTGAGAAACTGGTCATTGTGATAAAGCATTATTTTCTCTCACATAAAACCAGCCTTTTCTATCATTTGCAGTCCTCTTTTCTCCTATTTTTATCTACTTATTTTCTTGCAAGAAAAGAACAAACTTTTGAAAACCAAGGCAAGTTATGACCTTTTTAACAAAGAGAGGAAAACAGAAGTTGTTATCCTGCTGTTGTGAGTGCAGATGAGATCAAACTAGAACTTTAAATCAGAACACCCTTGAACTTTCTAGGTCAGGTTCACCTCTAAAGTTTGCTGCTAAGGCAAGTCAAAGCCTGTGCTCAGATGGATGTGGATAGCTCCCACTGAGTTCAGGCTGCCCTCCTTGATTGTCACGGTAATATTTTTGTTGTGTTTGTTTACTCCAGTGAAGGTTCTCAAGGATCTGACTTCATTTTCATTCTTTCCTGTCTGTACCCAGTATAAGAAAGGCCACTTTCTTGAATATACTTTGATTCTCTTTGTGCACACAATGATGTAATGGTAGGAAAATGAGAACTTTAGTGAGGACAGCTGTCCCTGAAGTGTCACTTCAATGGCAAAAAATAAAGAGTGATGAAGGTTCAAAGAAGATAACACTACAAGGTCTCAAAATAAAGAGCAAAACCCGTGATTTCTCTTTTCATCAGAGGAGCAGAGAAAGTGAGGCCCTCTTCTTCTGGGCAGTGATTTAGATGTTTCGTGAAATGTTTTGTTGTTTGGTACATTCTAGACCTGAAAGGTTTGAACAGATAGATAACACTTTTTTAATTGGATGAATGGGAATAACAGAAAAGGGCAGCACATGTTTGAATTTCCTACCAGTTAAGTCCTCCAGAGTATTTTACAGTACCACAGGATGGAGGAAGCTGTATAAGATCTTTGTATTGAGATGACTGGAAAAATTGTAAAGGAAGTTTCCTTTACAGTTGTCTTTGTCTTTTGTGGATGTCTTCTTATTTCTTCCAATACCAGGAGCCAAGGTAGTTTTATTTTTAAGCAAAATGGGAAGGGAGAAAAGAGAGAAGAAAAATCAACAATGAGGAATAGTTCTGTGAGTGGCTGAAGTGAAAATAGAGACAACCTAAAAAAACATAGACATATTCCATTGGTGAAGAGAATAATTTCATATCACAAGGAAGACATAAGATTTTTTTTTAATAAACTTTGATTTTTAGAAGAGACATAAAGATTCTGACTAAAAAAATACCTTTCTCTTCAATATTTAATGAACCTTTATTTTTCTCCATCTACTTTCAGTACATGAAAACAAGCCTCTAACACAGGAACACACTCTCCAGCTGCAGTGTAACAGATGTGCTAACCATTAGTATCTGCTTCCCATTCCAAGTCATTAAATCTGAAACCCTGCAGGAGGAATCAAAGGTACCATCAGGGGACCTGTGGCAGTTATGGTGTTTCTACTTAGCTGATTTCACTAAAGGGCCAGTGCTTTACCTTGAGGCACAGAGGAGAGTAAGGAACCCAGATCTAGATTAAATTTGGATGAAATGACTATGAAAATGTACAGCTGGAGTCATAAGATCCATTTTCTGATCCACTCACCATAGTGAAGAGGAGATAAATGGTGTGTCACTGATGAGGGAAGGTGTAAATAGCATCCAGTGGACTTGAAAACAGAGTTAAAACAGAGAAGACCCTGGGCTAAAATGCTGCAGTGTCGGGGGAAAAGGGCAGAGCCAGGATTTGATTCCTGAGAGCTCAGCTCCAACAGAGAAATGGATGGTTCAAGTTGGACACTCCAGAGAGTGTTACTGTGCAGGCAGGATCTGTGCCTGCTGCAAATTGGGATAGCTGTTGGTATGGTGATGGCAAAGAGGCAGAAGGGCCTTTGTAGGGGTTCCACAGAGATGTTTATTCCAGCCACACACACAGATTGTCCAGGGTCAAAAGCAAACCTCATGGGGAGGGCCCAGGTTCAAGTATAGGAATAGTGGGGGCTGGGAGAGCATCAGGGACCAATTGTCAGGGACATGGGGGCAGCACAAATGTGGGGACAGGGTGTAGGAGCCAGTGGAATTGTAGGGAGGGACTGACTGAGGGACACAGGGATGGGGATGGGGGTAACGGGGCTGACTGAGGGAGCAGAACAGGAATACATTGGTGCAACAGAAACAGAGAATCCTGTGAGAGAAGCCCCTTGTGTCTCCCCAACTCAGGGAGTGCCTCTCAGGGTCCACCAACCTCCACATGTGCCCACTGGCTGAGCTAGGATTTAGGAACAACCTTGTCATTTTTATTCAGAGCCTCCAAAAAAAGCCCTCATCACAAGGTTGCCAGCACTGAAAAGGGACAGTGCAAGGACTGAATAGAAAGATGGACCTGCCCACAAAGGCAACAGAAGTGCAGACTGGGGAGTTGAGTCTTCAGAAATGCCCCTGGCCGCTGAGAACACAGCCCTGGTGGGCACTGAGACTGGACCTCAGCAGAACCTGACCAGAGCAAGACCAAACACCTTCAGGCATCTTCCAGAAAGCCAGGCATCTTCATTTGCCTCAAGCACATCCAGATCCCCTTCCCTCCTCAGGAGACACTGTTCCTCCTGGGATAGAATTCCTCGATCTTCAGACGCCCAAATTCACAGCATTTTTTAGACTGCGTAGCATTCCAGCCACCAGCTGGCTTTCTGATGTCGCATGTGGGTGAGCTTTTGCTCACTCCCTTGCCATCTCTCTGCAAGCAGTGGGAGCCAGAGTGGGGCAAGTGTCACAGGCAATATGCAGAAGCAATTCCGGAAACTTTATTGCTCAGAAGTGGCACTCAGCCAGGAGAGGAGAAAGAGAAGAGCTCATAGTTGTGTGCTTGCACACACTGACAAAACTGCTACTGATGAATCAGAGAGAGAAATCTGGAGAGGTGACCTTGGGAGGTCACAGAAGACTCGTTTTTGCCAACAAATATGAACATTTGCAATCATGCTGTGGCCTGATGCCAGTCACTGTTTTATGTGCTATCTCATCAAAACATATGAATTTTCAATAGCTGTTTTAGAGTCCTGCTTGCTGCGGCGTTGTATCTCTCCTACTCCTACAGGTTTTGGATTGTACAGATACAAAAGCAGGGTATTGAGGAAAGCTGGCACTTGGGTTGGCATTGTTTCCCATGAACATTTTCCTGCATTCTGAAAATCGCCGACTGGTCAAGTGCCGGAAGGTCACTAAACAACGTGGCAAAACTGATGACAGAAGGGAGGCAAAAAAATCTCTGGAAAAATGAAACTCCTTCATTGTCCAGCCTGGAAGGTCAAAAATTGCCATTTTAAGACTGCTTGTGCTAAGGGAGGCTCACCCACCCTAGGTGTCAGCCCTTCAGAGAGAACTACTGTAAATATCGCCATCTGTGATGTTCCTGGTGAAGGACTCTGCTGATGTAAAGGTTATTACTCATTTATAAACATATGGCTGCTGTAATCCTTCGTTCTTCTGTTCATAGTGGGTTTGTGTTTGGTCGAGCTCAGTTTCAAACCAAAGATCATTTTTTCCCCTATTCAGCACTAAGGGGACATTATCAATTTGATTCATGTTAATAAAAAAACCCAGCAACCCACTGTGGCAAATTCTTAAATCAATAGATGTGATTTGACTTTAAAAAAAAAAAAAAATCCCATTGAAAGCAGTTGGTCTGAAGGCGCACCACCCAGTGCAGCCTGAAATCAAATCTGCAGTGACTGAAAAAGATTGTGAACAGAAAGACAGAGGATTCTGCTATTCATCATTGTCCTAACTAAGCAAAATAATACAATCTAAAAGCAAATGTATGTTTTTCTGGCATTATTTCCATTTTGTAAATCCAGGGAGATAAAACACTGAGGTTTAGAGTACGTGAGCTGACAGCATCTTTTCAGTGATGCTGTGATGGCAAATGCTCTGAAAATGTGTTTTCAAACTATGGATTTTATTGCCTGTGTGTGTGATGTGTGAATACTTGAGCATATACATGCCTTTCAAATGAGCCCTTTAGATCTAAGATCCCATTTCCTCCATATAGTCAACAAAGACCATAAAGCAATTTCTGTAGGAGCAAGAGTTCACATAGAAGACCTGAAAGCTAAAAATTCCCACCAAACCAGTTCAGACACAATGCACAGCTTACCTGTTGTCTGTCTGCTTCCAGGAGCAAAGGGACCAGCTCCTCTGGCTTGTTGTAAATGTCTAGCCCAGGCTGAGATGAGCTCCTTCTCAAAGTCCTTTGACTTTGGGGAGAGTTTTATGAGGCCCTTGATTAAGATTTTTGATGGCAGTAGAGCCTGTGTTTACATGGCTCTCTGTAATATTATGCAAACCCTGGGGAAAAAAAGTTTTTTATTCTATGCTGCATTGAAATACCTTGGAGCAAACCACACCCCCATCCCCAAATGGGCATGGCTGGATTCCACACAGCAAGACATCTCTGCCTATACTTTTGACCAGCAGATCAAATAAAATCATATATACCAATATATGATCCTGTCTCCTGAGAAACGTTTTTCCTGATGGGGAACTCATCTGCCATATTTTAGATGGTGTCTAAAAATCCTTGTCACTGATATTGCCTTGGATTACTCTAAAAGAATACTTTAGCACCCAGCCCACATTTCATCATTAATAATATTTATGTAATGCAGCTGCAAGGCTGAGCAGCACATTACATCACCTCAGCTGAATGAAGAGCAAGTTGCACTTTCTAGATCACAGCACTGCCATGTTTGCATTATGCTGGAATTCAGTAATGAAAAAAAATTAAATGATGGGAACGATTAAGATGGCTTTGGGATTTTTTAAAATTAAGGTTGCAAGATGAAACTGGAAATGTATTTCAGCATCATCTTTTTAAATGTTTAAATCAACTTAGAAAGAATTTCCTTTTTTGGAATGCTGAGGTAATTATTTCTATATGTAATCTTTTGTTAAAACTAATGTGTGAGCCCCTTAAATACAGTGAAAAATTAATGGAATTTATTGAGGAATCCTCACATCCATAAGAAAGCTTCAAATATGGAGATTGGAATAATTTTTTTACGTGAAAGTGTGTGAATATCCTTGATTTATGGCATCTGAGCACCAAACTTGCAGTCCTTCCCGGATTGCTGTGAGATGGCATTTGCACTACAACAGAGATCTCAGCATGTTTTTCCAGCAGAATTAAACATATCCATGCAGCTGGCAACTTCAGTTTCTCACAGAGTGTGTTACACGTCCAGGTTTTGGAATGTTTTAGATTGTTTATTGTCTAGTGTTTATGTTTTTCCTCTAATCCACGTCATGTAGTCTTTGAGCACACAGGGTTTCACCCTTGCTACATGCCTGGCAGAGATTTATTAATTGCATCTACTTGAACAGAACAGAATAGAAGCACAGAGAGAATAAATGACTTGGCAGAACCAGAAATAGAATCAAGATTTCCTAAAACCCGTTCCAGTGCCTCAACCACAAACCCATTCCTGTGAATGGACCAGGAAGTGCACCATACCTTTTTTTCCCAAAATTTATTCTATTGAATCACTGCAAAAAGGTCCGTGGACATTCTTGCTGCAGTTTAAATAGTAGCATAATTCAGTTTATTTTGAACCTGTTCCCAACAGGCTTGAGACAAATCAAAACATCTGTGCAGTGCAGGTATTAGCTTTATTTTTGAGCCCAGTGTTTAATTCTTGATGATTTCTCATGCCCTGAGTTATGTGTTATGTTATGATAACTCTTCTGAGTTATCAGAAGAATTCAGACCTGCCTCTCACACCTTGTAAAATTTAGAGATACTAAGACTTAGGGACTTTTGCTTAACTAATAATTACAAGCAGGCCATTTCTTGCAGATTTGCTTCTCTCTTAATTTTAGCATTAAGCTTTTAGCTACAATCACTCTCCACAAAGCCCAGAAAATTGTCTGTTGTTTTAAACTCATTGTTTCCGAGTTTTTACAAAGCAGCTCCAGAGGCAGTTTCCCCATTCCAAAGCACCCTGACTGGTGAAAATACCCCTGGCACTTCTTTTAGTTTTCTCCCCAAAAATTCCCTAATAAACACTAGAAGTGAGTTTGCCAAGTCTGTACTTACAGGCGTAATCTCCTATTGACACATGTATAAATTACAAGGGGAGAAGCACTATCCAGTCACAGGGTAATGCTCTATCAGTGAGATTTCTGGGATTTTTGAGCAGTGTACTCTGCATATGGCAACTGCTGGCTAGTGTTTGCCTATTCTTCACTTGCTTAAAACCTCTGGTTTTGTCTTGAGGGTCCACGTAAGGTCAACTTCCCACCCCCCAACAGTGGCATAGAAAACTGCTCTGAAGGTGGAAGAAAATGCCTCTCCTCACTGAGCAGCCAGTGTTGATAAAACAGCTCTCTGTTGGAATAGCTCTAAGGGCAAACAGTGAGGAGGTTTACCCATTCAAACAAAGTTAAGAGTGAGCAAATTCTCTTAAAGATGTACCTATGTCTGAGATCTTTGTTTCGTTTTCAGTTACTTGATAGAAAATAAAGATAAAGCCAAGAGCAGGCTGCACTGAAAAAATCCTCTGTGCTTCTGAAAATATTTCCTTTGTGTTCAAGAGAGAAACATAAGTGAAGGCCACTTTAGCTAAACTTGTAATAATATTGTTTTAAAAATAAATAACAAACTCTTATATGTATATATATACATATTGAGCCCTTTTTAACCTTTGCTTTCTCACTGTTTCTAGAAAAGAACAAGAATGGGGAAAGTACATGGTTTGCCATGTCTGATTTACTCCCTTTTATGGGCTCAGGAATTAAGAGAAAACAATCAAAGGTGAAGCTGTGTGATTTGTAAACACAAGACGGTGGTTGTATCATGAAATCTGCATATAATTCTGTCACCTGTTTCCACTTGCTTGTCCTCTCCTGGAGTGTCTGGTGGCATCTCTGGCAACATGTCCTCAAGGACTTTCCTAAAAACATGTCCACTGACAAAGTAGGACCGTGGGGTTTTCGTGGGGGTTGTCTGGCTTGGGGATGACATTTGACAGGTTGGTCCAGTTTCCAATTTAGACAAGGGCCAAACTGGAAATTCAAGATGCTGATAGGAGAGGACCACAAATGAGGAAGGAGTTGAGCCTGAAACATGGGGGCAACCCAGAACCGCCTCTGCCATGCACACCAGGATCAAATAATGACTCAGAGCTCCCTGAAAGAGATGCAAGTCAGGAGCCTGCCCCACACAAACACACCTCCTCCTGCTCCCAGGGACGTGTCCTTTGAAGTAGATGTCCTGAAATTCATGTGTGGGTCCCCAGGGATGTGAACAATGGCTCCACGTGCAACTCTTGTTTAAAGGGGAGGAAGAGAAATTCTGAAATCCCCTTCACCTCCTTCAGCCTCAGTTTCAAGTGGTTTTACATTTTCTGCTCCTTGAAGGTGAAGGGCTTCTCCCTGCTGCCCATCAGCAGACTGATCTTATGGCCTCCTCCATGCAGCCAGTCTCACTCTGAGGTGCTGCTCTTCTCCCAGGGCTGAGCCTGCTCTGAACTCACTCGACAGGCAAGGTGTGCTCAGCAGAGCCCTGCTGCAGACTACACATCTTGCTATCAGGGGACCAAATCATCAGGTGCATGGAAAAGCTTTAGCAAACAGGCTTTTGTGAATGTTTTTGGGCTGGCCTTGGGGCTGTCAGGACAGCATTCTCCTCCATACTGCTCCCCACTGATGGCCTGGCCACAGGCAGGGAGTGGTTTCTGCCACCTCAACCCAAACCCAGCAAACCTGTGGGGACAGACAGTGTGGAGATGTGCTCTGTGTTGATTGCCTGGGTTCACTCTGACCCTGCAGCTCTCCAGTGTATTTCCATGGATGGTTCCTGCATCATGAGCTGCATCTCTTGCACCAAGATCTCTTCAGTGAAGCCTTTCCACATCTGCCTGGCTGGCCCTTCTCTCCCACGGCAAAAAAGCATTCTGGTGTCCTTTCAGTGCATATTCTCAACAGGTTGTTACACAACCTGACTATTTCTTTGCTTACCTCCTGGGTGGCATTTGCCATGGTGATGAGTTCAGATCTATTCAGTAAGAGCAGGACCTCATCAGAAAAGGCAGCACAGACAGAAAACTTCACCTTCTCGAGAGCTATGAGCTCATTCGCAGAGATAGAGCACTTAAAATGAATTAGTGTATTCCAACACAGCAAAAGCTATAAATAGAGTGCTTATAAATAAACCAGTTTTGTCCCTTGCTCAGGCACCAATTCAGCAGTCTCTTCCTCTGTGTCTAGCACAAGCATGTACTTACATCCCTCTGACTGCGATGGGATAAGGCACTAGCTTTCAATTAGTCCTGTTTTGCTTAATGTAAGCCATAATGCTGAATCTATCCAGGTACCAGCCCTTCTTTCCTGTTAAATCAATAGTGCTTAGAGGCCTAACTCCCCACTGTGAATCTGGATTTTACATTTTAGGACAACTTCTATGTTTTATGAATAAGAGGTAGATATTTCCTGTTTCAAATGCTTCTGTTTGCCGTTCCTGAGGGACTACCCCTCCCTGCATAAGAGCTACTATTTGCATAGGCCATCTTTCTTATTCCAACACATGAGCAGCCTCCTGATGTTGTGGAAGAGAAAACATCACAACTGTTAGCAAATCTGCTAAAACAAGGTTTAATTTGAAAGGAAATGCGTGCAATTATCACATGTAAGCAACTCCTAAACAGACAGCACGATCGTATCAAACACACTTTGATGGGCCTAATCAAAAAACTCTGAATCTTTCAGACATGTGCATTTCTGGATTGTCAAGAAGAGCCAGAACATATGGCTCAGACACATCTGCTTGGCCAGACACCTGATGATAGTGCTGGCATACCCAAGGAAGTGGCCAAATGTTTGATATTATCCCACGCAAACTTGGACACAGGTTCATGCCACCACTCAGACCAACTATGCCCAGAGTGAAAATATCCACCAGACATCATTATGCAGAGATGCTTAACATGCCCCAATTGGACTCTCTGAGCCTATAAACAGTTTTTATACAGTTGACAAGACCTCAGTGACTCAGGCAGGGAGCCTGGTGTGAGTGGACAGAACCATAATTTGCACCATGATTTCAGTTCTAGCTCTACAGGCAGTATCTGATTTTGCAGTTTAAGTCCAGCTTGAAAGCTTATGCTGACACACAGAAATACCTGAGCTAATAAATTAGCTTAAACACGGCCGTTATTTACCTGCAAATTGCAAACATGGTTTTGCCCTTGCCATGCTTGCTAGCTCAAGAAATGTCATGTGGATATGTGAGACGCCTCTGAGCGCCTGCCATCAGGTCACCGGCCTCTCCAATGAGTCTCGCTGCCTCTTTAACCATTTTCTCCTTGGCTGCTCTTCACATCAGAGTGCAAAGCTTTGTCCTCACAGAAATGCTCTGTGCTCCAGCTTACCACCCTCTGAGCATTTTACTTTCTTTAAATTTAGCTGCAAGCTCATTTTCTTTGCTTATTTTCACATGCTTTCTGTACATGCACCAAAAATACAATCATCAGTGCTTTGTTTTTAAAAACAGCAGCTAGTTCCAGAATAGGCTGGTGCAAGCAAATGAAAAATCTCCCACATTTACATCAGCTGTGCAGCAGACCCACAGGCTGAAAGCAAAGCAATGTCCAACACCAAGATAAGACATTGGCTTTTGAAATGGCCTTTTCCCCAGCCTTGGCAACTGGTTCTTCTGATTCAACCTTAGCACTGGGAAGAACGTCATTGTTTTAAGGAGTTCTGACATAATTGGTACCCTGTACTAAGCCTAATGCTGGAACTGAATTTATACACTATTAAGTCACACATTTGAAAAAATCCCCTCCCCCTCTGAGATGTCAGGATATGTCAATCTTCAGGTTGCAAAGCAAGACCTTTGCCAGGGCAAGTGAAGAAAATTCTTTTTTTATTTCAATCTCTTTAAATGATGGAGGTCTCTGTATTTGTATGCACACAGGGTAGGAATGGTTTAAGTATCCTATGAACTGTCAGGTAACAACTGTTGGACTCTTCACCCTGCCTCTGAAACTTTCTGAGTGCAAAATCTCCAAGCACAAAACATTCTGCAGAGCCCCCTTGCCTTCTGGGTTTGAGGGAGCTATTGGGTTCAGCTGCACACCTCACCAGGCAAAAACAGCCCCACTTCTTGCTGAAGATTCTTCCTGTCTCTTGTTAAAAAGTGGGGCAGGAGGCAGTTTTGAGTTGCTCACATCTGAGCCATTTCAGAGAAATCCAGCCTACAAGAGCATTTTGGAGATCATGATGATGGTGTCCTATGATCTTATTCTGTACTCATGTTCCCTTTAAGGACGCAAGGTCTTCATATTTGTCCTCACAGGGGAAATAATTTCTTTGTATAACTTTGATATTTATTTTTTTTAAGGAGAATGGTAGAGAACATTGAAAACAGTAGAAAATTTCATTTTATCTTGGTCAATGCTCAAAAAATCTTACTCTTTAAAACAAATTTATAGTATTTTCCAGCCATAGTGTCTGGAGATGCCTAAAGAATCTGCCAATGTCACCTGGACCTTAAGAACAAACACATTGATCTTGAAAGAAGACAGATTAAAATAAAGGGCCGAACTCTACTCCCACAGAAATTTACCCAGCAGAAACATTTCTAAAGCACCAAACAAACCCTGCAGTGGCTGAGTCCTCAAATATTCTGTATTAAGTACTGTCTCTGGAGAGGTGCTTAAAAATTCATAATATGGTGTATCTATTGATGTATTTAACGGAACTCTGGAGTGAGGAAGTAGAACTCTCCACCACTGTCAAGATAACACTGCCAAATTTTCCTTTGGATCTGTACACCTCCAGATGAAAACCTGAGTTCCCTGGGGGCCCAGATATTATAGTTGGAGCTGACAGCTTGGATCTCTATTGTGAGAAATTATTCATGATATTAGCAGTTCTTTCCTCTTAAGGCAAGCATGTGAAATATTACATCTTCACTCAGATTTCCTGCAATAACCTGATACATAACTCAATATTAGGAGACGTTCATCAGCAAAAACAAACGTGTTAGTGCAGCAGTATAATATAACAGAACTCGATACCAGGATGTAGCTGCTGAAATGAACTTGCAAAAAATAGCAGCTATATAGACATTACATCAAGTGAGGAGCCTTTTAGGGAAGGCAGAGAGATACAGGCACTGTGAGCCTTTCTCACTATATATCACATCTTTCCTCTGCATGAGAGAAGTTCAGCTTCACAATAGAACTGCACTCTCTATTGCACTGCGAAAATATTTGCCCTTTTTTTATCTGTTACCCCAGTCTTACACTGTCAATAACTTAATTGTTGAATATATGGGAGTAAGCTGTGGGTTGCTATTGAAATGCTTCCCCTGAAGATCTGATATCAAACACGCAAGAAACAAGAGGGAGTTTGAGCCCTGCTTTGGAACAGGGCAGAGCTCCTCCTTGGGTCATGGTTTTCTGCTTATGTGACTCCTAGCTCAGAATTTACCCTTCAGGAGTAGTGAGGCATGAGAAGAGGACACGTGCAGGGGACATACACTACACACACTGAAAATGAAAGCAAATTTCAGTTGTAAGTCTCAGCTTCAATAAAGTGCAAATTAAATCATCTGCCATTATTCTCTGCATTTAACCAAAACCTGGCTGTACCAAAAAGGCTCTGAACAAGGTAGATTTTTATAATCTTAAAGCATATTCTTATGTGTTAGATTCTACCTTATCCTACCTGAGCAAATGGACAAGGATGCAGTTGATGATTTGATTTCAGAAGTTTTGATTCAGGTTTCAGTGTGTAATCATCTTGCAGAGCGTAGGCTCTCTCAGCTCGCTCAGGCCCACGTTATGCAGGCTTTGAAACACAAAGAGCAGTAAAGACTGAGTGAAAACCCTTCTAACTTCCACATCTGAGTGACCCCATTCTCCTTCTGAAAAGGAGATTGAGGTTTAAAAGCAAATGCTGCCCTGTGGTCTATACAATTTTAAGTAATCATAGGCACATATAATAAGTAGCTCTAAAATCCTAACAAATGAAGCTTGTTTTCTCAGCAAGAGAGGAACAGTTCTACAGTGCTATTTAATTTATACTTTTCCAGATGTGTTTGAAAATAAGGGTTATAGTCTATAGCTCCTATCTGCACTGGATAACTTTATATGACATCTGTTTTTTCAGCAATCCCTGAAGTACCCAAGGAAGTCTAAAGTCTCAAGAGGTCACAATGCAAAAGAGTTTGACCTGAATTAGCACAAGGTTCTGCAGTACCACCTGTAAAATCACATATTCCTGGAACTAGGATGAAGGGCAGGAGCATGGGGTGGGCAGGCATGCCTTTGCATGGTAAATAATGCTCCAGAAAAGGTGAATGCACCAGGGATGGGGGCAGATGTGGGCTTGTTATCTGCAAAGGTGAAAGGAGATGGGGTAGCTGTGCCTCCTTCTTCCTGAGAGGTATGTTCCTCTTTCCAGCAGGAAAACTGCTACAGCTCCCAGTCCAGCACTTTGGGACTCTGGCACAAGCAAAGTGGACAGAGGGGCCCTGGCAGCTCTTGGCAGCCCTGCCACAGGGATGCTTTGTTGACCCCAGATGAATTCACAATACTGCTCTGAAGAGGGTAAAATTTTTTCACAAAATTACAAATGGAAAGATTGAAGAAATTCCTTATGACTTATCTTGTGGCTAGTGGCAGGGATAAAATGTGCACTTCCTGCCTGAAAGTCATGCCTTTACCCATAAGGCCACCCTCGTCCCACTGACATAGCTGAGGAATTACATTGGATGAGTCACCAGGAGCTATTTATTTTGAGGGCTTAGAGCACTCCATGTTAGCCAGAACACAGAAGTTGTGCTGGGCTGATGCAGAGAACAGCTTGTAGAAGCCCAGGGAAGGTCTCACTTGCATTTCCAATCTGTCCTCCCACACTTATCTTTGTCATAGGGCAACAAGTAGCACAGTGGCATTTTTATGTGTTGATTTTTTTCCCCACCCACTCTGATTTCCGCCTCCAATTTGACCTTTTGTTTGCCAGAGATGTCCACCAGAAAGGCAGCTGGGTTACCACATCACGTTAGACTGAACATTATGATGGGCAGAAGTTCAGTTGGACACAAGACACTTTTCTACATGTTTTCTACTACAGCTCAAAAGGGGAGCTGAAAGGTTTGCATGGTCCATTGTTTTCTAAAAGATCCCATGCAACATTTTGGTCTACAAAGAATTAAACTGGCAAAAGTATGTGTTTGCACAGACTACACCTTTGGGTGCTATAAAACTGAATAATATTCTGTAATTCCCATCCCCTGGCAATACAGTTCTCTCCCAGTGGTGAATTTACTATGGCCTTTGCAGATTAGGGTAAGAAGTCCAGATTCAAATGGAAGAATAAATAATGGAGCATTGTTTTAAAAGCTATAATAAGGCTGTAATTGATTATTAAGGTAGGTTTAATACATGGTGCTTCAGTTGTTGAAGCCCAACAGGTTTCATTTAACCAGGGCTCACAAACATCTATTACATTTCCTTTTGATGTGCTTATAACCATCTATAATAATTATGTATGTAACACACTCATAAATCCCCTGACTCTATATTAAACCTCTCTGAACCCTTTCTAAGTGGAATCTTAATACAAAGGGTGAGAAAGGTACTCCATTATGGAAATAGACCCAGATATTAAGAAACATCCAACGTTAACAATTTCAAGCACATGCGAGAGAACAACAATGTTTTTCCAGTTGTGTGCCACTACGTGTGCAAAGCATATTCTAATGGAACTGGGAGAGAAATCAATACATATATTCTGAAAACAGTGAACTGTAGAGCAGTAGATATCTACATTCTGCCCAATTAATATCTGCCTCACTGCCTATGCCTATTAATATGTCTTATTTGTGTTCTTTCAAATAAATCCTCTTTTCTAGATTTTTTTAACTTCAAAAAAATAATGAAAACACAGTTATATATTTCTAAACATAAGTCAAGAGTTAGGCCAAATCTTGCTCTTCACTGCAGCCATTATCCTGAAAGTGAAATTTGAGCACTTTGTAGTAAAAGCACAGTATTATCTTGGAAAGAAGTTTGCATGGCAGCAGCCACACTGCTTTAAAAAAATTCAAGTTTTGTCTCTCCCACATGCAAATTTTTTTTCATAGGCTTCAGTGGTCAGAAACTCTAATAGAATTTTAGTATTTTTAGAAAAAACTAATAGATGGATTAATGTAAAAGTGGAGCGCTTAGACTCTCTTGCATAGGTTTGCACACAGGATTGTCTGCAGAAGCATTACTCAACCTTTCTGACTCCCTGAGGAAGGAAAAGAAGGAGGCTTTTTTCATTTTTCAGAGTTGCATTTATGCTGTATAATCCTGGGCAAGGATCACCTCAGCGTGATTGTTTAATCATTTCTTTAAAACAATGCAAATGGAAGGCAAAGTTATTTTGATTCACCACAGGCTGAAAGGCCTTGGCTGAGAATTCATAGCAGACAATAGAAGAAAGACTGCAAAGAGATAACAAGGAAAACATGATTAAATCACAGAAGTGACATAAAATCAATAGAAGGAGGCAAGGATCAATAATTCTTTGCTCTGAGTAACAGTCAGTAGCTCTTGTACTCATTTTCAGATTTTTCTGAGATTATTTCCTGTTTAATTTGTGTAGACAGAGACTTTCTTTACAATACTGGCCTTTTAGAATTTTTATTAAGACTATCCTTTTGTAGGTATTTATTGCCTGATTCATTACCTACATTGGTTACATTTGTGTTGGCTTATACAGGAGCCTATGACTAATCACAAAATAACAACATAGAGTAATTATATAAAAAAAGTTAATGTGAATTTATAGCCATAGTAAAAGGGAATTTTCAGCTTTTTATAGCTGTATAGTGGGTTTTATCTAGATCTTCATTTATTGTGTCAGTTCACAGTATTTGTTGCTAAATATCCAGAAGACAAGAACAATTCATTTAATCCAGACATTCCAAAACAGAGCAGATGAAGCAGAGAGATTCACCACCATTTAGTCAGAAGGATCTATTGCATTTGTACTGGGTTGAAAGAGGAAGAGGACCAGACAAATTGCATTCTGCAAATTGCCTGAGTTTTGCAAACCCATCATAGATCTGGAAGCCTATTTCTCGAGTTTTCCTAAAAATGCCTGTTACAAAGCAGCCCAAGCCTATACAATATTCCAACAGAAAAAAATCCTGTGCACATGCAGACTCACAGCACCACCGATTCATCACATGGTGCTTCAAGAAGAGAATATAAATGGTCCTAGTCCTGGGTTAACAATTAACAGAGTGCTAAGCCTCAGCCCCTGAGAACTCTTCCTGTATCTGATTGCCACTGGGTCTTAGGATGTAACTTCCCAAATATTGTACCCCACACTTTGGTGTCATTGGAAAGCCCTAAGGTGGTTGTGCAACATCTACAGACCCTGAAACTTCAATGTCAGCTTTCATTAACTATACTCTATGGGATTATCCTACTGTATCAGCATCTTTGACAGTTTAAAATTCATCAATCAGGCTACAGAAAACACAAGTCTGGCTCGCAAACCTCAGCTGGTAAAGAAAAAGTTGATTTTCTTTGCAATCTAATGTTTTTTCTCTTAGGTTTCATTCTAGTCTGGTTTTCCTTTGGAATCATCAAAGTTTATTTAGAACAAGAGATAATGGTTTAATCTCAAAGAGGGCAGGTATAAATTAGATATTAGGAAGAAATTCTCTACTGTGGGGGTGGTGAGGCACTGGCACAAGTTGCTCAGAGAGGCTGTGGATGCTCCATCCCTGGAAGTGTTCAAGGCCAGGCTGGATGGGGCTTGGATAACCTGGGATAGTGGAAGGTGTCCCTGCCCATGGCAGGGTAGGTGGAACTAGATGGTCTTTAAGGTCCCTTCCAACCAATATTCTACAATTCTATTATTATTTCTTCCTCACGAAGGTAGGAAAATTATGAAGTGTGTATCTGGATGACTTTTTAGCTGATATTTGAAACACCATCAAACCTCAGTGCAGTTCCACTGTTTTGACCACAGTGGGACCAGGAGTTTGTCCCAAAGACTTGATAAAGTCATGGTAGTTGATAAGATCAAACTGCATTGTGTCCTAGGAGGATTTTAGTTCTTACATTTAAAACCTGTGAAGAACCACCTCAGCTCATTTTGATGTCCTTCTCCCACAACAATAACTGAAAGGGCTTCCCTTCACATACAGCAGTTTGAAGTGGGAAAAACACCATGGCCAAGAGGCCCCCCCAAAAGCAGTGAGGGGTACAGAGGCATTACCTCGAAGTTTATACCTATAATTATCTCCCAACTCTTGTGTTCATTCCCTCAGGTGCTTTGATTCAACTGCTTTCAAAGTCACTCGATTGTGTACTGATAAACTTATTAACATTGCAATTAATGGAATTCTTCACAATCTGCCCTTGATTCCCCAGAAGAAACAGAAAACCACTCAACAGAGCCCACTCTGATTTTTCTGGAGATGGCAGAAATTTAGAAAGAGAGGTACTGTAAGGACAAACAGAAAAGAAGAAACCCCACAGCTCTGAGGGATGAAACATCTGTTCATCTTTAAGTATAAAGAATGGGAAATCTTAACAGCACACTCCACATATACTCTGGGTGACTTCTATGTAAGCAGAGAGCATAAAGCATGGATCCCTCCTGTCTCACTGATCATCAGGACAGGAAAAAAAGAGACAGTTGAACTATCTGGTCACTAAATCACCCTACCAAGGTGTAGGAAACAGCTGGAATAAAGCTGTGATGGCCAGAGTTTCAGCTGTGTGCTAGTGCTGCCTGTTTGGGAATAATTGTGTCCTCAAGGAAATTCACATTTCTGCATGTACACAGCACTGGGAAAGTCCTTGAACACTCCCCAGTAAATGGTCAATATCCAAGGACACACCAGTTGATCTGAGTGCCTTAGGTACATGAAGAGTGTACCAGAATTATAGAAAGCATAATTCTTGAAAAAATATCCTAATTGCAAAATATTCACCCTCAGTAGAATTTGGTTCATTATAGACTAATATATTATTATATAGTTACTATAGACTAGATTTTGAAAATTTTATATGTAATATGTTATATATCATTGTATATTATGCACATTATATATAATATTACCAATGACAAACATCTTGTTAGATCTTGTAATCACCTCACAACATTTGCTTTCCAGTCCAGTGCTAAATATGGTTCAGAAAAACTCAACAGGAGACACCAACAACTGTCAAATTTTCTTCTTTGGAAGCTCCCCAAAAGAGAGAGCACAAGTTGCCAAGGTTCAGAGGAGCTGAGCAGCCATTAACATCATAAATCCTTCCCATTCAAGCCTATTCTTCTACAAATTAAAAAGGCTTCTGAGAAAGGATAATATAAATACAGTATAAATATGGTACAGGGAATACTTAATACAGACCTACTTTAGAATCAGGGATGCATCTTTAAAAGCACAGTTTCTTGGTTTTGATTTCTTTATCTTGCAAATAAAGTAGAAGAGTCATGTATATATTTTGGGATATATAAAGCTCCTTCTAGCAGTCCTCTAAAAACAGAAAGAGAGGAAGGAGACATGACTCCATCATCTCCACTGTTTAGACAGGACATTAGTATTTGGCATGGATATAACAAATTACACCAACCTGTGTGAAATTCCTATTGCAAGGGAAAATGTAGAATTTTGAGATTTCAGCAGCAGTCAGCTAATGGCAGACTCAGCCTATTTGTGCCTTTTTGGTCTGTCTGCAGCTCAGAAATGTTCACATGCCCTAGCAATAGACATCACTAACTGCTGGAACTGCCAGGGCTAAAAATTGATCCCTGTAGATGACAAGGCTGGAAAAATGTTGGGTGAGGAATATGGGACTGGGTGGTGGCAGTGTCCTATCAGCACTTACAGGACACACCAACAAAGGGTCCAGTAAAATCTGAATTTAGCCTGACACAGCAGCCCTGTCAACTGTGGCCCTCCCCATCAGTGGCAAAATTATTCAGAGGCCAAGACAGATGGACCCACGAGACAGAAGGAAAAGTGATGAGTAAGATGGTGGGTTTTCTATAGACATAGAATATTCCAAAATATTTCACTTTTGAAGTGTGTAATGGACAAGCTGCGATTATATGAAGGGCTGTAGACAACTTCATTTCTCTGACAGTGGAACAATCCCTGAACAGTGTGGATCCAAAACCCTCACAAACCAGAGAGGTGTGTGATGGTGTAACATCACTGTGCCAACACAGAGGTTCAGGTGGCATCCCTGGGCTGTTTGCACCTGCTTGCTCTGCTCACACCTTGCAAACGCAACCAAAAATGTTTATATGTTGGTCATTTTGGTCATATACAATAAAAATCAATACAATAAAAATCAGGGAATTTTGAAGGTGATATTTTTCATGTGTAGGCAGCAACATCTCAGGCCAATGCCATACTGGGAAATGCTGCTGGATGGTAAAAAAGGAAATAGAATATTTGAGGAAAGCTTAGAGAACCTTAAAATGGAAGGAGATGTTTTCATTGTGGTAAAGTTATTCTTCATGAGGACCATCAGAATTTATGCTGCTGCTGCTGCTTCAGCAAGGAGCACTCTGGGGCACCCCAAGGTGTTCTGTTGGTCCACAGTTCTTCTGAGAAAACACAAGGAAGAGGTCTCTCTCTTTCAGCTGGGCGTATAAATAATGGAAAAAACAATCTCTAGTTGTTCAGGAGTGTTAGGATAGTATATTCCAAAATTTTCCTATGCTGAAAATATGGATATTCTAGATGTTTCTTTTGCTTTGTAGTATGAAAGGGGAAAAATAAACCCAACTGTTTATTGATTTTTTTTTTTTTTTGAAAATACCACACTTTAGTCTTTTATAGTTTTCTGTGATAAACAGACACTGCTGTCAAGCTGGAAGTTTTCATTTAACTTGTTTTTAATTGCAATCAGAAGTTTATAGTCCAACCATATATAACCACATATAAATCACCATTAAAATGCCTCCAGTCATGAAACAATGACCAGAACAATAATCACAAAAGTGAGAGATTTACACTCCAACTTAGACAATAGCACAAGAAAGCAAATGTTTGCACTCTTCAAGAATATCAGTGTCGTTTATAAAGTATGAGTAATAAAATCAATACAGTTGATATTAATCAGTATCTGGGTGGACCTTGTTCTTGTACTTAAGATAGGACTTCTGATAAGATAGTTAGCTATTTGTATTCCTTTTCAGTAAATTAAAATATATTTCCTTGAAGATATAACTTGCCAGCTGTAATAATGTGCCATTATGCTGATGATTTACAAACATATTGTAAAACACAGCAATGCAACAGCTGTGGAAATAAAATAATCAGCCTTCCACCTCTCTGCTACATCGGGTCAAACCTCTTATTTGCCTGTAATGACAATAAGGAATAAATAAATACCCCGGTACGTGATGAGGGGGGTGAGGCTGGCTATTCTTGAGAATGTGCTTTGCATGGCAATCAATGCTGTGTACTGAGGGAGCACATTTAACCACTCACTATTTATAGCACATGGAGAGGCTGTCTGTTCCAGAGACTCTTACCTAAGCTGAACTAGAGAGGCACTTATAAAATTGAATCTGCTGCTCAGAGCTTGGGCTCTGCTGTAAATTACAATCCATAGTCCTGCCTGACTGCTGAGCCATGGTGAGCTCACCAAGCTGCTCTGTGTGCTTTTTATGCAACTGTGTCAGGTGCACACAGGAAATAATAATCAGGAGGCAGAGAAACACATCACAGAAAAAAAATATTTCGCAAGAGCTGCTTCTGAAAGGATGTATTACTTTGTCTTTGCAGTGCACTCCTGGCTCAGCAGTCCTGCTGCAATCTCATATTAATGCTGGTAATATTAATGCAAACTCATGCCATTGTTATGAAGAAAAGAGAGGAACTGATTCTTCAAGGGTCACAATCTTTCTCTGTTTTCCCTCTGATTTGTACCTTTTTTATGGGGCTCTGTCACACTGTGACATTTGCAGGTCACAGTAGCATTCACTGGGTGTAACACCTATTTAAGCTTATCTGCAGAAAAGAACCTGGCAATGATCTACCTGGAGCTCTTTTACTGCTGGAGATGATCCAGGTTTTCCTTTCCTTCCTTACCACCCCCCTTCTCATCTCACGAAGTAAATACCAAACCTGCCTTGCTGAGCCTGTGTTTTGCAGGAAAGGGGCTGAAGGTCCAAGGTCAACAGAACATAACTTCCTTCAAAACAATGGAATTATTTAGGCTTTTCCATTGGCTTACAGACAGCAGGTTTCTATCCCCAGTCAGCACCACAAACAAATGTGAATCATTGAGCTGTGCAGTGAGACACCCAGCACTTTGGGTAATTCAGCTGGCTGACGAGCTGCAGCAAATTATACAGGTTTGGATCCAAAATTAAATTTGCATTATTGCTGTTAAAATTGATCAGATACTGCTTTATTCGGTTCAGTTCAAAGTCCCATAATAGTCCTTGCATACTTCCTACCTTTTGATTAAAGTCACTAAGGACTACCCCCATTGCTCAGGGACCAGCAAAGTAAAACTAAAATATTAAAAACTGTTTTGCCTGCCAAGCACAAAGAAGTGTTAAGCTGGCAGAGCTTGGAGCCTGCCAGAACCTCATGATTTCAGTGCTTATGTTTGTCCAATAAAAATAATTCTGAACATTTTAGATCTCAACACAGCAACTTGCAGCATAAAAATAGAATGCTTTGGGATATCAGTTGTGTAGGCAGACATGCCCTTTCACAGCAAGCAGCTACATCCCACAGAGGTGGGACTGCTCCTTGAAAAAGTTCATGCTCGTCTGAGTCCAGCAGTCCAGAACAGAGGCTGCTAAAGCACTGACCTCAATAGCAAGATTGTCTTGTCTCAAGCCGCCAAAATGGAAAATATTGTAGATCTGGGGAAGCACTGATTCAAAGTATGAGCTGGCGTGGGTGATTTAGGAAGAAAAGAGAATGGTCAGCCTCCTTTTAATCCTCAGAACTATAAATCTTAAAACAGGGCATGTTTATTGCTATATACACGTGTACACACACGTGCAAAATGCATCTTATAACCCTAGACGTGCTCATGTGTCCAAAGTCTTTCCAAGACAGAAAGATCTGCTCTTGCAGACAGATTTATTGTTGTGATTGTTGTTGTTGTTGTTGTATTTTTTTTCTCTGTAGACAAAGATGCGTTTATCTTGGACCACATCTTTCTCTATGCACAAGTCAAGTCTTATCCAGGTAAGATAATCAAAACAAGATTAAATGGACAAGACGATATAATCTGGTTGAAAAATCTGGTTTGAGATATCCAGCATTATGTAGCCTGTGAGCAGGAGAAAAGGCCTCAGAGGCCTTTCCACCAGAAGTATTTTCTCTGGAATAATTCTGCAGCAGGAACATCATGATCGTGGTGAGACTGACAGGTTTCTTCTGAGCTCCCTCTAGTGAACCCAGTGACCAGCTCCTGCTCCCTCCCACCGAGACACCCTCAGCCCAGGCCAGGATTTATAACAAATTGATATTTTCCTTTAGTGTAGACGCTCCTTGCTTGTAGACATGGTTATTATTTTTCTCCTGAGTCACTGATGGAAGAAGATGAGGCTTTGGGAAATTAGGGGCGGGATCCACTTATCACATCTCTGTCTGTAGCCCATGAGGAGTTCAACACTTACTATAAATCAGTTGTCTGGGCTCCACCTGTAGTCAGCATGGAGAGACATAAATATCTCCAGAAGGCCATTCATTGCTGTTTATCTCTTTTCACTGGCAACAGATAGCCCTTTTAGATTAGATAACTAAGTGTCAAAGGGATAAAATTAGGTGAGATGAATCCCTTGTGATTTGATTTCTCCATTATGAGACCTTTCTGTTGCTGTTGTTTAAATTTATTCTTCTTTAAAAAAAAATCTTGTTCCTAGCTTCAGTCTAGAGTGGTGACCAATACGATTGAACAGAGCAGGAGCAAAGAAACCTTCTGAGAATGATGAGCCCAGCACCATTCCAAAGCAGGCAGTAGGGTACCCACAACTCTTTCCAATGCAAAATAACTCCTGGATGTAAATGCTGAACATTTGAGTTCACTGCAAGTTCAGACAACCTTTGAACCATTGACGTAGAAGGGTAAATTCCCCAAGAACTAAGCAAATAGTTGCTGGGGTGAGTTCATCCTTTCTTCTTCTGTGAGACATCCATAGGAAAACATTTTCTTGAATATTTTTACACTGTCACAGATTGGGTTTCTACATGAAGAGATTATTCATTAAAATGTGACTCTGAGAATTGAAACAAACTGATTATTAAAGGCTGAAATGCAACATCACCCAAAGGCACTGACCAAAATTGAGGTGCCATTGAGCCAGGGAGTGTGTAAATACCTTGGAGACAGACTCATATAGTTTTAATCCCATTGGATAATCCCAAATAACCCCACAGAAGTCTATGGGATTGCTCAAAGAGTATGTTACTCAGTGGGAACAGAACCAAATTTGGTTTACCCTGAGGATCATGCAAGAGCAAAGAAAATGGATTAAATACTTGGTCCTGTTACAGACAGGAGTAAAGAAAACAAAACAAAGCAATTAATTTCAAAGAGCCATATTGGACCCAAAGTATAGGTAAAGAGAGTACACATCATCCATCTGCTTGATGTTACATGGTTGTCATTCCCAATGAAACAGAAATCTGCAAAAGTTGTTGGGAAACATGCGATCAAAATATCTACAAATATTATTATTGGCAACCATATAGTTGCACACATATCCCCATTGTACACTTCTCCCTCATTTTGCTTTCTAATTTGAAAATATGAATTACACAGTCTGGTTAGGTCACATGACATGGCATTATTCTCTTTCTTGATGACATAAACCTAGCGAGAAACTATTTTGATTGAATTTTTTTTCCATTGGAGACCTCCAGTTACATGGAAACAGTGGTTGTAAAAAGGTCCCACTTATTTAGTGACAACACTAGGCCAGAGAGGAGGTTCTGGTCCAAAGAAAACATGTTTGTGTGTGAGAAGGACACAGTAAAAATCTTAATACCCCAATGGCTAAGACATAATGAGGGATTATTAAAAAATC